>VWZG01007263.1:85170-228941 GCA_013396735.1 Grallaria varia
CAAAAAACCAAACACCTGTCCTGATTTTTTATTTGTTAAAACATGAAAAAAAATGTTTTAGACAAAGAGGCCACTTCTGGAAAATAATACTTTTAGTTGAATCAGGAGAAGACTAGTTAAAATCACATAGGTTTTGCGTTTTAAAAAAAGGAAAGCACTAGGATCAGTTATTGGCACTGAGTTACTATTTACAATGAACAGAGGTTTTGCAGTTTACATAACATCAATACAATGCAGTTTTGGAGTCTTTGATTAAGAAAAAACAAGTGTTTCTCTCCTTTTCATCCAGGACATTCAGATTATTAGGACAAGTGGTCATAGGCAAGGGCTGCGGAAGTTCTCAGCTTCAGCCCCTCCTGTGCACTGAGGTGCTGGAAGATGCTGCACTCTGGAGAAGCTGATCAGAATTGGAAGGTGAAGGGCAGGTGGGACAGGGCTGAGAAGCACCTGGTAATTCATGACAGTGTCTGAAAACCAGGGATCTACAGATTGTCACCGGGCTGGTACTGGGGTTCTGTTGCAGTGAAGTAGTCTTCAAGAAAACCCTGTAAATATTCAAAAGTTGGACGCTCCTCTGGGTCTTTTTTCCAGCAATGAATCATAAGCTCGTGCAAGGAGATGGGACAGTCCTGAGGACATGGCATCCGATAACCTCGTTCTACTTGCTCCAAGACTTCCCGGTTATTCATGCCTGTAAAGGGCATACAAATCCACAGTTAAATTACAGGAAAATAAACCCAAGTATCATTATATCTACAATACATGTGGTTTTCTCAATCATACTAATTTCTTTTGGTTAAGACAAATTAAACAAAACTACCCTGATGTCCTGTTTCAGCTCTTCATCTACTGCAAGGTAACCTGGATTATTTTCTTTCTCAGTAGAGGGTTTTAGGATCCAGTGATGAGCAAAAGTTGCTCTCATGCTTTCCCTCTCCAACAGCAGTGGCTGTGATATGTATTATGTGACATGCTTAAGGAAAATAAATGCATTGCAACCAATGGAAAACTCAAAATTCTAGAAATTAGGATGAATTTTTGAAACCCTCACACTCTGAGTGTGGGCCTTTCTGGAAGCATTCTGTAAGGTCATGCTGCAGGGACTCTGCCACTTTGGGCTGGCAGGGATGTCCAGCAGCATTGCCCTCAGTGTCAGTTCAGAAGCTTAATGGTGCTGATCTGCACTCCCTCCATGTGAGCTGGTTATTGTTGTTTCTATCATATTGCAGTGTTCCACCCCAACCCGGAACAGAACAAAGTTGCTCAGAAGACAAGTCAAATACCAAGCAAAACAGTTCCAGAACTGTAGCTCTCTCTCAAAAAAAGGTAAAAAGTTGTATTACTGTCACAGAATCATAGAAACATTTAGGTTGGAAAACACCCTTAAGATCACTGAGTCCAGCTGTTAACCTAACACTGCCAAGTCCACCACTAAACCACGCCCCTAAGTGCCACATCTACAGTCTTTTAAATGCCTCCAGGGATGGTGACTCACCTTGTTTGTCTCCAAGAGGCAAGCCAGGCCCTTTGCTACCTTGTCTTTTCTATGCAACCCCTTCAGCCCCTGATTCCTTTGCTGAGGTGCTTTTCACCAAACATTAATTGCAGTCAACCTCAGCTTTAGCTTACATATATTTTCCAGTAATTCCTTTGGCTTTTTAACANAAAAGTGCAATCCAATTTAAAAAAATCATGCTTGGCAAAAGCCAAAAATTAGATCACTGGCTTTCGGAATCCCACCAGTGTTTTCATGTCTGCAGTAAAATTATCACTTTCTGGGTACTGCTGTAGCAGGATTCATTCAATTCCAAATGAGTTTCCTCTGCAATAGCACCCATATACTGTATGTACAGGTATGTATATATATTATATATATTTTATATATAAAAAAGCAAAAAACCAAACACCTGTCCTGATTTTTTATTTGTTAAAACATGAAAAAAAATGTTTTAGACAAAGAGGCCACTTCTGGAAAATAATACTTTTAGTTGAATCAGGAGAAGACTAGTTAAAATCACATAGGTTTTGCGTTTTAAAAAAAGGAAAGCACTAGGATCAGTTATTGGCACTGAGTTACTATTTACAATGAACAGAGGTTTTGCAGTTTACATAACATCAATACAATGCAGTTTTGGAGTCTTTGATTAAGAAAAAACAAGTGTTTCTCTCCTTTTCATCCAGGACATTCAGATTATTAGGACAAGTGGTCATAGGCAAGGGCTGCGGAAGTTCTCAGCTTCAGCCCCTCCTGTGCACTGAGGTGCTGGAAGATGCTGCACTCTGGAGAAGCTGATCAGAATTGGAAGGTGAAGGGCAGGTGGGACAGGGCTGAGAAGCACCTGGTAATTCATGACAGTGTCTGAAAACCAGGGATCTACAGATTGTCACCGGGCTGGTACTGGGGTTCTGTTGCAGTGAAGTAGTCTTCAAGAAAACCCTGTAAATATTCAAAAGTTGGACGCTCCTCTGGGTCTTTTTTCCAGCAATGAATCATAAGCTCGTGCAAGGAGATGGGACAGTCCTGAGGACATGGCATCCGATAACCTCGTTCTACTTGCTCCAAGACTTCCCGGTTATTCATGCCTGTAAAGGGCATACAAATCCACAGTTAAATTACAGGAAAATAAACCCAAGTATCATTATATCTACAATACATGTGGTTTTCTCAATCATACTAATTTCTTTTGGTTAAGACAAATTAAACAAAACTACCCTGATGTCCTGTTTCAGCTCTTCATCTACTGCAAGGTAACCTGGATTATTTTCTTTCTCAGTAGAGGGTTTTAGGATCCAGTGATGAGCAAAAGTTGCTCTCATGCTTTCCCTCTCCAACAGCAGTGGCTGTGATATGTATTATGTGACATGCTTAAGGAAAATAAATGCATTGCAACCAATGGAAAACTCAAAATTCTAGAAATTAGGATGAATTTTTGAAACCCTCACACTCTGAGTGTGGGCCTTTCTGGAAGCATTCTGTAAGGTCATGCTGCAGGGACTCTGCCACTTTGGGCTGGCAGGGATGTCCAGCAGCATTGCCCTCAGTGTCAGTTCAGAAGCTTAATGGTGCTGATCTGCACTCCCTCCATGTGAGCTGGTTATTGTTGTTTCTATCATATTGCAGTGTTCCACCCCAACCCGGAACAGAACAAAGTTGCTCAGAAGACAAGTCAAATACCAAGCAAAACAGTTCCAGAACTGTAGCTCTCTCTCAAAAAAAGGTAAAAAGTTGTATTACTGTCACAGAATCATAGAAACATTTAGGTTGGAAAACACCCTTAAGATCACTGAGTCCAGCTGTTAACCTAACACTGCCAAGTCCACCACTAAACCACGCCCCTAAGTGCCACATCTACAGTCTTTTAAATGCCTCCAGGGATGGTGACTCACCTTGTTTGTCTCCAAGAGGCAAGCCAGGCCCTTTGCTACCTTGTCTTTTCTATGCAACCCCTTCAGCCCCTGATTCCTTTGCTGAGGTGCTTTTCACCAAACATTAATTGCAGTCAACCTCAGCTTTAGCTTACATATATTTTCCAGTAATTCCTTTGGCTTTTTAACAGTACCAAAAGTAAGACTAGCACTGCAGGCATGTAGAGGTATTTCAGAGAAAGCATGCATGCTGACTGTGAGCTTTGTGGCTTGACAGGCCCTGCCCCAGTTCTCTGCTGAAAAGCATCTGTAGGCTTCACTCCCTTGACCTAGCAGGTCCTGCCAGGCAGCTCTGCAGGAGAACCAGCAGGGACACAAGTTGCTTCATGACCAAACCAGCACCTCGATGTTGCACCTTCTGTTAGCTTATCCTCTCCCTGGCTTCCGTGACACCATCCTTCCCTGTGAATCCTTCACTTTCTTCTTTCACGTTGTACTCTTGAAGAATTTGTTTGTTCCTCCACTTCAGGACCCAGGGGATTCTCTTTACTTTTTATTTTTGGTAAACTTACTTGTTAGGAATAATTCAACCACCTTCTTCAATATAGATTCATTTGTCTACTCTACACTTAGTCTAGTGGGAATGTCTGGTTTTGGCTGGGATAGAGTTAATTTTCTTCCTAGTAGCTGGTACAGTGCTGTGTTTTGGATTTAGTATGAGAACAATGTTGATAACACACAGATGTTTTAGCTGTTGATAAGTAATGTTTATCCTAAGTCAAGGACTTTTCAGTTTCTCATGCTCTGCCAGTGAGGAGGTGCACAAGAAGCTGAGAGAAACTGTATTGTGCATCACTTGTTTTCTTTGCCTTTTATGCCTATCTTTTTCACTTTCATTAATATTATTAGTATATTTTACTTTATTTCAATTATTAACTCTTTATCTGAACCTCTTGGATAGATATCAACAGGCGGATATTACCTTGAGAAGACAGAAGAAAAGGTTTTCATTTTTTTCCCCAATCCGCCTCCCCATCCCACCTTGGTGGGGGCAGGGGGACTGAGTGAGTCTGCACGGCACTTTAATTGCCAGCTGGGGTTAAACCATGACAGGGAATAATATCCTTACACTACATAGCATTTAGGCTGGTAACTTGGCTGTATCCTTGGATTTGGTCCTTACTACGTCCTCATGTCCTGGCTGTGTTGAATTATTAAAAATGCTTTGAAAGAAACATCTGCAAAATACAGCCTTTCCTGACCATCCACATCTAGATTCTCATTTCATGTTAGGATTACAAAACATCTTTTCCTCTTATCTTGTCAGGGTAATTTCCTCCTGCTGATATCCATTTGCAGTGTCTCTGCAAGGATCATATTTCTAGCCTATTGCTGTAACCACCCCTGGCATGGTCCTCCTACCTACTCCTTGTATTTATATTTAGGCTCTCAATCAGAGCACAGTTCTGGTTACCTTTCTGCAGCACCTTCCATTTTCAAACATCAGGATTACTTGGCTTAGGTTTAACTGTGAGGGAAGGGAAAGGAGAAAGGAAAAGAAGGGCACTGATGTGCTGTTTCTTATGCTGCCTGTTGCACATGGAGGAAACTCCCCTGAAAATTGTCTCATCCTCCTACAGACTTCTCCTTAACATTCCCTTTAGCAGCGATAACTGCAAAAAGAAAGGTTAGATTATTGATTTACAGTATTTCCTAACCTGCAGATCAACACTTCAGCACTGGTTTCTTGTGTTTCATTTATCATCTACATCCACCCACTGTGTTTTTGGTGTTAGATGTTTATAAGTAGGAGCAAACAGTTTGTATGGCATCTAAAGTGGTTAAGGCTTCAAAATAATGAAAATATGGTAATAATGGTTCTCTGCAGACATCAGATTCTGCACAGAGTTAAGGTTCCCCTATATTATTGACTAGATTATTAGGTCACAGAGGCTCATGACAAACCAGAAAATCTTGCCACACACTGAGCAAATGTTTGGGTGTTTCTCACTATCCAACAAGAACATTTTCAAAGAAATTTTGCTTTTTCATTAAATTACAAAACACTAGTGGTCTGTTAGTCATCACCAATCCAAGGCAGCATCAACCCAAACCTTCTGGCCTTCCTGGTTTCAAGACACTACAAGATAAAACATGGGCATTTTGTTCACATTGTATTCTCCATACTAGTTTTATAAATTTGTGTTTTGAACAAAAATCTGCACCCTTTTTTCATATCCTTGTATTTGAATTGGCTGAATTACCTAGTATTTGGGGTAAGAACTGCTGTGCTTTGCTTCTCTTACATATTAAAGGCTATGACAATCACTGTTAACAGTAACTCATCTATTGTATTTACCTAAACCACTAATAAACTGCATTCTTTGTTTTTATTTTGGCAGTACGCCTTTAAGTAAAACATGGATGGAAGCAACAGTAGCAGAAAAGCTCCTTCCCAACTGATTTGTTGTTCTAAGAAATCAAGTGTTTGGTATTTTTATCCAGTGCTTCACTCAGTGCTGCAAAGCACACTCTGAAACCTGATAACGAACTGTGTGCTGGAAGAAAAACCCTGAGGAGACAGAGGGGGGAGGAAAAACATAAACAGCTCTTCACTTCCCTTTGTTTAACAAAAAAGATAGAAAAAAGAACATGAAAGAGACATTGCTGTCTGAAATCATAGTAATTTTTTTTTTTTTTTGTGTCCCTGGAAAGTGAGTCAAGCCTGGTTTTCTCATCATGGTTTAATCCAGGAACCTTCTTTTCCTTTCTCTTTTCCCTTCCCTCACAGTAAAACCCAGATATGAAACTAAACCACATAATCCTCATGTTCGTCACTGGAATTCATATATCCAGCAAGGGCTGAAGCACCTAGGATTTGACAAAGAAATTCTGTTGGTTTTGACATGTGCTGCTAATTTAAAAAAGGAGTTTCACAGACTTTTTTTTCCTAAATCTATTGGATTATTAGTCAGACATAAAAATAGCAGTGCTTCAGGTATGCATTTTACTTCTTAAAAGGCCTAATGATGATTACAAACCTATTCTATAGATTCACTTATCTTATCCTGCAAGTTTTAGTGTTTCTTTTTTGATAGCAGGAGCCTGTCATATCTGCACTTCTAACACCATAGAGAGAATATCTGAGCAGTCTGTACAACTCCTCTCTCCTAATGAATACCCAAGAGTTTCAATTCTTAGTAAATAATAAATGACATTCTGCTTGCAGTATGCTTCTAGACCCCTTAAAAGTTTATCCTAAAATCCCTAAATCTGTGGAATAAAATACTCAGCAATATTCTTCTGTTAGCTACAGCTATTTCACCTGAGCTGGGGCAACCCCTGGTATCAATACAGGCTGGGGGATAAACAGATCGAGAGCAGCCCTGGTGAGAAGGACTTGGGGGTGCTGGTGGATGAGAGGCTGAACATGAGCTGGCAATGTGCACTTGTAGTCGAAAGCCAATTGTGTCCTGGGCTGCATCAAAAGCAGCACGGCCAGCAGGCTGAAGGAGGGGATTCTGCCCCTCTACTCTGGTGAAACCCCACCTGGAGTACTGCATCCAGCTCTAGGATCCTTAACACAGGAAAGAAGGACATGAACCTGTTGAAGGAAGACCAGTGAAGGTCCACAAAGATGATTAGATGGGTGGAGCACCTCTCCTATGAGAAACGGATGAGGAAATCAGGATTGTTCAGCCTGGAGAAGAGAAGGCTCTGGGGGAACCTTATTGTGGCCTTTTGGTTCTTGAAGAGGACCTAAAAGATTAATGGGGACTAAATTTTTAGCAGGGCTTGTTGCAGTAGGACAAGGGGTAATAGTTTTACACTGAAGGGGAGCTGATTTAGATTAGATACAAGAAAAAAGGTTTTTTACAATGAGAATGGTGAAACACTGGAGCAAGTTGCCTGGAGAGATCATGGACGCCCTTCACTATGAACATTCAAGTTCAGGTTGGATGGAGCTCTGAGTAACCTGATCTAGTTGAAGACGTCCCTGCTCATTGCAGGTGGATTAGACTAGTTAACTTTTGAAAGGCCCCTTTCAACCCAAACTATTCTATGATTCTACAATTCTATTAAAAATCAGTTTGTGCTCATGATGTTTCTAAAATTATGATTTAGACAAAGAAGAAAACATCCTGTTTCCAAATGATGACTTTTCCATTAGCCTTTTCATTCTCTGAGCAGACCAAAAATCAAATAACCTGCCACCATCCAGCTTTATTAGTGAAACCTCCAATAATCTTAGCATGCCACAGGATATGGCCACTTTAATGCACAATACAATAAAAATCTACTGTCCATATGGACTGGGGACAGAAACTCAATACTGCTTGGCTTGTCATAGAAAAGTTGTAGTAACTTTAAATTACCGTGGCTTTAAGAGTTACTTTAAGAGTTACTGTGACACAAAAGAGGATGTGAAGTTTCCATTTGTGGCAAAAGAAAACACTAGAAAGTGCTTTGGAGCGCTCTGAGCGCTTGATTAGATGGAGCACAGCAGACCTGCAAATCGCACAGACCTGGGCAATGCTGCTCTCTGAGAAGACAGGAAACATTAGTGTAACTAGGCAGAGTCCCCACATACAAAGCTAATGAGCTATATAGATTACTTTGGGCCATGTGAAGTCCAGTGAGGAGAGTCATGGTTTTAAATCACTTTATTCTTGCTTCCTTCTGTTAGGCTGAGAATGATGCTCCTTCCAGACCTGCTGAATGCTTTCAGACCAATGATCAAACTAATACAGTGCACTGAAAGGAACAGGAAAGCTGCTCTTAAGGGAACACAACCTTTGAAGCATAGTGCTGTTCCTACTGGGCACAATGCAAACCTAGTTATTTCTGTGGAAAAGTAGTAACAAGTTTTTAAAATGCAGAAGTCATGCCACTTTTTTTTAGAAATTAAAGCCTGAAAACCCTCAACATTTCCTCATCCTCAAAGCACCCACAAAGCTAGATTGTTAATATCTGTTCTTTGTTTTGGTTTTGTTTTTTAAAATAAGTTATTATTTGCTTGGTGTAACAGATGCTACAGTATTTGTGAGTGAAGCTTTCCTGCTTACAAAGAAACCCACCTGAGCTTATCTATGCTGTGTGCTGAATACCCATCTTTCTCAGCTCCTCATCTACCATCCATGATGATGCCACACATACACATATGCTGGCACACTGACATGTACTTGGCCCCAGGCTTGGGCACCACGTGCTCTCTGGCACTTGTGGTCCAGCTTCCCCCTGTGATGAGGATGCTGAACACAGCTCCTCAGGGACTTCAGGGCTGCTTGGAGCCCAGGCTCAAAGACACGTGTGGCCAGAGGCAGCAATATGGATAGCATCATGGTGGCTGTCACAATAGACATAAAATATAAATGCTCTTGATGTGACAAGTGCAGCAGAAAGCAGAAGGGACAAGTTCAGAGATGCTTGTTCAGTGTGGCTGAGATTTCTGGCTATCCAAAAAGCAGCATGTTAAAACCCCACAAATTCTCTCACGACTGCTAGAGAAATGCAGCCTCCTACTCTTAACCTCCATTAAAAAAATCCTAACTAAAAGCCAAAGGGCATTTGTCAAAGGGAAAAGAAACAAACACTGAAAATGGTCGACTAAGCAGACTGTTTTTTAAACTTAGCTCCTCCTCTGCCCATATCTATTTTTTATTTTCCCACTGTAATAATGGAAATAGAACCTCAATGCCCAGAAAGACTGTGAAAGTGGCTTATTTCAATTTGCTGCCTTGTGAAAAGAATAGGAAAGCATAAAGAAAAAGCACATAAATTTGTTCTTATAGCAGTCTATTATGACCATTGGACAGTGAAACAGGCTTGGTTGAAATATGAACAGGAGGACACCTGTCAAAAAGTTGGTCTTGCTTGTGGAAACTATAGGGTCTGGGGCAAGGCTTGATTATGAACTCTACCCTGATCTTCATCTCTGCCAGCAGAATCTTTAGTGCTCACACATCTCATGACTGCTTCAGGCTCCCTTCCAAAATGGGGTATCAGCACAGGAACCACTTGAAATCTAGGGGACAAAGCATCCCATTCTGTTCCACCCTTTCTGTTCCCCTCCTGTAAACTGCCTGCTTTCTCCTTTTGTCCTCCTCATTGTGCTTCTCCCTCCTTCTACACAAGTTTAGAACAATGCCTGGTTCCAGTCTTTGGAAGGCATGAGGTACAGTGTCCTACAGGCATGGGTACCACCCCAGGACTAGGATGTGTGCTATAAGTAACCTCTCCAGGCACTAAGAGCTTGTCAAGCAAGAGAGCAACTCCTTTGTCTGAGGGCCTCTCCCCGCTCCCCCCTTCCTGCTACAAGTCATAAGCAGGAACATCAGGATGCGATGCCCACATCTATTTCAGAAACTGAGTATTACAGCAAAGTGACAGTTCCATGACCCTTTTTGTTTCAAGGCTGATGCTTTTCAGAGCTTGTAAACATGCCTTGGGTGCCAAAGTGGTTGGCAGTTCCAACAGACTGCATTCTGTCACCTATATGTTGTCTACCAGGCTGAAGAAGCCTGAGTCTTGCCTCTCAGACTGATTGAAACTCCATCTTTCCTCCTTGTGCAAGCCATGCCACATTGGCAGGAAAAGCCCTGTTGGTGCATCTGAACCCTACTCCCTGCCTCAGACAGGGACATGTATTCGTGAAACTTTGTCCTTCCACGAGGTCCTTCTTCCCAGCATGAAGCAGAATGGTCCTTTCTATGTCAGGGCAAAACAGCCTTTTCCTAAGGAGCTCAGGAGGCCTTGGTCACCTTGGGAAGCTCATGCCCTCTTTTCAGCCCAAGAGCAAAGACAGATCCTTCTGAGAAGGCTCCAGTTCCCCTCCGCTGTTGCCTCAGCCTGTAAAAGCTTTCCCAGTTAGGGTCTGGGGACTGCGTTGGAATCTGTAAAGGTTCTGGAAATTCAAATGTAAAATGGAGGCTGCCCTTAGGTAAAACTGATGGAGGGGCCTGACGGTGGACATGGGAATGGTTAAGGCCTCCTGGATGAGCAGTGTGGGATTCCTGGTGGGGAGGAATGGCCCTGGCATAGAGCATGGGCAGTGTGTAATCAAGGCAGTACAGAACCATCCAGAAAATTGCTGACTTTATGATATGCAACACACAAAGAATTGCTTCCAGCTACTTCATGTCTTCCTAGTGCAGGTGGGGGAGAGTGAGCCAGAAGGACTTTCAGTGTGTGAGGGCTTATGTGGTGAGGGCTGAAGGGGGAGGACGGTGCTGAAAGAGGAGAGACACCGCTGGTTGTCTTTGATGTGCTCAAACCGCCACATAATAAAACTGTCCAGAATTTTCAGACATAGCCCATGCCTGAGATTACTGTCATGGCTCCCACAAGAAGTTATATATTGCAAGCACTTAAATGCAGATCCAGTGGACTTTTTTCCTTTAGGGAAGGAAAGGAACATTTGTGAGGTGCAGACGTCCTCTGCAGCCATGGCCAACACTGTGTTCAGTTACAAACTTGTGAGTAAACATGGGGATTAGATTGTCATTTTTACATGGAACAGTACTTTCCCTCTGTGTGTGTCTGTCTGTGCTCATGCATGGGATAAAGCAAACAGTTAAAGTCACTAAGTGTCTTTCCCCCACCAATATAGAGATCGAGATAAAAAAAATCACCTTAACTCTTCAGAGAGACTCATCCCTACCATAGAAACATGTCATCCTGTTTTCTGCTACCTCATTCTGTTGTCACAGTCACAGCTTTGCTAAGCTGCATCCTGTTAATCAAGCCAAAATTCGCTGCTAATCATGAGATACCTTCCAGTCCCCATATTCTCTTCCCAAATATCAGCTAGTGGCTGCTAGGTGCTTGCGAAGTTGACATTCCTGGTAAAAGTCTGGGAGATTAGTTTTGCAGAGTTCAGGCTTCTGAAGTGGCATGAAATACTGCAGGATAAACTGAACTCCACCTCGGTGCTTCTCCTGCTCAGTGTGAACTGACTGCTTGATCACAGCACAGATTGGAACATTGAAACTGCTGTGGGGCACTTTCCATTAAATCAGCTGCAGTGCACATGGACATGCAGTTGAGTATTTAGAGAATTATTTTTTTTTTAATAAAAAGAATAAAGATGCAGCTAGATACATCTTTAGATGCAGGGCATCCCCTGTTGTTAGTATCTGAGCTGAAGAGAAAATGAAGGGATTAAATGCCTTTCCATGTAATGTATGGCTTTTACCTCATCCCTCTCCTCTTCACCTAAATGCCTACAATCTTCAGGGGGGAAACAGAATGAAAAGCTCTTTCTGCGTAGGCAGATCCAGTCACCCCCTCCTACAAATCTTAATCCATTGGATACTTGGCAGGGTTTCAGCAAAAAGCCATGGGGCCTCCAGTTCCCCCATGCAGAGAATCTGGCCCCGCTGTGACCCTGCCATGAGCTCTGGCCTGCACACTACAGAATTATTTTCTTTCCTTTCCATCCATCTCAAAAGCAAGGATTGAAATTTAAGAGTTTATAAAAGAGAGATTTGGTAATACCAGACATTTAGACAGTCATCAAACCTTGCAGAGAACCAGGCTGACAGAATAAATGGAGTAAGGCCTCTCTGGGAGTTTAACTGTTGATACCTTAAAGTGAATGCAATATCATGGAGAGCTATTTGCTCCACAATATAGTAATTTTACATTGCTTTCATTAGTTGTCTAGAAGTTATATTAATTGATTCGAGAAAAAAAGCGGACAAAAAAAGTTTCCTTTTTATCATGACCATCACAAGCAGCTTTCAGTCACAGCCTTTTTCAAGACATAGGACTTATGCACTATAATCATCCTCCTCTGAGTTCAGTGAATATATATAAACATTCCAGTTAAAGCGTATGGCTCATTCCCAATCCTTTTCCCAAGTGAAGCAGGACTGTTTTCTTACCTGGATATGGCACTCTCCCTTTTGTTACCAGCTCTGTCAGTAGGATCCCAAAAGACCACACATCTGACTTTATTGTGAACCTTCCATACAGTGCCGCTTCTGGCGCAGTCCATTTAATGGGAAATTTTGCACCTAATGAAAGAATACATGAGCCTTAATCAGAACAGAGACAGAATCAAAGTACCCGTTCGCAGGTGACTGTTGTGTTCTGCAACATATGCAGGTGGAAAGAGCTGCAGGCAAGTGTTAACAAAAGCTCCATGGACTACGGAAAAACTAATAAGGAAAGGGGTGGGTTTGCCCACAGCCCAAGAGAAGGCTAGGAAGACAATTTGAGTCTGAAATTTATAAAATGAAAAAAACACCCAGTTTTAAAAACAATTAAGCCCAATATAATAGAAATTCTTTCTCCCAGAATGTTTTACATTAACATTTCCCTGTGATACTTGCAAGTCAAACACAGTTAGCACATATAAGCAGAAATGAGATATATTGGAAATGTACCCCCAGTTTCCCTGCTCAAGCTGAACAAAATGCAAACAAACAAACCTGGCGAAAACATAAATTAAAACCAAACCTAATATTTCATTCCTGGAATGCAAGGACTTAATACTGCCATTTGAGTTGTTTGGAGTGCATGATGTCAAAGCACAACTTTGGCCTGTGATTTATAACTTGACAATGTACTTTAAGCTCCTGGCACTGAAAAGCCTGTAGTGCCTTAAATACGTGCAGTTCTAATGTGTTCATCCATCATCAGAGCTTGCAGGAGCCAGCTGAGGTAAGGACAGTAAGATAACAAGCCTTTAAACACTGATTTATTTGCTTTTCCAATAATTTGCTGTTTTCTTGGGGAAAATATTTTCAGAACGACTTTAAAGACAAGTCTTGTGGTAATGATTAACTCAGAGTATGTACGAAAAAGTATGCAGACATTTCCCTTGTGCCTTGTATTAACGTACAGGCAAAAGAGTTGCACTGCTTATTGCTGATCCCTAGTGACAAACACTCTTGAATTTGGAAACAGGCTGACTTTGACTTCACACCACCCTCTCACAAAAGTTCCTGTAAGCTTTCAGGAGGAGTGTGGAAAGCGTAACAACGTGGACAAATCACTCTCAGGGAGTGAACTTATGGCAGTGTTTAAAGTTCCCTGCTGGTGCTGTTCTGCCATCACATCCAGTGCTCAATGGCCCATATCTTCTGCTATACACCCCAAACTGATGTGTCTCAGAGCGCAAAGTAAACACGGTAATTCTCATCTCCTTACTTAGTAAAACTTTGATGTGATAAAATTTTTTCTGCTCTCCATGTAAATGATCTTAAGAGAGACTATTACTCAGAAACCTGTTTTTTTTTTTTCCCTAGGCAAAATTGCAGTGGCTCAAGTAAGTCCTGCTAAATTAAAAGATGCAAGACAAAGTTTCAAATCCCTGACGCTCGAAGTCAGGAACTTAAGTCTAGTAAGTATCAGCACATCAGTGGTTAGATCTGCAAAGGTGACAGAGGATTTTTGAATGCCTATCCATTTTTTAAAGCCTGCCTCTTATGTATTTTTATTGGTGGGTACGTAGGCAGGAACTAAAACTTGCGTGCTTGGCTTTAGTCTCAATCTCCCTAACTCACACTTCTTTGTGTGACCAGTCTTAGCTTAAAAGACTCAAAATTTGCAGAATTTCATCTTCTCTTAAAAATTGCCTTGGCTGTGATCTGAGTTCTCTGCAGCAGCAGCTGCCATCACTTGAACCTCTGTCCTGGAAGCTGGCCCTGCTTCAGCAGCGCCAGCAGCCATGTGGGGTTGGCAACTGGCTCCTGAAGCCATCTGGGGCCACACACCCCGTGTCAATCCCCGTTAAAACGGCAAGCTCCCTGTCCCTGGTGGTCAGGTTCCCTAGGCCTGCAGTGCATGGCTTTAGATGGGCTTATGCAGGCAGCCTTGACTGTGAGGGCCAATGTCCCTCTGCTCTCGTACATGCAGCTGAGATAGTAGACAAAAGCCATGCCAGCTGAACAAATGAATAGCTCCAGGCTGGCTAGGAGCCTGAAGCCTCAAACATTGGCTGGTAGTGTATGAGATGGTGAAGCATGAGGGTTTGCTTGTTCACATGTTGCACACATTTATTCAACAATTATTTTCTCTTTAATCATTGTGTTTTTTTGAGAAACATAGCCAAACCTGATTTGACTCCCTCGTGCTTCGTACTCAGATCCAAAGGTAGCAACCACCCATACTCATCTTTGGAGGAAGGAAATCTCTTCAGACTCTTTTGTGGCCAACTCCCCCAGCAATTTTGCCTTCCTCATCTGCTGCCAGTGTGGCACTGGGAGATGAGTATGTGGTGTGTTGAAGGGACCAGAGGAAGACTAGGAGCAACGTAATTCCTGAAAAAAGGGGACAATTCCTGCACATCCCTTTTGCTGAGTGCTAGAGCTAGACTTCACTCTGGAGTGCTCTGCAGTGTGGAACACTGCTGGAGAAGACAAATGGTCTGTGCTGTGGATTTTCCAGTGACAGGACAGATATTTATTACTTCTCTATGTTGTCCCTGCTGTGGATGATTCTCTAACTAAAACAGCGAACACAAAAAATCACACGTTCTGCAGTTTGTGCATTATTTCCTGATAGATGATAGATTTGAAGCGATAGAAGGGGAGGAGAAAAGGGCAAGGGTGGCAGAGACCTTGCTAGCAGAGCTCTGCCTCATGGGTTTCTGGCCCTGCAACACATGCTGGAGGCTAGGTGGTCCGAGAGACCCTGCAATCCAGTACCGCAGAGCCATCAGTAAGGGGAGAGCAGAGACCCGTGAGGACTTCCAGACTGGTCACCTGTACATACGATGCATGCACTACCATAACACAGAGAGATCACATGCAGCTTGGGTGAATGGGTGTGTGTTTGTCTAACAGGGATCCTCCCCAAGGTGGCACCTCCCATCTAATATCTGGCACTGGAGACAGAGACTGTGCACTGCTGTGAAAGCACAAAAATTCCCAACTGTGTTGAGCACTGCTTCGAAGCCTCCCCACGGCTGTTGCTATACGAAGTGTTCAAACAGACCAGATGCTGTGCACAGCTCCTGACTGACACGCAGTTTCTGCGCTTACTCTCCTCCCCGCACACTGATTAAAACACCCACCCCCCCGCCTCTGCCTCAGCAGCTTATTAAACAAGCTGACTTTGTGCTGCAAACAAATTACAGCATCAGATAAAATGTGTATTACTGACAAGCATGTTAATAAATCTGATAAGCCAAATTACCCCAGCTGACAACGCAGCCCATCTCCCACTTTGAAGGCAGATTTTACATCAGTAGGGGAGGGATTTCTCTCTTTTTTTTTTTTTCCTGGAACCTGTTTTATTAGAAACTAGCACATCAGTAGCCCCATGCATAAAACCCAGCCACGGACTGCATTCATCAGGTCAAGATAGCCTGTCTTTGTCTCAAAGCAAGGTACTAATCTGCTGCTTTTATCTCAGTCCCTTTTTGTTTCAGCCTGGGGATAGCCTTTTTTGGGTTTCTGCACTGCTTGCAACCACATGAAACCACAGCTGCTGATACAATTTACTGTTCGGGCAGCCAGCCCTGCCTCCCGACTCCGAGGATTTCTATGAGGCTCAGCCCACTTCTGGGGACCTCTGCCTGGCTCTGCCCAGGCATTCACACAGGTTAGCTCCCAGGAGGATTTCCTTGGGAAAAAATCAATCCATGGCCCTGCTTTAATTCTTTGCTGGCTACAAGCAGGCCATGTGATGAGAAGGAGTGGAGGGGGCTGGGATGATTGAGTGACCTTGACATACAACTCTCAGCATGATTTCTTCTGAGGCAAGCAAAAATCCCCCAGAGCTTTGTTTTTCTTCAGATCTAAATCTTGATGAAGCAGAAACCTCTGAAATTCATGCCCCAGAGCCACTGCCAGCTTGATAATGATCCTGTTTCTGGAAATGTTACAAAGCTGCTACCTCTTGTACCTTAAAACCAAACTCAATGCAGCACCCCAAGCTCTAAGACCCCAAAACGCAGGGAATTTGTGGGTTAGCGACCAGCAGATGTAGTGTGGCACGGAATTGCTTCTGGGGCTGGAAAGGAAAAGCCACAAAAGGTAAAAATGAAGTGCTGAAGCAAGCATGAAACAGGAAACGAGTCAGCCCCGGTAGGCGATGATGAGTGCCGTGTGGGAGGGACCGTGCAATTACATTTTTTGTTCTTGTAAGGACGAACATGAAATTACAAGCCTGGTGAAACATCAGCCATGAGAAGCAGGCTCTGCAGGAGGATCTCTCCCCAGGAAGCGGGGGACAAGGGGCGGAATTGAGGGTCTAAACACCCCTCTCTCTCTGCCCGAACGCCCCCCTTCCTCTTGCCCTTCCTCTTGACCCGGCCGCGCTCCCTCTTGCAGAGCAGATGGCATCTCTGTAGGACTGTATCAGTGACACCCTTCCCAGACCCTGGTGGCCGGCTGTTGAGAAGCAAGAGTCCTTTCTCCTGTCTGCTCCTGGGCTGGCCCAGGGAACGGCAGGTAAAGAGCAAGAACAAAGCCCTGGACGCTACAGCCCGCGGTACAGTCAGTCGCAAACAAGACAGATGTGATTAGCTGGTGAACCAGTCCCTACCAAAGGACTGGAGTGAGCCTGGAAGGAGGGGAAAAAAATCCCCATTTATTTCTAGGAAATCAAAATAAAAAGCATCAGTTGTTTTTAAACTGGGCAAGAAGGAGGTATTTCTAAGTGTTAAGGAGGCAAAAATGATCTGAGAGTTCACAAACACACACTAGAGCTCCAAAAATAGCTCTGACTTGTCTGGAAAGCATCAGAAAGATTCTTATTGTTTCATCTGTGCTTGGAGTGGCACTACTGCAAGTGCTGCCAGTGTATGTAGTAGAAACGTGGCCTGGAAAAGAACTTTGCACTTTTTTTTTATTTTTTATTAAGACAACTTTAAATTTATATCAGCTGCTACTGCTTAGAATAGCAACAACTCTAACCCAGCAACTCTGTGGAGCACTCAGCACTCTCCACAAAAATGGCACGTGCTTGGCCAAAACTTCACATAGCTGCGAACCAGATCAGTGCAAGGGTAGCAGAACTGCATGGGAAATCCTGTGTTTAAGATGACGGGAAGTTCTTCTTTGTCCTGTAGGATATTAGGAGTTTTAAGTCTTGCCTTACAGGACCGACAAAAACATCATCACCAGTGTGAGGAATTAAGACTCAGTGCCTGACACTGTGTGTGTGGGGAAGATGTTGCAACAGCCAAAAGAAGCAAGCCCCGATGGTGCAGTCTGCAATACAGTCCACCAGTGTAGCCTTTGAAATGGGCGTCACATTAACAGGCATGTTTTTCCCCTTTGATTACTCACTTCCTCTGAAAGCAAGAGAAGCCAAATGCTCATTACAAGCCAAGAACTTCTTTTTTTTTTTGCATTATTTAATGGCAAATGCATAGCTCCTAGTCACACACTTTAAATCATTAGTGGCATGACCATCTCTTTCCTTCCTGACAATTGCTGAGAAATGGCAGTGCAGACAACGAACTGCTTTTTATTTGTCTCTCATAAATCAGGAGCAGTCAGGCCTCCTTTGTTCAAACCAAAAAGAAAATAAACCGGTCAGTAAAACATTACCACCAGGCTAAGTAATACCCACACAGGTTCAGGAATCCTGCACTCTAGCCCTCTGGGGCTCAAAGCATCCCCATCTGTTTCCTTTCAAAATATTTAATGGGAGACAAAAGTGACAGTGGGGGAAGGGAGGAGGAGATCAAGCAAAGCTGGAGAAAACCACCTCTTCCCCATGCCAACAATGAGCTCTGTACTAACACACTTAAGCCAAGAGAAAGATGACTGCTGAGGAGAGAGAGACCAGAGGCTTTAATCTTCAGATTTTGCAAGGAAAAACATTTCCTTTCTCCCACAGGAGCTGCCAGTCTGGAGCACTACTCATTCCCCTCCCCTCTGCTGGCCAGGCTCTCCCGTGTCAAAATTCCCACTGAAGCAGTAGTCAGCTAGATAAACAGAGCAGTCCCCTGATGCATCCCCTTGGAGGCTGAAGTAATAGGTCATGGGAAACAAGCAGAGGCAACCATTTCCTTCTGATACTGTGGTCTCCACCAAGCAATGCTCAAACTGAAGTTTAACTAAACAAACCAGAACTGAATCGCACTCGGAAAAAAAGAAATAAAAATCCAATGTTGCATTAGAAACCATGTTTCTTTCTCAATAAATTAAAGGTCCTAGGCTCACCCTGCCTGCCCAGCTGACTTGGAAGCCAGGTTAATTGAAATGAAAAGTAATGGAGAATGTGCTACTTGGTCAAAAAAGTACCCCTTCCTAGAACAACCTCCCACTTAAGAAAGGGTCAAAAAGATATTAGTGAAAGTAGGAAAACTGAAGGACCCTGAGGTCAGGAGAAGGAAGTATTGTCCATTGCCCTCAAGTATGGGAAGGATGTGTGATCTCTCCATACTTGCACCATGAGATGAAGCCAGGCAAACAGGATTCAGACCTCCAGATCATTGGCAATGCATCTTAAAAGCCAAACTAATTCTCCCTTCCCAGACACTTTTTCCTCAATACAAGTGATTTCTGCCATGAAAGAAGGGCAGGAGATATCCACGGCTACACTCTCTCTCCCTGCCAGTCCTGGTGTTATGCTTTACTAAGTTCGAAGTTTCCCCACCCCAAATCCAGTAATTTTTATTGTCTTAAAAATCGAAGCCTCTCCTCAGTATCAGTCAGGCAGGTTTACACAGCTTTTTTAACATGTGAAGAGAGCAAAACTATTGTGAGGGGTTTAAGCAAGGAGGCAAACAGGTCATCAGTTTCCTAGGGATCAGGAGTCTGAAGAGATCTGGCTAGAAGTAGGTCACATACTTGTCTATGAAAACAAATAATTAGTCACGTAAAACTATACGCTGGGTGGTTTCCAAAGGGAACAAAAGACATGGCAGCAAACCAGACAGAAATGGAGATACTACAGGACACCGTTTCAAAGCCATTTTGCACACTAGATCTGTCAGCCTTGTTTAAGGAAAACTCTTCTTGGTTTACACGGGGAAGGGCAAGCAGGCAGCTTTCTGTTTACCAGGGCCTCCAGACACTTATTGCGCAAGAGAACTACAGAAGGCTATTTTTTTCTAGCAAAAAGCAATTCCCACACTCAGGCTGAAATCAATAGTGGATAAGTCTCTGCATTAATATCTGCCATGGGTATTTCAAGGACTCCACTTAAATAATTAGGCCTTGCAGTCTGAATGTGAAGCAGGCAACTTTTAGGGTGGATGAAGCCTGTGGTCTATATCCGTGTGACTAGGTGCTTCTGACAGCAGTACAGAGGAGTGAGAACAGCATGAGAGCTGCTGCTGCAGCTCCTAGCCCAAGGCAAGGCATGCTGGAAACTCTCTGGCTCCTTCTGTCAACACTTACAGAAACAGTTACAGAATGAGGTGCACTCTTTCCTAAGAATTAATGGCAAGATCCATGCTGAAACAGGGACTTTGCTGAAGAGAAGAAAGAACAGGAAGGAGTAAACACGGGTCATGAATTACCTAGCTGACCTGTGCTTTCTGGTGATATACAACAGGGTTTAGTGGGACCTTCCCTGGCTTTGGCACTTGAAATGGATGGAGTGGTGTTTACCGACACATACTGAGCAAGCACTAACAAAATTCTGCCAGCAGAAAGAGAACAAAACTGTAGCTCTGCAGCTAGGACCAACATCTGACAACAAAGCATGACTTGTAAAGAATGACTAACTACAGAGCCTGTGTCATGGCTCAGTCTGAATACACATTTCTTAAAAAAAGCTAAAAAATTCTTTGATACATTTTTATAGTCTATCAATGGTTGTCTATGCCTAGCACTCTCTATGGCACTGGAAAATGGCATTTCTATTAAAATAACCTTTTAAGTTCACAAGAAAACATAATGCTCTTAGTGGCAGCACCATTGCATAGAGGCACAACTCTTGATTTGTTTGAAATAAAATAAGAATAGCACAGCAATGACGATGGCAGTTAGCAAATACTAGAAGGCACACTACAAAAGAAATAGCTTACATAGACTTTTCTGAATTACCCTATTCAGACTTTCAAGGCTGGTGAGTAAAGAATTCCCTTTGTTGTGGCACCATGAGGATCTTGTCTTTACTGCCACTTTACCAGCTGTGCTCTCACCCATCACCTTTGTTTCATTTTGGTCAGTTTTTAAAGGGAATACAACTAAAAAAGACATTCTCTTTAGGACATGCATAAAGCAACGAAATTCTGGCCTAGGAGTTAATATGACTTCAGGATTTACTGAAAACAACCCCAAAGCGTATGAGAAAGAGCAGTTCAAAGCCATCTTCCACTGTTCCCCTACCACAAGAATGACATTCAGTGCTACACTGCCACTGTTTTTACCTTGTCTGGCTGTATATTCATTGTCTTCAATCAGTCTTGCCAATCCAAAGTCAGCAATCTTGCATATTAGGCCATTCCCCACCAGAATGTTTGCAGACCGCAGATCTCTGTGTATGTAATTCATTCGCTCAATGTAGGCCATTCCTGCAGCCACCTGCGAGGAGCGGGAAACACAAGTGGGGCATTTAAAATTAACTCAGACACACAGGTGCTATAAAACATATACACCTCAGAGCTCGATACTGTGAAGACAGACCTGAGCTGCCATGTCCACCAAATTTGGTAACTTCAAAGCTCTTCCTTCTCCATCTTTTAAGAAATCCAGCAAACTCCCTGCAAATGCAGAGTTGACACAATAGAGAGATGTTAGGAAAACAACGGCTACTCATCAGGATGGAGTTACAGCAACAAGTGTAATATTCAAGAGAGCAATGTTTTGAGTTCAAGAGACAGTTTCAAAAAACCTCACAATATCTTAGAATACTATTATGCTTGCTTCGCTCTTCTTTAAGGTTGGCTTGCAGAAGAATATGCCACTAGCACAAGAAAAATTGCAGGGAAAAGAAAGAACATTGTTGTCAATTTTCCTGACTATTACCGAGAAAGCTAGTCTTAACTTTTCCAGTGCTCTTTAAAACTACATACCTGCTGCTCTCTAAAGGCCTTAGCTAGCTGCAGAGGAGCAGCTCGGTTCCAAGCCACACAAGCTATGGAAAAAGTCAGATCTCAGCTCAACCAGCTCCAAAAGAAAGGTCAGCCTGAAGCCTGATAAGCCCAAAGGGGATAGCATTAGCAAAGGCTATTTTTCTTAAGAAATGAGTAGTGCTCCTTCTCTAGGTAACCCAGAACTAAATACAACACAAACCATTAACTTTAGAAGACTGCTTTGCAAATCTAGAGAAGATAAAGCAGAGATGAAATGAAGGCAACTTTAGCAAAAGCAGTAAGGACACTGCTTTCCTGTGCAAGGCAAAACAAGGAGGCACCCTACATCTTTAAATAAAAAGCCTAGGATGTTACAGCTTCCATCCCAATCTTGTATTCAGTGAAGTGTGGCAGTTTCCTTTAAATAAGGGCAGTGAATTGGGTTAATAAATAAGGAAAAAAACCAGATGATTAGGCGTTTCTCCCTTGATAAATTGTCAGCCTCAAGCTCAGATCCAAAGATGTAAAATGTTACTGTACAAACTAGTAAAGGAAGCCAAAACAAACCACGTACTTCAGAAGGATTTTGAAAAGTCTTTTTTTTTTTTAAAGGGAAAAAGCATATGCTTGTCACTGAGACATATGATTAAAGTGTGAGTTAGTCAGGGCTTGGATGCCTCTGAGGAGGGAGGTGGGCAAGCACCTGCCAGGAAAATAAAAATCAGCTCCAAATAGACTGAAAAAATGCACTTAAAATTTCAGAGTATATCCTCCACTGTACAATGAAACTTCCCTGTGAGAACTTATGTTTCCTATTTGGTTCATTTGCTTTTCCAAAACAAGCAGTTCTTTTGCTCTGCTCTCAGCACCCCTGCTGGAGATCTGATGGAGCAAAAAGTTTTCCTTTTCTCATTTTACTACATTATTACTGGTTAATTAGCTTCAGGAAAAAGAAAAGAGAGAAGGGGAAAGGGAAGGGGAGAGCGAAGGGAAAGAATAATATGTGCAAATCATGTATTAAAATGATAAATGGCATGAACTGAAAATGAAGCTGTGATCTGAGAGTGAGGTGCATGTGACAGAACTCAGGATTGCAAAACGAAGAAACAGAAATCCTAAGCAGACAAGTAAACACTGAAAGAAGATGCCATAAGAACTCTCTAGTGCCAGGAAAAGCTAGGATCTTGGGAAGCAGCATGTAATATCATCAAACCTAGAAAAAGCAAATCTCCCTTTGTCAGGGAAGTTCAGATGCTGATGCAGATGGAATCAGGCTGCACCAACTTCTCTCTTCACCATCTAATATAAATTTTCTTTGTACATCAGGTTTTGGGCCCAACTCAGAGTGAAGTATGTAATTCTTCTGAAGCCAGAGGTGAATTTAGTTTCCTATTCTTCCTCTCCTTCCTCACATGCTGTTCATGCACCACACTGCACCTCCCTCTATATCCCCAAGGAGCATCAATAAAGAAAAAAGTATTATCAAGCCAGTAGCTCTGGCTTCACCTTTACTCATGTACTCCGTGACAATATAGATAGGCTCTTCAGATACCACAGCATAAAGTTGGACCAGTTTGTCATGTTTTAGCTTCTTCATGATTTGGGCTTCCTCTAAGAAGGATTCTGGAGACATAGTGCCAGGCTTCAGAGTCTTGATAGCCACTTTAGTATTTCCGTTCCACGTACCTACAAGCACAGACACTTAGTTAGATTAAATATCTTCTCCTCCTTTTTCTGCCTGATGCCTAATGTAACCAAAGAAAAAAAACAGCAAAGACATTTAATGTTTTTTTAAAAAAAAGTTTGGTTTCCCATGCTGCCTTATCATTATATTCCTCCCATGCCTCCCTCATATTTTAGTTTTTTTCTTTATACTGAAAAATAATATCCCCATTGGCTCTGGGGCAAAATTGCCATTGTCCTACTCAGACAATGTTTCTACTGATCTCCACAGAAACCTTCTCTGAGCAGGAAACGTGGGACTGCTGAAACCCACTTTTGTGCATTCCCTTGCTAACAAGTAATTGCTACAGACAACAACACAGCTCCAGTCACAGATTTGGATTAAAAAACTGATTAAACCCAAAACTTCTTATTTGCAAGACATTTTAACATTTTGGTTTTGTTCTGAGTCAGAGAAAAAAAGAATATTTTAAGAAAAATTCCCAAAAAACAAATCCTGAATTGATTTAATTTTAGAAAAATTAGTGTGTTTCCAAACTGAAATGCATCTTTTTCCTTCCCCTCCTCATCCTCAACAGGTGCTGATTGAAAATGAGATGTTTTTTTACTTGTGGTCAGCACTGATATGGACAAGTTGCATAATTTTTCAGCCATCATCTACCAAGCCTCCTGTAACACCCGAAAGCCTGCACAAGGACCTGGAGAAAGCTGGGGAAGGCTGGCTCAGGGCATCCCACAAGAGGTGAGGCTTCACTCAGGTATTTTCATGGGGGAGAAGGAAGACTGGAAAGAAAAAAACCCCAGAAGACCTATTTATGATAACGACATGTTGTTTGTTTTGGTTTTTTTGCAGTGGAAGGGAAAGGAAGGAAAACTAAAATGGGCAGAAATACCATTTAGCACTTTCCTAGTGCCTTCTGGTAGTCCTTTGCCCAGACTTGCCAGAATCCTGCTCCAGACTCAGGGCTGAAATGACTTTCAAAGGGATCTGTGATCTGTTGATAGGGAACTGCTGTGTGATAAGGCAGAACAGCACTAAATGACTTCAGAAATGAATCACATTGGATAAAAATTACTCCTAAGCAGGAGGATAGCAGAAAGCCTAAAAAGTACACAAAGGCTCTGTCATCAAAATAAGTCACGTGTAAAATAACCTGGTTTGTCTTTGTTAAAAGTACATGAACATTTAGCAGGGCTTAGTGCTGCAGGAGAAATGGTTAAGCCAAAATACCTTCATCATGAGCTTTTGCAACCTGCCAGAACATAAAAGAAGCTGGCTCCTTTTTTGTACAAGTGCTCAGGTCCCAGGTCCACCTTGTCTAGCTGAGGACAGGGGAGGAGCAGTGGAGGAGCTGCTGCTCTTTTGTCATAACTCATTAAAGGGAAATCCCAAATGTCTGGGAGGCCTTGAGGCACATATTAGTCAAAAGCATGCAGAGTAAGTTTGGTTTTTACTATGCCTTGATTTTCTTCTGCCAGTTCAGTGCCAGGTGTCACTGTCCTGTCAGTGGAGTAATGTCTTGAGCTACCACCTCCACTACCCAAGTGCACTTCAGGAGGGCTCTTGAGGCCTTAATTTCACAAATCAAAAAATCCTTCAAATCAGAGCTGAAGTGGACTTTGCTTTAGTAGCACTCCTGTGTAAGCAGGGAATGATGCAGTTTTGCCTCCTAATTTCAAGCATGGTGGAAAAATCTTTTCTGATGGGAGCCAGGGAGCGTGTTTTGTCTGGAGTCACTGAGGCTGCAGACTGCAGCGTGTTGTCAGTCACAGCCACTTTGCAGAGGCACCACCAGTTATATGAATCAGGAATGAAACCACAGCTTCATGGACACCAGACTGGCATTAATAAACTTGGATTTTACCTGGTGTGTTAATGGGTTTAACTGTATACTATCTGTCTGCATTGCTTTAATGAAAATCCCAGGATTTGTTCTGTCATCATGTTTTCAGCACATCTATTTTGAAATACTTTTATGAATTTCTCCAGTTACAAAAAGAAAATCAAACAAACATGATAACTTATCCTCTCAGCCCAGAATCCAATTTAAATTGTTAAATTTTCTTGTTGTGGTTTGGTGTGTTTCTCTAATAGAAAATTAGCACAGACTTCCCTCTGAATTCCTCCCATATGTAGTTAGTTACTACTTAATGTACTTTTAATTAATTTTTACTGTGTTAATCCACTCCAGTTTGGTAATGCTTATGGGACTGTTGACATATTTTTATTATACATTAAGAAACATATTTTCATAATTAGAATAATAACTTTTTGCATTTCTGACAGATATTTGGTACTGGTACTTGGCACTTTATTTCTCATAGCTGATTTTTTTTTTTATTTATTTTTTAAATTATCTCCTTTAACTTGTTGTATCAGTTTAAGAACCATGGCATCCAAAGCTGACCCTTAAGTGTTATCATTAACTGGAAACTTGCACATGCATTCAAGATGGAGATCAGGAAGGTGAAACTGCAATTATCTGGACAACAGAAAATGTACACAGCTTTCTCTTCAACAGGTTAACTGTAACCCTGTGAGATTCTATACATTTCTATATTTCTAGTCTATGAATTCTGTAGGTTTCACAGACTTGCTGCCGTGCTCCTTGCTGGAATCTTGCAATGGGAAACAGCTGCAAGAACCCAGGAGAACTCACTGGTTATTTTGGCTTTACATACTTTTGTGTCACTGCAACAAAGAGTGGCCAAACTGCTCCACCAAGTTTTTCTGAAGAAACAACATGTAGTGATTCTTAATTTGAATTGGTAATTTTAAAGAGCGTATACAGAATGCAGTTTGGCACAAAAATTGAGCCACCTCTCATGAAATGGCCACTATATTGTGTTTCTATGCTACGGCCATACTAAGATTTATGCACACTGTGGACTGCTATTGTTTTATACTCATTACAAGAATGAGGCCCATAGGCAGGGGGGCAGTAAGTTTAGCTGGCGGGTGTGCAGAAAACAATGACAGTGGATTTGGAAAATAATATTTCTGGACTTCAAAGTGGGGGTTCATCTGGGTCCAGCAAGTTTTGCCTCTTTTGTCCCTGGTCTCTGTACTGAATTACTGGGTTCTGCTCCAGACACAAATTTCAAAACAGACTTAAAGTGGATGCATGGGAAAGCTAGCTGGACAGTATCAACTTGCCATTATTTTTAAGCTGGGAGGGTGGATGGAAGCATTTTCAGGGTCCGATCCCACCAGTGCTATGGTGGGAAGGAAAAATGAGGAAGGAAAAATGTCTACTTACCAGATTAATTTCTGGTTAACCATTCTGCCTTACAGGTTTAGCATCATTCCTATTTTAATACCTAGCAATTGTGTAGTTACCCAAATAAACCAAATGCAATTAATGAAGTTTAATGCCCGAGCCTCTTGTATCACTTTGTGCAAGTGAAAGGAGCTTCCCCATGGATTAATGCGTTTAGGTTTGACTGTTTCAGGCAACATAAACTAACATTTCATACTATTCTGATCTTTTAGCTTTAAGATCTCAACTTGAAATGTTTATTTCTGCCAAGAGGGCCTTAAAAGATCCATCCAAAGCAAAATATATTCTCTGCCTTACCACGCCACACTTCAGCGAAACACCCCTGACCAAGCTTCTGTTCCAGAAATAATGAATCACGTGCAACTTCCCATGCATCTTTAGCCAATCCAACAGTTTGTGGGGTATTATTCGTAGCAATCACAGTTAAGTTAAAACACAAACCATCAGCTTTCTCTATAGGAGAGGAAATTAATAAAAAAACACACTTATAATCCAAAATCATGCATGCATTGAGAAAGATGGAAGGTGATTTTCTCTCAGTGCTGCATTGAAGTTCATTTGCAAACACTGGGTTTTGGATACTGAGGGTAGGGACTATTTTGTTAGCTTGCAGAAGAAGGCTTCTTGGTATAACTAATAGATTACTATGTGAGCCTTGATTTATTATTAAGACAGGGGTAATTTGTCAAAATCAAAACCTTCCAAGGAAACACGGAATTTCAGTTTTCTTTTGGCATCAATTACAGTGAAAGTTGAAGATTAAAGAATTTCAAAGTCAAAGACATGATTCTAAGGACATTTTTCCTAACAGTTTGAGCTTTACTAATTTTTTTCTTGAGGGTCACAGTGTTGCACATTTTCACCTTCCATCTTGTAATCCCCACACAGAGAGCTATTTTAGAATAATTATTTTGCTCCATACCCATCCATACTTCCCCAAACTGCCCATTTCCCAGTCTCTTGATCAACTGTAGGGATTCTCGTGGAATTTCCCAGACATCTTTGGTTTTGACAGACAGATCAGTAAGCCTTGGCATTCCTTTATGACAGGGGACTACTAAGCGGCAGCAAAGACCTGCAGCTCTCTCTGATGGAGCCAGAAGTGAAGCCAACAGCAAAGGAGAGGAAAGAAAAAAATAGTGTGACATGAAAAAAAAACAGTAAGCATAAAAACAATGCTACTCACAACAGCTGTTAGTTGCATACCACAAAGCATCCTGGAAGATTAGAAACTGAACACTGAAACATGTTCATTTGAGACAGAACAGGAAATATTTTAGTCTCTGCTTCCACAGCCTGAAATGGAAGGTGACCACCAATGGTTTCTCTTGTGGACTCAGGATTTCCCTTCTCCCCCAGTGCTGCATTAAGATAACTTCATGAGTAACTGGTTTACTATAGTACAGTATAAATTTTAAATATTATTTGTAAATTACAAGTTGGATTGTTTCTGTACTGAGTAAAAGAAACACAGAGAAGATTATTTTTTTTCCCTGAAAATCACAGCAATGAGGATTTGGTGGACTTCTTGTATCCTGGGAAAAGGTATTTTCTATATTCTGCTCTGAAAAGGTGTTTTTGTAGGTGTCATGTAAAAGACTTTTCCTGACTTTTCCTTTATTAGGATATGCAGCCAGTCCTACAATGTTTGGGGCAGGTTAATTTTATCATCTCTTGGAAAGCTTCACAGAAGACTGAACTGTGACAAAAGTCACACAAGATATTTTAGCAGGAGTCAAAACAATTACATATATATAAACATACATATACATACATATTGATGAATAGTATACTATGCTGCACAAAGCAGACTACAATGTAAAGTTTGCACAGCAACTTGTATCTTAAAACAGGTACAGCAGAGCAGAACAAGGTGGGGAACTGCAATTTTACTTCAAACTCAAACATAATCTGTATTCTTCTGTGCAAGATTTCTTTCTAGGCAGGTGAACAGTTTGTTTCAGCATTGTAAGGTGGGAAAGCACTGAAGCTCCTTACAACACCAAGCTCTATCTCATCAGCACAAATGTTGTGGGATGGTGGGGAAATCCCTACAGACACCCTGACCATGGACCTCGTTGTGCCTCCTGCAGCAAGACAACAAAGACCACAAAACAGGGAAGATTAGCTGACCAGTTGATGTGTCTTATTCCAAGATAATTCCAAAGGGAACACTAGGATAAGGACTACTCAAAATATGGATTGTATCTGAAAAGCTTCCTTATGAGTTTGGACAGCTGCAGAGAGAAGCCGGAGGTTTTCAAGATCTCCTTTGCTTTAATTGAAAAAAATAGCTTAGCATGCTGGTGCTCTGGTTAAGTCCAGGCTGTACCCACAAGCTTATGCTTGACAGGCCATCTTTTTGGGATTGGGGGAATGGTGCTTCAACTTCAGACATGACGTTACTGGACTTCAGTCTGACATCAGGACATCCTGGGAGTCTCAATATTTTTCATCCGTAAATCTCATCTGTGAAAGCCCACACATTGCAGTTAGCTTTATTTTGCAGGTGAGAAGGGGCTGGGATAAAAGGTAAGTAAGGTAATAAGAGTACTTGGCAGTGCAAAGAGAGCACAGTGCAGGGATGCCTGACCCACGACTGCTTACATGAGACCAGACTGCTCACCCTACCTGGGTAGCCTGGTTTCTAACTACCTGTACAGGAGGGGTCCTCCATCTTGGACAGTTGTGGGATTGAAGGCTGTGGATGGGCTGCAGAGCCTACCTGTCCTGCCATGAAGGCACTTACCTATGGTCTCAGGAGTGGTTCTTCAGGAACCGCTGATCTTTACTAAATCATTTGGCATCTTTGAACTCTCCCTAGAAGTAAATCTAGGCACTCACAAGGCATTGTGGCTAATCTACTTCCCACAATTCAGAGTGCAGAGCAGGCAGTTAGATGCAACCTTTATGTTTCAAGTCATCAGGGGCTTGCATGGAATGAGAGCTCCTTGTTCGCTTGGGTCTGGGAGACTGCAGATGAAACCTCTGGAGTGCTGATCTGTACCACGACTCTAGAGCTACCCTACCTGGATCCTACTGGTTAATGTCTCTGTGTTGCACAGAAATGGCTGTTTCCAGATCTATTTCCCTCCGCATCTGTGCATGGAAAATGCATCACTCAAATAAGCTGAACAGAGAAAACTAAAAGTTTACATATACTGACAGGTATAGTGGGGTTCAAAATTATCTTACTTAGATTTGAGTTTTTATACCTTATTTAGCTTAAAGCAGAGACACCAGAAACAACTGGAAGTCCTTCCTGGCAGCATACACCCATCAGAAACTGGGTGGAGAAGACAGCCAGATGTCTAGTATGAATAGCATAAGAATACAGCAGACAGAATACAAAGAATACAGAAAAAATGCCCCACAGAGAAGTTGATTTCCCAAGTAAAAATTATGAAAAGTTCTTGAGCAGCAAGCATTTGGGGTCATCTGTTAATATTATGAAAAGCTAAAATAAAGGAAAAAACACAAACCTAAAAAGGAAAATCAGTCAAAAGACACATTTCTGCTTAAATAGAAGCATGGCAGTCTGTTATGTAAGAATGAGTTGCCCTGTGCAGGGGCTTGGGGGGCTTTAAACTTGTATTTTGTTGTACACCAATTGCCAGTGACAGCAGGATGCACTTTTGTGTGGAATAGTGCATGCCATGCTTTCCTTACAGGAATTTGAAAAAAGAAAAAAAAAAAAAAAGAGCTTGGTGAATAGACACAAATACTATGCATCAAGAAACACCCACATTGCCTCATTTATTTTTTAAATTAGACCAATCATAATTTAAATGCTAATACTTTGCACATTGAACAAAATTCCAATAGGAAAATTTGAGTCAGGTAGTATATGCAAACCTTTTGGTCATTGCTTTAAGTGACTGAATTCCACAATGCAATTCCCAATTTGCTCTATTAGCAATAGTGTGCTACAAAATGGTACATATTAGCACTTGCTTATTCACAGGGAATTCAGGCTTTGAGATGTGCAAGTCAAATTCAGTAATTGTTTGCTTAGAAGAGGGAGAGCAGGCAAAACCTTTACCTCAGTAAAGTGTGAGGTTTTAAAAGCTCTGCCACTGTGCACTGTGAACAGCACTCAAAGCCATTTATAACTGTAATGGGAAAGGGATAATGGAAGATGTATTACAACAAGCAAGACTCATAGCTCAAATGACTTTTTAGAGCATCTTACACATACATCAGCTCAGCAGCAAACACTTTTGTTTTAAAATACTTAAGAGTGCCATATATTATCTGAAAATTTACCTGAATAATGCTGAACCAGCTGCTGAAGAGTTTCAAATTGTGCCCGAGTTGTGATATAATATCCACCATTATCAAGTTTACGAATCTTATAATGTTTGACATGATCTCCTTTCATATCATCCCAGTCTCGAATAGACAGGGAATAGGCACCTGTTCCAACCAAGGGAGAAATAAAAAATTGTAGTTAGCTTTTAGTCACAAAGATTTTGGTTTCTTGGTCAGTTGTTATAAAGTGAAAGAGAAATTACTTTCAAAAAATGCTCAGAGTACCCTGAAAAAGAACAAATTAATCTAACACGATGAGATAAGTGTCAGAGAAATCCTCACATGGTTCACACCATGTTCCTTTCACAATGTTCTAGAAAGAAATCAGGACTTCTGGGCAAACGAAAACTCACATTTTAACATTTACTGCTTCAGGCTGTTAAATTGACTTTTTCTATTCTAAGTGTCAGGTTACACTGGAAATACCATACTTTATATAAATGCCAGTGGCTGGTATATATCATGTTTCCTTAGGAAGCACTGGAGATAATGACTTGATATGTGCATAGTGTTGTTACCTAGAAGGGATCCCAAACTTCTTCATATATATAAAACAACTGAATAAGCACACTTTGTATGCCACGTCTCTTGAAGGTGATACTACACTAAGACTGTGCACCAAGAGATCTGCAAGAACTCCATGTTTCACTGCCCAAATCCATGCAGGGGCTTTAGAGCTTACTAGTGGGATTCAGATGCCGAACCCCAGGGATTAAGTGCCACGTGAGATGCCTGAGGACATACTACTTGGCAGTTTTCCCACAGACTGTCACATTTTTCCATCCATGTGGATACCTTGTGGGCATTTCAAATGGCTCTGAATGCTCATAGCCAGGTAAAGGAACCTCAGCTGAGGAGCTAGATTTAGTTTAAGGTGTAATGTTGGTTCTCCGTAGGTGGGCTGTGGGCTTGATTTAGATGCCCACACATAAGCTTCTGGTGCAATTAGGGCAGCTGAATCCCAGCCTAGTGTCCATGAGTGTCATGACACTACGGTGTAAAATGTTTGAGCACTCAGTGCTTGCAGTCATGGGCACTTGAACAGAACCCCGGGTTCCTTCTGACTGTAAAAGGAGCTCAGTTCCCTATGGAGTGAACTGCACATTCAGGTGTCTTACCTGAAGGACAATCCTGTTCCACATACAGTGACATACGTGTTGGTTCTGTATGTGTCAAAAGGAAAGACACTTTTGACAGCATAATGCAGCTTCTGAACAAAACCATGGACATTTCAAAGGCAGCAGAGAAGACAAATCTTCACTCATGGTTCAGACACATATTGTGTTCACTCAGGGGAATTCAGGCATTAAAAGGAAAAGAGGTAACTGGCAGCTGCAGAGATCTCAGGAAGGTCCTCCTTCTGGAGCCTCTGCTGCTTTCATGGGTAATTATGTCAGCTAAGGGCAGGAAGAAAAACCATCAGCAGAAAATTTTGTACAATGTGAAAGGTGGCCCTGGTGTAAGATGTCTTTCCTGCATGTCTCCTCAAGAAGAAGCTTCCCTGACCACGTTAACCTGCCATAGGTTGCTTGCACTGGTGGGTGGCTCACCACAGAGGGAACTGTGCTGAGTGAAATGTGTTTACCCTGACTCCAAGGACTTCTCAAATTCCCTGTTGTTTGTCTCCTGTTTGGGAGGAAAAGAGATGATTAAGAAGATGACTCTGGTTTATGTGAATGGGAGGCACCCTTCAAGAAGTGACAGGGGTGTATTTTTTTAAAATTTAATTTTATTTCTATTTATTTATTTTGGTTGGGTTGGAACTAGATAATCTTAAAGGTCGCTTCTAACCCAATTCCTTCTGTGATTCTGTGATCTCTCAGTGTAGAAAAATACTGTTTGCCCAGGACAATTTTCTGAGAAGGTTCTACTGAATCAGTACATCTCTCTCAGCTAGGAGTTCAAAGCATTTTGGGGATTTGCAAGCACTTCTGCATGCTTTGTACTATCACTCTGGGTTGTACACTGTCAGCTTCCTTTCAGAATTATGCAGACAGTGTTCTCCACATCCGCCTTTGTGAGTTTTGTTCCACTGGCAGCAGCTGTATTTTCTTTAGTCACGCTCCTTGCCTATCTGGTCAGTATTTTAGATTCTTTAGCAAAATGTAAACAATCTGTGGCTCCAGGTCTGCAATCAGAGCTGCGTGGGTGGCCCTCTGTGGACCCCCGCTGACCTCAGATCAAGTTGCAGGACTGGAGCTTTAGTTCAAATCTGGGCAAAAACAAGAACCAAGATGGATTTCATTATTCATTTATTTAGGCTGTTGGTTATTTACACTATTCGTTATTATCTCATGATAAATTCAAATATAAGAGATATACCTAATAAAAATTTGGGATAGAAATATGACATTACAATGTATCATACTAACGAATTTTTAAAAAAAAACAAACCTAAAACCAGACACCCTTGAAGGGTAGAGATTGAAACCAGGTGAAGGATTACACAGACAATAGCTGATGAAGTACCTGGATAGTCAGGCACTGAAAAAATGAAAAGCCAGCTCTGTATGATTTATTTTGGAAGTAAGAAGAGAAGGCAACCCTGATCAAGGGAGGTTAAATTCATGCTGAAATCATCTATGATGATATTTTTTAATATGATACTGATTAATTTTGTTATTGTTATTATTTAAAGCAGAAGGGACAATTCTAGGTCATAAAACAATTCCTGCCTCAAGCCCAGGATGACTAACTGAAGTAAAGCATTTTGAGAAGACTTATGGCAGAACACACCATTGAAGCCCACCCAGCCAGTATCTTCCCTCTCATGAAAAAGAAGCTCACTGTTTTCTTCTGACATACTGAAACACCACAAGGATGAGAAGGGAAATAGGCATTTTTGACAAAAAACATGCAAGTTTGATTCTTTCCAATGGCTTTGATGTAAACTTAGCCTGAAGATGTAGAAAGCCTTAAGTTCAAATGCAGAGAAATTAAGCTTGCTGCGCTAAGTTCTTCCATGATGAATTACTCCATTTCCCCAATGCTTTTGTGACTCACAAGAACACAGAAAAAAGCTTTGACTTAGCTAAGCAAACAGCCCTGCAAAATATATCCCCATCACAGTATAAAAAATGGGAAAACCAGACTAAACTGATAACGTGGCTTTGAGCACCAATGTTGTGTTTGTTTTTAGGATCCATGGCTGCATATAAGAGTGAGTTTTTAAACTTGGCACAGAGTGGCATGAAGTCCTGTTCCTCACATACATCATAGCAACTGTTGGTGAAAAAAAAAAAAGGTGGAGGCTATTTGCAGAAAAAGAGCAAGTTAGAGCCTGTCTTGCTCCTGGTGAGAGTGCCTCACCGCTACATGAAGCATGATGAAGTTACGCAGTGTTCCCAAATTTGCTGTCTGAAACAACAGCCTGTCTATTCAGATTTTGTTTCAGAAACAGTCTTCAGAGTTAAGGCAGCAAAGGAGGAACCTGGTGACTGCAGAGGTCAAAAATGTAAGAATTTCAGATGACAGAAAGCAGCACCTAAAGATAGGTCAGGTAGAGAGGAGTGGGAAGTACTGCTTGTCTTCTTTAAACAGCTTTACTAGCCATGACTCCAGAACTCTGCATGCTAAGTCTAGCTGACACTGTGCTCTGATCAAAGCACTAAGTCAGTGCTTTAATTACATGAAACATCATTAGATTTCAGAACTTATGTGGAAGTAATTCTAGTGACTTATGCCTCCCACAGCTTTTGTTTCGGATTGCTGGTTAATTGAGAAATGGACAGGTTTGGTTTTACTTAGTTGCAGTTTTCTCCTCGATAGTTGAATGAGTTGGAGAGATCTTTTCATATATGTGAAGCTTTTGAAGAAGATTTTGATGGGCCTTGTGAACAAAACTTAAAAGCAAAAATAGCACGCCCCAAGAAAACTGGAACTCCTTCAATATTTTTAGAGGGAAGGAGGAGAATACATCCTTCCACTCGACTTCAACAGAATAGATATGTTGAATACTTTATGAATATATTAATTAGAAATATATTCAAGTTTTCTCCCTGTTAATATGTGAATTTAAAACTGCTACATGTTTTTTTTCTCTTTTTTTCCCCACCCCTAAGGATCCAGCATTTCAAAGGATCACACTGTGTGACCTGCACTGCAGATACCATGGGTTGAGCATGGCATGGGTTGCACTTGGGTTGTTCTCTGCTTTGAACACTCATTCTAAGACCTAGGATATCCAGACATCCAATTCCCTAGCATAAATATATGCAAGATGATTCTTATTTCACACACTTAGCACAATTTTTCTCACATATCATTTATAATAAGAATACCTCTGGCCAGCCTACCTTTGGTAGTTTCACTTTCCCGGATCAGGAAGGTACCTCTGGGGTTTCCAAATGACAGCAGCTGCCTCTCGGCATCTTTTCGGCCAAGTTTGCCAAAGTACCACCTTAGGGAAACATCAGAAATAGTTAGACAAATGCTACATAGCATTATTAAATAGTGTGGAGGATTATTTGTGGAAACTATGGTTATGCAAGTACAGTCAACCGTTTTTGTCACACTGTGTTCCTTTTATCGTAGGGGAAAGCCAATGTGACAAACTGTGTAGTAAATATTGCACATGTTATGCAGTGCTTTGCATTAAGCCCTTAATCAGTAGATGCTGAGAATGCTTGCTTGGTGTCCTATGAAGAAGGCTAGACTTGGATAAACAGAGACCAAGACCTGGTGGGTGGATGGAATAGACAAGGAAAAGGGCAGAAAATTGTGTAGCTGCTGAAGAGCAATATTTTTACAGATGTTGCTATAAGCTACATAATTGTCTTATATAGTGATGTATTAGTATTCAATATTTTTGTGGCAGCACAGCTCTGAAACCTCAGGAGAAGGACCAGATGCAACCACTTTACTGTGGTTCTGTATGAGGCTTTCAGAGTTACTGCCTTTTCTCTTTCCTGCAGTGAATTGTTTTTTGTTTCACAATCAAGCTGAAGCACAGACTACAGTAGTACCTGCTCAGCTATGTAAGCTGCTTCACTATATCTCTTATATTGGAAATAATACAGATACACACATCACTCATTTTCTTTGCGTAGATATGTCCTCATTACACTGCCCACTGCATGTGTTGCAGGCATCCTACTATTGTAGGATTTGCATTTGTTGATGCAACGTGCCCTCTTAAATAGAGGGCCTGCACACAAATTGACTCAAAATATTTTTACAAGTTGGTTCAGGAAAAGCAAAGGCACCTTTTGGTTAAAGCTGACACTTGAAAAAAGGAAGCAGACCTATATTCCTTTAGGTTTTCTTCCTTTGTTTTGACATTGAAAAAGCACTGAGCTTGTGCTTCTTTTGTTACTAATTACCTAACTATTTATCAGTGTAGTTAAGAACCGAAATAAATATAATGTAAGTAATTTGAAAAATCACTGCAATCAATCAAAACCAACTCCTCACACCTCCTTCTAATACAGCATGGGTCTTTACAACAAAAAAGAAAACATACTCCTCTGCTTGGATGGAATCAACTGGAGCCACATAATTACTGGGAATGTAACCAGTTTCGCCTGTTGTCAAGGAACGAGCCTCCCACCAGTCTCCTTCCCTGCAGAAACAAGAGGTGAGGAGGAGAAGTGAGAGTGAGACACAGCTGTAAAGACAATGATCTGACTTTGTTAACATTACCCGCGACTGTGTGGCATAAGAAACCACAGCCACTCATCTCTTTATCACCGGCATGCTTCCAAGACTGCTGTTTACATCTAAACCCAAAAAATATACGTATTTCTTTACACCTATAATTATTTCAGCAGTGATTATTAATGTAGCCTTCCAAATGTAGCATAATGGCATAAAGAGGTGTAACAGCCCAGTGAAATCAGGTTTGTGCGGGCTGTATTTGGACTAGAACATTGAAAACTGTCTCCATAGCAATTATTCTAATACAGACCCTTGAGAGAGCTTATAGGAAAATTGCCCAGATTAATACTGTGTGCTGGTTTTGGCCGGGACAGAGTTAAATTTTCTTCATAGTAGCTGGTATGAGACTATGTTTTGGATTTGTGCTGGAAACACTGTTGGTAACACAGGGATGTTTTAGTTATTGCTGAGCAGAATTTACACTGCATCAAGGCCTTTTCTGTTTCTCACCCCACCAGAGAGGGTGCTGGGGGTGCACAAAGGGTTAGGAGGGGACACAGCTGGGACAACTGACCCCAATTGACCACATGGCTATTTTATACCATATGGCATCATACTCAGCATATAAAGTTGGGGAAGAAGAAGGAAGATGGGGGGGATGTTCAGAATGATGGTGTTTGTCTTCCCAAGTCACTGTTACAAGTGATGGAGCCCAGCTTTCCTGGAGATGGCTGAACACCTGTCTGCTGATGGGAAGCAGCAAAGGAATTCCTTGTTTTGCTTTGTTTGTGTGCATGACTTTTGCTACACCTATTAAAATGTCTTTATCTCAACCCATGAGTTTTTTTACTCTTATCCTTCTGATTCTTTCCCTGACTCATTATGGGAGGGAATGAGTGGCTGTGTGGGGCTGAGTTGCTGAGTGGGGTTAAACCATGACATAATGACACAGCACATTCACTGCTAATTTTAAACATAATTAATCTGAAAACCAAAGATATCAAAAAGCCATCTATCAACGTGGCATTTTAGATGGCCCTTAAGGATTACACTTCATTGCCCAGATTCCCTCTGCTGGCCACCTGGAGAAGGTATCTGAAGTAGCAAAGGACGAAACTGCCTTTTCAAATACTTACAAAAAGTATCACAGAATCACCTAATCACAGAATATTCTGAGTTAGAAGGGACCCATAATATTCAAATGTGAACAGGTTCATGCAGGACCATCTTAAGACAGAGTTCCATAGGCTTAGCCTGACGTTTTGTCGTACACTGGTGTGCACAGTGGGACATGGTACTGCCTTTCAGACAATGTGTGTTGCTGTAGAGTGTGCAACTTTAAGAGAAGTTTATTTCTCAGCATTTTACAGGATGCAATGATTTGGGATTTGGCAATTTGTATTTCATTCTCAGAACCAGCTTGACCGATGTTTAACCCCTACTGCTAATAATAAGCCTTCTCTTTTCTATTTCTGGACTGCTTAGAAACCCTTTCTCAGTTCTCCTCTCTGTAAAACAGACATTAGTTCACTAAATTAAACACTATTACCAAATGTGGCTGGAGAATTCAGCCTCTTCTGGATGTAAGCAGTTACAGAAAACACACTGTCTAAGCTATTACTGGCAGGAAAGGTTGTGCCAAGGTGAGTGCTTACTCTAAATTTTCAATTCCACTTTCTTTAACAGTTTGAAGGAGCACGAGCTCTATGGAAAACAACTAGAAAACAGCTGTGATTAGTGAAAAAGGAGATGTTTCCAATTTTACAGGTCAAAAAAACATGAAGAACTAATAGCATTTGTAGAGGCTGCAGTTGACACTACTTTCATACATCTTGCATGCATTAGTATGTCAGGCAAATGACCCTATCTGTTTGCAACCCTAATTTTACCAGCTGAAGTGCTAACCCTTCCCCCATATGCGGCTCTAGAATATTTCTGAGACATTATGCTATACTGTGGCTGAAAAATTGTAGCACTCAATTTCTTTTCCTTACTGCGCAGAGAGTCCACTAGATGGAGGTATTTTGTCATATCTAGGGAGGGAAAAAGCAGTCCCACAGATGATTACATCAGGAACAACCCCCTCTGCTTTGATAGAGAAGCTTAAAACTCTCAAAGCACTGTCAGAAAGGAGGAGGAATGCAGGGTTTTTTTCACAGCTCTTGATTTTAGACATGCAGCTGACTTAGGGGAGGAAATCAGTCAATAGGGCTAGACAGGGTGTTGTGGGAGCGGCAGTGGGGATGTTGGGCACGGCCCCCAAAAGTCGGGCTCTGCTCTGAACCACTCTGCAGGTACCTCTTTACCCCAAACTGCTTTTAGTATAATTTCTGACTTCAAATCATGGGGTTGCTCCCTGTATGCCATTTCAGGTATTGCTGCCCTGAACGTTTACTCCAAAGCACAAATCAAATTTAATTTGTTGGCCAACAAAGAAAAATCCAAACCCCTAAAAAATTCCAGACAAACTACTTTTATGCACATATGTACTTTCTGTCTGCAAGCAGCATTGGTGGACACTTCAAAAATGCGCTTTCATATAATTTCTGATAAAAGTGAGGAGAGGAACCATTCTTACAAAAATGCAGCTTTCTGGAGATCCTCAGCCTGGCTGTCACTACTCCACGAGTGTGACTAGGTCCATGTTTATAAGCAGAGCTGACTAATAGGTACTGAACTTTTATAATCCTACCAAAAAGTCAGTGGATGCTTGGTCTTTTTTCCTTCCTTAGAAAACCTTCTTCCAGGCCGTAATTAGCTACATCAAAATGCATGTACTGCAGCCACCCACATACATGTAGGGGAATCTCCTTGTCTCACCGTCTCCAAGGATGATTGCTCTGCAAGTCCTCGGGTGCACCCCCTGATTTCATCAACTGGCATATGTAAGGTATTTATAATGTGTGGAACTTCTTGTTTCAAGATATGGCACAGTTTGTGAAAGGTTAGGAAAGCAGTAGGCAATGTGAACAAAAATGGATGATAGGTTAAAAAAGGGTTTTTTTTAAGCACTAATTTAGAAGGAGAAAGGTTTTAAACTGCTGCTCCCTGTACAAGTCATAACTGAAGTTTCTGTGCTTTCATCTACATCAAAGCTCTTCAGCTTCATGAAATATTCCACAGAATTACCTGATTTTTTTATTTTTTTTTAACTTCAATGAACATTGAGCCAGCTCCAACCCTGCAGTTGTTATATTAACAGAAGTTGCACCAGGGATGAATTTGCCTCACTGTCACACAGTGTAAGAAAAAAGATGAGAGTAATATCAAAAAGCCTTTAGAAAGTGACATTGTTGTTAACCCATTTTTACCTCTACATGATAGCAATACTGAACATAACACAGCCTGCCACTTTATGTTCTTAGCCAAGAACTGCAAGATGTTCAGATATAGGTCAGTAGCACAGTGAGCTTTAGATGCTATTTTTAAATTGCTAAGAGTTTTTTTTCCTATGGACAGTTGATAAAATTAATTTTAAGTTGATGATTTCCAGGATAGAATGTGTTTTTCATGTCAGATGCAATTGTGCAATGGTAACAGAACTTCCTAGCATGTTCTGATTCATCACCTACCTTTAAAAGGAAAATAAATGCTTTTAAACTTGGCATGCAAGTCTGGATAACATTCCTTTTGTGAATCAGTTTTTAGCTAATTTCTGTGTAGAGATACTTGCAGCAGATTGCAAAAAATGTTAGTACATGCCTTGCAGAACTTCTGTGGCTACTGGTAAAGTACAGAGCTGGTAGTCTCAGTTCTGAATGTGGGGTTACGGTAAAATGTAAGCAATGAATCACACAATCTCACACTTCTTTTTGAAGTAAAGCTGCATGTGGTTGAAGCTGGTTTTTTTCCTTAACAAAAAAGCACTTCGCAAAAGTGCTCTAAATGCGAGGCCAAGTAAGTAATCATAGAGTAAAACCACTTTGTATCTTGAATATCCAACATCAGATTTTACTAATTACATGAGCAGACATTACTGTAAACATTTTAAGTTTGAAAATGCTAAAAAGCAAATTCCCAAGCCTAAAACTTACGAGCTGTTAAGTATTTGAAATTTTTCTCCTTTGTGAAAACTCAAGTCATCTTCTGTTCTTGCTTCATAGTCATAAAGTGCCACAAAAAGAGTTACACCTAAAGAAAAAGATAGGTGCGTTATTACTCTACCACAGAAAGCAGGAGGGAAAGGAACTTGGAGAGATGGTATGGCTAAGCCACATGTAAGCTGCTCAGGTTGCTGAGGAGCAAAACAAACTGAGCCCTCCCGCTTTTTGAACAACCATTTTAATCTCTCTGGTCTTACGCAGACAGTGGGAACTCCATCTCCTTCACACCATACAGTCACAGGATCCCAGGCAGGCAAAGGGGGTTTCAAGAGAGGGCTCAGACACAGCCATGCCAAGTATTTCCTGTCAACTGCTTGAGATGGCTCAGCCCACACTTTCCATTCCCTGATAGAGCGATGAGGCTGTTAGCCAAATTGGGCATGTACACATAATTTCTCCTCCCTCAAGTGAACTAGCACCTGCAAATTACCAAAGGAAGGGGTGAAGACTCAGCTCCACCCCTACTTCAATTCTTTACACTATTTCATGAAATTACTCTCCCCAAAAGCAGTGTGCCTCTGCTGTAGGCACGTGATTGACACGAACTGGGTAAGACATTCCAACTCACCTGTTCCTCCTCTTGTACGCAGCGTCCCTGTATGAGAGGAGGAATTGACTCCACCAAACACAGTCAGTCCTTGGCCTCCTGTGGCATGGAAGTTGTTGTAGTTTGGGATTGAAGTCACACCAAAGCTAGGATAGTGCTGCGGAGTGGGATCTGTCCCATAGCGGTAGCCTGAGCTTTGAGTTAAACTGCCATCCCTCTCGTCAGTCAGTTTTGTTGCTTCTTTATCCTTACATTGCACACAGCCCATTATCTAAAATCCTAGGAGAACAAGGGAAGGACAGGTGTTCATATGTTGATGTTCACCAGATCTCCCCCAAACCCACATATGATGAGGATCAAATTAAGTTCACTGCTCAAAAGTTAAGTACTTTGAAAAAACCCTGCAATGGTTTGACTATAGACAGCAACATGCTGGAAAAAAGCTCACACAAAATCTCCCTCTAGGTAGTTTCCCACTGAGGCCTGGGGAAGGGGGTCCTGCCTACTCCTAGCATAGTGGCAGATCCCTGCCCTGCCCTGCCAGGCAATACCTTGCACAGAGGGAGAAAGAGAATGAAAACCCTCTTGCTCACCCTTCACCAGAGGGCATGACTGGCAGGGAAAGGACTTGGCAAAAAAAGTGCAGCTGGAGGTGTTCAGGTCTGCCCCTGACAACACAGAATGGGGCACTTGGCTCATGGTTCATGTGTGACCTTGCCAACTAGAGACGAGCAGACTTCATCGAAAGACTACAACCTTCTTCCATTGCTGGAGATATGCATGGCAAGCAGAAAAGCAGTCACAATGAGCCAATAGTTATTACAGCAAAGGAAAGTAGGATGGAGCTATCAGACGGTACAACTAAAACAAAAGGAAGCGCCCGTTTATGCAATAACAAACTGAAGGCTAAAACCTGCTGATAGCTGAAGGTGGGGCTGCTAAAGGTACACACATTAAGAAACTAGAGAAAGTCCCAGAAGAATTATCATGTCAAATGCAGAGCATCTCCAAGTCCAGATCCCATACAGGATTAAACCAAGAGGGTACAGCTTTGAAAACGTTGCTGTAAGTTTTTTAATTCTTATAACCTCTTGTTCAGCACCCTCATGGGCACTACTAGAGCCTGGGTTAATCTCTCTCTATTTTAGGTGCCTGCCTCTCTCTACATGGAGGGTGATTCACCACATCTTAGAAGCACTCCTGCAAGGAGTTTAGCTCTGTTACCTAGTGTTGCCTTTCATCTGCTAGCTCTAACATTTTATAATCCAGGTGTTGGTGTTACTGAAGTCTTTTCTATTGACTCAAGTTGAACCTAGACACAAAATCTGAGTTTCTGAAGCTGGGTGTGATGAATTTAGGGAATCGGATATTTGTCTGGATGCACCCTCAATCTGAACCAGTACAGTGACTCTTTAGATGTAAGCTGGCACACAAACAACATACTCTAAACAATGGGGCTGGAAGAGCAGTGACAAAAGAAAAATCTTAAAAAACCTGGACTTGCTAGACATACTTTTTCCAGAATATATAATAGATAGGGAGAAAACCCAGAGAACAGAAAAAAAAGTATCGTGAAGTACATTTTTTCCTCCCTATTTCTTTTCAGATTTCAGCCGATATCTGTCACTTAGGGTAAAAAAAAAGCCTATGCTTTTTTAAATTTCCTGATTTTACTGTAGCTGCCAGGCTGGCTATTTTCTATACCTTACCCCAACATCAACACAGGAAATTGGTTTTGACAAACTCATGGGATTCAGAAAAAACATGTTTCACCAGTTCCAGTGCCTGAAAAATTATGGAGCAGCTCCCTGCTTGTCTGTGACAGTCCACAGCCTGGATACCTTCTTCCTACATACAACCTGCCTAAATAACAAGAAAAACACTTCTGTTGAAGTGTATTTTCCACAATTTGCAGATACTTGCAATTATTCTACAGGCCTGTTCAGAAAAAACAAGGACCACTTTGGCTGGCCACTGTGACATCTATTCACAAGGAAGGAAAAAAGGAGGATCTGGGAAACTACAGGCCTGTCAGCCTGACCTTGGTGCCCAGCAAGGTTATGGAACACCTTATCTTGAGTCCAGTCACGTGTCACATACAGGACACCAAGGGGTCAGGCCCAGCTAACGTGGGTGCAGGAGAGGCAGGTCCTGCCTGACTAACCTGATCTCCTTTTATGACGAGGTGACCAGCCCAGTAGATGAGGGAAATGCTGTGGATGTTGTCCACCTGGACTTCAGCAAAAACTCTGACACTGTCTCCCACAGGTTTTCCTGGAAAAGCTGGCAGCCCACTGCTTGGACAGGTGCATTTTCACTGCATAAAAAGCTGGCTGGATGGCTGGGTCCAGAGAGTGCTGGTGAATGGTGCCACATACAGTTGGAGTCTGGTCACCAGTGGGTTCCCCAGGGTTCAGTGTTGGGTCCAGTCCTGTTCAATACCTTTACTGATGATCTGGATGAGGGGATCGAGTCTACCCTCAGTAAATCTGCAGAAAACACCAGCTTGGGTGGGAGTGTTGACCTGCTGGAGGGTAGGAGGGCTCTGCAGAGGGATCTGGACAGGTAGGATTGATGGGCTGAGACCAATGATATAATGTTCAACAAGGCCAAGTGCCTGGTCCTGCACTTCAGCCACAACAACCCCACGAAGCGCTACAGGCTGGGGGAAGAGTGGCTCTAAAGCTGCCCAATGGAAAAGGACCTGGGGTGCTGGTTGACAGTCAACTGGACATGGGCCAGCAGTGTGCCCAGGTGGCCAAGAAGGCCCGTGGCATCCTGGCTTGTATCAGCAATAGTGTGGCCAGCAGGACCAGGGAAGTGATTGTCCCCCTGTACTTGCCCCTAGTGAGGTCACATCTTGAGTACTGTGTCCATTGCTTGCCCTCTCACAACAAGAAGGCCATTGAGGTGCTGGGGAGTGTCCAGAGAAGGGCAACGAGTCTGGTGAGGGGTCTGGAGCAGAAGTCCTATGAAGAGCAGCTGAGAGAGCTAGGGCTGTTTAGCCTGGAGAAAAGGAGGCTCAGGGGTGACCTTATTGCTCTCCACAACCACCTGAAAGGAGGTTGTAGACAAGTGGGGTGGGTCTCTTCTCCCAGGCAACTAGTGACAGGATGAGAGGACATAATCTTAAGCCGCAGCAGGGATGGTTCAAGCTGGACATCAGGTGTTCAAGAAATGACTGGATGTGGCACTTAGTGCCATTGTCTAGTTGACAAGGTGGTGATCAGTCAAAGGTTGGATGCGATCATCTCAGAGGTCTTTTCCAACATAAATGATTCTGTGATTCTGAAATTTTATTGTATTTCCCTAAGCTGTACTGCCTGCAGTTAGCACAGGTCTACCATCTCTTGCTCTTAGTCTAACTTAAAAGTGCCCTTTTTGCATTTTTTAATTACCTTAAAGACATCACATCCACTCAGCAGGGTTCCCTCACCAAAATGATTCAGTTTTATCAGGAGAACAGAAAAATGGTCTGCTTGCAGAGATAACATCTACTGCTTTTACCATTTAACAGCAGGATGGTCTGGCTCTGGAGACCCTTTGTTTTGAGATGTTATTCAGGTGAGGTTTCCCTGGCTCCCCCCAGAACTAAGGAGTCCCATGTGCAATTCCAAGGAGCAAAGCAAGACTATGAGTGATGATGGCTCATTTCACTGCTATGAGTATGAGCAGAGTCCAAGAGGCTTTGGGTGAGAAGGATGAGTCCAGGACTCACTGCTTGGACCTGCTACACCTCTGTGAAAGTGTGGCTGCAGTGAGCAGAGAGCAAAACATGGTCAGCAGGCAAAGCTGCATGGGAGATATCATGAGAGAAATCCCAGCTCAAGAGGAAAGGCAGAAAGAGATGCTGACCATCCAAACAGGGAAAAATGAGCCACTAAATAAGACTGGTTAAAAGGTGCAAGTGCTGCAACATGCTTCACTTCAGAGCAGCGAAGAATCTCACAGCCTTTTTGTTGGGTTGCAGTCTTATATGTCTCTGTGAAATTCTATCACTTCCTCCCCTTCCCCTCCCAGCTCTGTTTCTTATCTTATTTTTCCCCAAGTGCTTTCATAGAAAAAAGCAGAAAAGAAACTAAAAAAGAGATAGGAAACATGAAATCTGGGAGAGCAGTGGGAGGGAAAGGGGTTTTCTTATTGCTCCTTCACATTCAGCTGAGCAGGGAAGAAAAATCCCCACTGAAATCTGGGAATATTTCACATACAAATTTACAGCTGCTGACAAGACAGCCCTACGCACTTCATTTTCACATTGATGAGGTAAAAGTTAAAATGACAAATAAGCTGCAAAAATAAAACTGCTCAAAATATTAATTCTGAAAAAAGTGAATGAACAAGGAGATGGTATACATATATATATTGGTAGCTTCCAAAAAAAAATGGTTTGTTTTTTTTTTTTACTAGGAATGATATGTATAGAAAACCAGTGAATTATCTGTTTCTTGATTTCCGTTTGGTTTTTGCTTGCTTTATCTTTTTGCTGGCAACGGCAGCAGACAGGGAAGGAGAATTTGTTACAAAGTGAAGGACTGACAAAATGGGCTTTTTCTTTCACTTGTCCCCTCCCACTGTCACAGTGTCTAGACAATCCAAGTATAAAGACTGCTTGATTGTAGCCTCTTGCAAAGTGTGACAGAGGGTGTTACATGCACACATCTTTTCAAGCCAAGTCTCCGAAAGTTGTCTGTTCCCGGCTCAAAGAAATAGCATCATGGGGAGTTGGCTAAATGAGAGAGAAGACATGTATGCATGTACACGCCTAAAGTGATTTCAGCTTACTCAGGGGTTTCATAGACAATAAATATAATCTCCATTCAACATTTGCCTTTGTGTCAATGAATGGATTCCAAAAACTAATCTCCTTCAGTACCACAGAGCAGGCTTTTAATATCCAAAAGTCTCATCTCCCTACATGTCAGCATTTGATGCTGTGGAAGGCTGGAGTTATTCAGCCAACTCTGAGATCACCAAACAAAATCTGGAGTTGTTTTACACTAAACTCTCTAGAGATGAGCACATATTGTTGTTCATCCAACATGCTGTGCATCTTATAGGAAAGGAACAAGTTTTTATTCTGTTTCCATTAGGAAAAACAGCATTTATCAGACATGCAACTTATGGGTCATGCAGAATTATCATAATTTGACACTGGGATTGTAAAACGGTTTGTAACTGGCCTAATTGAAATGAACTTTTCTAATGTAAGCAAGCTGCTTTTGTTTATTTTAAAGTTGTGTTTTTATGGGCAATATAAAACATGTGTTTTCATGAAAACATAAAAAAACACCCACTTACATGGTTTTTGAGACTTCCTTAGTGACAAATGAAAATAAACATTATGTAATTTGCCTCCTTTCTTGTCCTTACTATATTCCTTGGACTCCAACATTTACATTGCAAGCAATCCAACATCAGTCTAACCGGAACAGTAGCTTCCTCCCGAAGTCAACAGATATATAAAGTTCATGATATCATTATTAATTGTTTATATAGTCATAGCACCTTAATTACTTTCAAGTAAGGCTAAGGAGATGTATTAACATTATTATTACTATAAATCATCCTCCCTCAGTTTTTCTCTTGGTTCTGGATACAATATGGAAGCCACAACTGACACTTCCAATACAGTCAGACATCCACTCCATTAACAGAAACAAAAGCAGTTCTCTGCTAGTTAATGAAACCCTACAAAAAGTCCAGGAATACCAGGAAAATTCCTTTTTTTTTTTACTACTTCTATTTTAAAAGTAAAAGCTATAGCATGTGATATTCGAAAAGCAAAAAGTTAATTAACAACCTTTACTTAGTCTAGCTTCTGCAGCTATAAGCATAGAGATGGGAGAAAGGTTGGTGTAAATTCACTCCTTCAGAGCATCAGGACACCAAGCTGCCTAGTGCAGGCGACACACTGGAGGGGAGGGATGCCATCCAGAGGGACCTTGACAGACATGAGCAGTGGGACTGTGAGAACCTCACGAACCTCAACAAAGTGAAGTGCAAGATCCTACAACTGGTTTGTTGTAATCCCAGAGACACCTACAGGTTGGGCAGAGACATGATTGAGAGCAGCCCTGTGCAGAAAGACTTGGGAGTAATGGTTGATGAAAAACTTAACATGAGCCGGCAGTGTGCGCTCACAGCCCAGAAAGCCAACTGCATCCTGGGGTGCATCAAAAGAAGCATGGCCAGCAGGTCAAGGGAGATGATTCTCCCCTTCTACTCTGCCCTGGTGAGACCTCACCTGGAGTACTGTGTACAGTTCTGGTGTCCCCAACATAAGAACAACATGGAACTGTTGGAGAAAGTCCAGAAGATGGCCAGGAATTTGACAAGAGGACTGAAACACCTTCCCTGGGAAGACAGGCTGAGAAAGTTTGGGCTGTTCAGCCTGCAGAAGAGAAGGTGGTATGGAGACCTTCCAGTATCTGAAGGGGGCCTACAGGAAAGCTGGAGAGGGACTCTTTGCGAGGAGCGATAGTTATAGGACAAGGAGTAATGGGTAGAAATTGAAAGAGGGGAAATTTAGGTTAGAAATTAAGAAGAAATTTTCACTGTGATGGTGCTTAGACACTAGAACAGGTTGTCCAGGGAGGTTGTGGTGCCCCAGCCCTGGCAGTGTTCAAAGCCAGGCCGGATAAGGCCTTGAGCAACCTGGTCTATTGGGAGGTGACCCTGCCCATGGCAAGGGGGGTTGGGACTAGATAATCTTTAAGGTCCATTGCAGCCCCTTAACATGCTATGATTCTATGATTTCACAACTCACAGCTGAAACTCTGAATTATGGGACCTCTTCAGAACCTTTTTTTTTTAGAGCCGTAAGAGAAAATAGGTACTAACAAAATCTGAGGGGTACAGGAAGATGCAGGGAAAAACCTGTCTATTCTGCCCCCTTTGATCCATGTCATAGCCTCTGCTCTCCAACTCCTTTCATAGGAAAGGGGACCAGCATGGGAAAGGGGTCCAAACTGCTGAAGAGATGTGGACCAGGTTCAGACCCAGCAGGGCACATTCTCCTTTCTCTTGGATTTCTCTGGAATGACATTTGATGGTATATTTTTAAGACAACTTCTTTCAGTGAAAGACATGAAAGGGAAAGGCTGGGAGACTGGTAACCATCAAATGTCTTTTTCTGACCAAATCCTACAAAACTTGCCTGGAAAGCATCAGCAGGGAAGCTGAGTTAAGAAATTGTTATGTTAAAAAGGAATCAGAAGCATAAAATCCTTGGCTTTTATTCAGTCTCTGTGCTGAACAGCTTATTAATCAAACCAAGGGATGCATCCAACATGGCTGTGAAAAATAGATTCTCAAAGGGACATCTTTTTTGGTGTTTTATGTTTTGCTGAAAGCACCACAGAACTATCAGTCTGTGACATCAAATAAGCCAAATTTTACGAGCTACAGTAGGATTTTATATTCAAAATGCAACATTCTGAGTTACCATGAAGATGCAAGAAAGACAAAAAAGGCTTTCCAAGAATAAGAACTACTAGAATTTTTAAAAGAGATTTTAGTTTTCTGTGGAATTCCTCTTGCAAGCTGGATAAGGGGAATAGTCAACACAGAAATTTACCCTGAAGTTGAAATGTCTTACTTTTCATGCCACTATTAGTAGCTCCCTAGAGAGAAACTGATGGAGTACGTATTTTGAAACACAAACCTGAGACACATTAAACCCCCCAGTTTTCAGAAAAGTCTTACTCACCTACTTTGACTATCACAAGTTGCTAGGAAGGCATTCCAAGTTGGGCAACGAATAGGCACTTAAAACTAGCCCTATGTAGGTCAGTAATTCTCATGCTGTTTGCTTGCTGACCTCTCTCTGACTCACATCTATGCTGACGGGAGCATTTTGGATTTCCAGAATTAATACTGTGTCAGTTTTGAGCCAACTGAAATGAAACAGATGGAATAAAATTGCAGCACTTATTGAATTATTTTTGTTTTTATCTATTAACTCTGGGACCGTTTAGAAGACTGCCTTCATTCCAGCTTAATCAGTGATTCCACAATTTTTAGGAATCATAAAGCAGGACAGGAAGATACAACAAATACTTTAAAATAATTTAAACTCTTCAATGTTATTACTTATTTCTCAGACTTGTGTGTTGCAGGCTAATATATATATACATATAATCCTTATACTAATGTCTAATCAAGAAAGAATATAATTTTACTGCAGTGTGATAGATCTGGTTCAGCATTGAGTGAAGCTGGAGATTTGGGTAGAATTCCTGCAAATCTACATGTGCACCACACCCATCATTCAGCATTAAAAAATGTAAATCAGACACAGTATTACCACTGGATGTCCTCTGACTGCTAAACATATGCAGAAAATCTCACATACACCATGTGAAATTCCTGAGCAAAAGGCAAGAAACACCATGGCAAAACTTCAAGTCAAGTATGTTTCAAAACACCACTGAAAAATTCCTGGGTTGCATTAATTTGATTTTCTAAGGGTGCCCTTTAATGATTCACTGCCAGGTTCTGCTTTAGCGGACCATAAGAGACCCAGCAGTTTAATTGTTTATCTGCAGCAGCCAAAAGTCAGACCACTGTCCAGTGTCTATGGACATCCATGACTGGAGGAGTAGGAAGAGCAGTCTTAAGATGAGCTCCTGCTGCCATAGCGCTCTAGTTCAAAGAAAATGTCTTTTACAGAGCTGGAGTGCTCCTACCATTGTTTTTTGTCAGCATACAGTTGCTTTGGAAGTCTTCTACAATGGTGGCAGAAGTAGTTCAGGAAAAGGCACAGCTCCTGCTGCCATGAGAAGAGCAGATCCTGCAAGGAGCTTTGAAGTGCCATATTCTGCCCTGCTGTTTCTCCCCATTACCAAGTGACTGGGGACGCAGCCCTGGAAGTGACAGCTTCTTGACACTACAGACAAGGTTTAAGTTGTAACACATGTCTGTGAAGTATAGCCCTGTGTTTGCCTTCCCTGTTTTTCCCCTGTGAGATCTGAACTAAAAGTCAGTCATGAAAGATGAAGGTTTGGGCTTCATCTTGCCTGTTTAATTTCAGCCAGCCTTGAGGGTCAGGACAGGCAAAGAGAAGGCGCATGTTGAAGGATTTCACTGAGCTACAACCAGACCTTTGGCTTCTGCCGGAGGCTGTGAGCACAGCTGTCCATGGGGCAGGGCGGGTGGCCACTCAATGCCAGGCAGAAAAAGCAGTGGATGTCTTGACAAACAGATCCATCACACTGCTGCTGGGGGATATGACTCCCCTCCAGCAAGAGATTTATTACAAACCAGATGATCTGTTTATTATCCATATAGGTATACGATCTATATTTTACAAACTAGAGAACAAAAAGGATGTCAGAGTTCCAGCTGGGCAGGAGGAACAATTACCATGTCCACATGTGGTGCTTGTTTGAAGGACAGTTGTGGTGGTGGGACTGGCTGGTGGGGAGGTCACTTGTCAAGGCCACAGGAAGCTGCATTAGCACAACGTGGCTGTTTGAGCAGCTGTAATCAAAAGGTCCCTAATTCAAAAAGAGAAGGCAAACTCTCCAAAGTGCCCACAAAAAGACATGTCACCACCCTTTCGGTTTTCTGTAGCTTCTTTGCCAGCTGAGTCTGTGAATGTCATGGCCTCATCTTTTTCAAAAAAACAGTGAATTCTCTTCCACTCTCTGTGATACATCCCTTTCAGCAAAACCAAACCAGAACACAACACAAGAAGCAATTAAAGCAGAGGCTCACCCTGCAATCTCTTAAAGTTACAGTGACTGAGTTATGCCTTGTACTGTCTCAGGGCTTTTATTACTTTAAGAAAAAGATGCCCTAAAAAAAGGCAGCACAGGAAGATCAGTTTTGAGAAAAGGTTCTTCTGTGTTTTTTTCTTTTCCCACCAACATTCAACCTTCATTTGTAATCTAAAAGAAAGGAGCTTTCATACAGCTAACTTGAGAAGGAAGGCCTGCAGGTTTTATGCTCATAAACCAAAAAGCAAGTCAGAGTAAAAGCTGCACATAGGATTTTACTTTTTTTTTTTTTTTAATGCTTAAAATGAGTTAAAGGAAGCTTTGAAATTAACAGCTAAAGGCAGCAGCTACACACAGTAAACACACTGCTTATAGCTATACCCCCCAAAGTAAGGGTCTGTTCTTGGTTTGGCCTAATACATGAGAACATCATGTAAATTCAATAGTGTGATTTCAAGCTACATTCCTCCTTCATCAGGCTGCTTGTGGTAGCTCTATTCATGAGCAGAGAGAAGTGGGTGAATGGTCTGCATAAGCATTTTGAGCTAATGCACCTAAATTTTAAAGTGCCTTTTAAATGTTTAAATTAGAAAACCTGTATCAAGAGAAAACTGCCGCAAATGGCAGAATAATTTTGTCTTGGAAAGAGAAGAAGTGAAACAGTGTCTCCACTGATTTCCTCTTTCTTTTCCCCCATTAAGAGAACAGAAAGGTGATTGCAGTTTGATTCACAGTGTTCTGATTTTTTTTCTTTCAATTTTTATTTTTAGAATCTACCCAGGATTAATGGGTGTTCATCTGACCTGCAGTATGGGAGCGGCACAGAGCAGAGTGCAAAATGTGAATCAGGATGGGCAGGGAAGGAAGAGGGGAAAAGGGAAGGAAGCAGTATAGAATTTCTGCCAGTTTGCCATTGTGGACTATGAAAGAGGCATAGAAAAAGATTTTCCCTCAAAAACCCCCTCACTGCTCCCTCCCCACCCGCCTGTGTCCATGCATGAATGAAACTAACCTCTTCTCTGCCTTGTCTGATTTCTGTTTTGTGACTGAAGACATTGGAGGATGTGACAGCAAGGAAAAGGGAGCAAGCTGAGTCTCAAATCAGAGATCCTTTCATACCTCATTCCCTCCTGAAGGGGCTCTCATTTCACCTGGGTTGCTACTGCTAATAATTGAGAAGTCTTATTTAAATCCCTTTTTTGTCCAGTTACAATGGGAAAAAAATATTCTCCTTCATAAGCACAAGCAAAAATTTGCCTGTGGTCAGTCCACAAAGAAACAGTCTTTTTACCATCACTGTAGTTGGCTTCATCTACAACAACAAAGGTGCTTACAGGCCAGGACTCCAAATAGAGTGGCAAGCATGTTGTGACAAAGGGCAGTAAGGGACCAGAGTGCTGAAGGTACTGACTACATCAGTAATGGGAAGACAGAAAAACTCTACCTGTGCTTACACACACACACACACACACACACACACACACACACACACACACACACACACACACACACACACACAAAAGAGCAGCTCCTCAGTCTGTAAGTGGGTTTGCCCAAGTCAATGGGACTCNACACACACACACACACACACACACACACACACACACACATACACACACAAAAGTGCCCTAGTGAGACCTACTTTCTCAAACCCAGCTGTTGTCGCTGTGGTTTCAGTGAATGACAGCTTACTGCTAGATGACAACTTAGGTAAGTGGACTGGGTCTGAATGGAGTTAAGTTTCTTCACAGTGTTCTGAACCCTGGCGTGCTTTAGATTTGTGACCAAAACGATGTTGATAACACACCCATGTTTTAGCTACTGCTGAGCAGCGCTTGTACGGCATCAGGGCCTTCTTTGTTTCTCACTCTGCCATTGCACCAAGTAGGCTGGGGGTGGACAAGAGGTTGGGAGGGGACACAGCCAGGGAAGCTGACCCCCAACTGACCAAAGGGATATTCTACAACATACCATATTGTGCCAGCAATAAAAGCTGGAGCAAAGACTGGGTGAGCATCAATCTGATGGTGGGAGGTGGTGACTGAGTGCATTCATAGCACTCATTTTTTTTTAAATTCCTAACCTTGCATTCCCTCTTACAGAAGAGTGACAGTGTTGATGCACACAGTCCAACCATGAGGTCGCTAAGACCAGTGATTTTCAACTCTCTTTTGCCAACTACTCTACCAACTGCAGCTCCTCATGTTCTACTGCAGGCTGAAACTGTGACACCTGGGATGCCTTCTAGGAAGTCTGTGGTCTGCCTCTACTTCCTTTCAACCACAAGTGCCAAAAAGCTGGCAAATGCCCCTAGAAGCAGAGATAACCTACACAAACCTGGATGGGGCAATCACCAGAGCAGGACATGAGTAACAGGAGGGGAACTGAGGCAGAATCCAAAAGAATGGGAGGAGAAAGAATAGATGCTTTCCCCTTCCTTGGCTTCTGCTGTAGACCAGTGACCCACAGCAAAGTCCCTCTGCCTCAATACTGCTCAGCTCAGAGTGGACCCTGCAGTGTCACAAAGCCCAAGGAGGTTGCCTACCTCCCACTGCTACCTCCGGGAACTTTGGGAGGTAGTACCAACTGCTACATATGGACCTCTGCCCCAAAAGGCCTGCTCTTCTCTGTCTCTCTTTGTCTTTCTTTCTGTCTCTCTCTCTCCCTCCTGAAAAGACACTAGCAATTCAAGATAGCAGCAGCAGCAATAGAGGAACACAAAAGCACAATGCTGGTCTACTCTCTTCCATGTACTGTCCTCTTTGTCTTCGCATCAGTGTGTATGGTTGTAGAACTGATGAGTTTTCATTTTTGGTGATTGATCCCATAGCCTCCTCTTAGGTGGCCGCGCTGCTTGGATCAGAACTTCACAGTCTGGAGATGAATGAGCCAACAAGAAACATGGGAGAACATCCCAGGTGCTTCAAGAGTTGGGACTTTGAGTCTTAAAAAAATAGATGGTGGTAGAAAAAATCATGATGGAAGGTCACTTTTGTTAGTCAGAAAAAATAGGGCTTACAAAGCCATGAAAAATAGATTCTGCTGGGTCAGTGAAAATTTTACAAAGGAAGCTAGCAAACAGCTAGAGGACCCTTCATGTTGACCAAAATACCTAAGTACCACTAACCATATGGGAGATGTGTTTTTAAGCTTTATGTTCATGTCTGAGGGCAAGTAGAAGAGATAATTTGATTTCATCATGAACCTGAAGTCATTGCACATACTGGTCAAGGAATGATCTGCAAGGGATGGTCACGTGTAGGGAGTCTAAGCTACAGGCCTGTAACCTGGTCCTTTAGCTTAAAGCTACTGACATCTCCTCAGCACAGCTATAGGAGTTCCTACTTTAATCCTTCATGGTCTAAGCAGGAAGTCACATTGAAATAATGGACTAAATGGAAGCTGTGGATATTTAGGCTAGGTGTCAGGGAAGAAAGTCCTTTCCATAGGCAAGGACAGCAGAACAACCTGCAACAGATTGCCTAAGGCAATGTGAAGGCTAAACAAGTATTTGCCAGGCATGGCACTGCCTCTGGAGGCATCCTCAGGAGGATGGGTGAGTCTCTTTCAATCCGGTTTTCTATTACGCATTAAGTGACCAAAACAGCATCTTCTACCTCTTCTTAATGGCCTCTTCCCTAAAGCCAGAGGAATTCTGATTTCTTTGTTTCTCCTTCTTTCATTCTTTCTCAAAGGTTCATATGTTTAGGAGAAGAAACTGTAGTTTAATTCTGGTCTGTGAGAGAAAGTACATTTGCAAAGCTCAAAAACCCACCTGAAGATCCTGTTAGTCATACAGAACCGAGTGTGGAAATTTGTCCAAGTGGGCATTTGCTCAACTTAATATGCAGGAGTATCTACAATGGTGTTCCTTGTCTGATAACTCCAGAGAGCATTAGGGCCCATAAATCATTGGGGGTCCACAAGCCCATAGTACATGTTTGACCAAACAAATACACATCCACTGGATGCTGTGTAACATTCTGCTGGTGGTGTCTGAGCTTCCCCTCACACTGTCTGCATACCCTCCCCAGTTTAGTTCTTTTTGGTTCTCTGAGAAAGAGCAATTGAAAAGCACTGACCCAAAGAGTCCCTGAGAATGGCTCCAACCATCCTCATCAGCAGAACAAAATGAGCAATGCGTGAGGAAGAGGCAGTCAACAGAGGTTTCTCTGTTTCTGTGTATTTTAAGACACAAAGGCAAGTATGTGACTGGAAGATAATCTGCAGCAGATAGACAGGACTTCACTGAAAATGACTGTTTCGTGATACAGCTCGTGACCTATACAACTATGGACAATTCAGGAGAACTGGAGATCCTGTCTGGATTTTCCAAGCACAAAAAGACAAAAAAACTGAAGGCTGCTGAAGTTAACAACTAGGTAAACAGCACAGGGGATAGATGTCATATTTGTGGATTGTGTTGTAAAGGGAAAGGGACTTTTTGACAGGGAACAAATACACAATTCATAAGCCAGGCTGCCTGGATGAGTTGGGTTACATAGGCAACAACAAGCACATGCAGCACAAACCCATGATATCGAGGACAACATTAACCAAAGCAGAGGCTATGAGATGACTTTCTTCAGTTGCCTATATGCTAATTACAAGAATATGAAAAAAATGGATAAGCCCTCTGCCTGCAAAATAGCAAGGTGCAAAATAATACTGAAAAATAAGATTATTATTTTATTAACAGAAGCAGTTGTAGCTGATTTCAAAAGTCCAAATGGAAGTGGGGAGTTGACAGGCCCTCTGTGTCACAAATTATGTCTGAGTGACTGATAACTTGGAAGTAAATAATCTTGGAGAATAGAGGGATGATGGACTTCTTCAATACCTATATACAGGAAGCACAAAATCCCCCCTTGTGTTACTTATGCTGGAGACCTTATGTCACTAGCACTAAAAGCATGCTCGTACTTTCCAAAGGGCTACAAACAACAAGTTACTAACTCCTAATTTCAAAGAAAGATCATCCTAACCCCATGAGATACAGCTCTTGCCAGTTAGCTAAAGGAGTAATAGACAACATAGGCCTTGCAGCACCAAAGGGGAAAGAGAATTCAGAAGCAGTTCACAGCATGATCGCCACAACATGAAGAGCCTGTGGGACGCAGCTAAACTCCACTGCACACAAGCTAAACCTGTAGTGGTCACACAGCCATGTCATGCACAGCATGACCCACATACTTGCTTCCTGCTCCAGCCAGGGACTGCAATGGGCAGGAGCGGCAGTGCCAGCACAAGCACAACTCACTGCTGGTCCCATGATGTAGCTACACCTGAACTGCCTGTGAGTCCTATGTGGTTTAATAGAGGAGGCAGAGCATCCCCAGAGAACACCACTTTGTCTCAGAGGGAGGAAATGATCACAAACCAGAAGGTTACTGGTTGTTTAAACTGAACAGGACCAACACTTCCTGTGCAAATAGCTAATGTTGTCTGCAATCGAACCCGGAATAGCAAATTTTTATGCAATTTCACAAAACTAGAGCAAATGGGAGTCAAATCAAGCTGAAGGCAGAACTTGCAGAAAGTTGCTGACATTGCAAGTAGTTTAAGGTGTTTCCTAAATGTCTACAGTGCTACAACCATGAAAATGGGCTAGATAAAAATAACACACAATGAAAAAAACCCAACAGCTGGGTTTACCAGGGAAGTGAAAAAACATATTGTTATATACAAAACAGATACAGCAAGGGAGAAAGGGGAAAAGATAATAACAAGTAAAAAAGCTGAAATAAAGATGATATAGAGGAATCAAGACGACACTAGGAAAAAATAAGGCAGATAAAATCAGATGTGTAATTTTTTATTTTTCTAAATAGATTATGAATTATGAATTCCGAACAATCAAAATGACAATATGACAGCTACAGGAGTTACAAAAAATAATTCTGAATGGCACACAGGTAAAAGGCTGGATGATCTATTTATGATGATGATAATGAAATAGCTTCCCACCACAGTAGCCCCTGGAGAGGGGTTGTTAAGCAGCAGATAAACGATTCTGCATGATTCAGATTAGTTGCTAGAAATAAACTTGTCTCAGAAGCTTTTAGGGAGTTAGTCTTGGAGCCGCTACTGCTGCATCTAAAGCAGTTCTGGGCCACTGGGGAAGGACGAGGGGCGGGAGGAAGGCTCATACTGGACTACTGTTTAAGAAGGGTAAAAAGCACTTACAGACCAGTTGGCTGAGTCTCCAGTATTTTGCAGAGGATAAAACAACCAACATAGATCTCAATTAATAATTTTTTCTAAAGCTCTATAATTAAAGTCAATTAACTTGGCTTTAAGGAAAATAGATCCTGTCAAACTAATTTGATGTAATTTCTTGCAAAAATTACAAGTTCACTTGATGAAGGCAGCATTGTTAACAGTATTACAACTCTTAAGTCATTTGTCTTGTTCTGTAGAATATCTTTATGACAAAACTGAATGCTTTGAAGCCTGTATGGAGTGTCTCTATCTGTACATGGAGTGGAGGACTCCATAGGTGGAGAGCACTGTATGATGTCAGGCAAAGACCTCAAAACTATTTTATACTAAAGTCAGTTCTGAGTCCACAACCATATTAAAAGTATAAAGCTGATAAATGAAGGAAGCCAATGTGTAACTGTAAATGGCAAACTATTCAATAGCAAACAAATGCATTCCTATGGGGTTCCCACAGGTATTGGTGATCATCCCTTTACTATTTACTAGCCTTATCAGTGACCTGGATTAAAGTTGTCATCGTGATTAGACACGAGACTCGGGACAGCAGAAAACAAGCCACAGAATTACAAGCCTGACACAGAGCAACTGGGATCTGTAGAAAGATGGGAGAAACCAGTTCAGGTGTTAATATGGCCAAGTACAGAATCACCTTATTAGAATAAAGAATACAGGCCATACTTACAGGGTGAGAGGGAGAGAGAGGACTCTATCCTCCAAAGCAGAGACTGAATATGAGACCTGGGGTCCTGGGAAGCAATCAGCTCGACATGAATTCCCCACGCAAGGATGTGGCCAAAAGGGCTAATGCAAGCCTCAGCTGTACAAACAAATGAAAATCAAAAGATGAGTAGGTAAATTATGGTGACGCTGTATTTGGTTCTCATTCCTCTGCTCCATGAATTACATATCAGGTTCTGCTGCTCCATTTTACAAAAAAGCATAGGAAAAATCAGAAGAGTGTTCAGGGAAGAGAAGTTAAATGACTGAAAACACTTGGTAGCAGAAGGCTTTGTTAAAAACTGTTATAGTTTTAGACTTTGTCAGGATTTTTTCTTTCCTTTCCTACCAACACGAACTTCGGGGGCTGACACCGCTCCCACCTTTAACAAAGACCCAGCTAACGATCCAGAATTCCACCTTAATAGCTCTGAGGACAGTTCTTTTGTTTTGTTTTGGGAGTGTTTTTTTTTCTAATTCAAGGCACTTTTTTCGGCGGGGGCGAGGGAGACGGAACCAGCGCGCGGAGGAGCTGCTGGGTTTTTTTCTGCTGCGGGTTGCAGCTTCTTTCCCTGCCTTCTGCTCCTAGCCCGGTGGGCCCAGGGCTTCGCTGGGATATACAATCTAATCTTCACTGCTTTGGAGTCGCTGCCATTTTCTCCCTGAGACACCAAGGCACCAGCGAGGGAACCCCCGGCCCCCTCTGCTCACCATCCCCCGGCCCCGGGGCCAGCGCCGGCCGGCCAGAAGGGCAAAAGGAGACCACGCTGCCTGCTGCCTNAACTAAGACAAAAACCAAAAAAATCTTCAAGGGCATTTTGTGATTTTGTTCACAGTATAGCAGTGTTCATATAATAAATATATTTGGCAACAGCAGACTCTAACTAGCAAAGGTGGAAAATGCATCGGAACTGAAAACTATTCCAATCCAGACTGTGAACAGGTAATTTTGTTCTGCTTTTTCAGCAACAATCTGTTATGTGCAATTAGCCACTAATTAACCCTTTACACAATAGGTTGTAATATACTCTCCATCTCTGTAAAGTTGTAGAAGTAGCTGTGCTTGATTTAAAAAGGATATACGCACACATGGTTTGGGCTCATTGGCACCATGCAGGAGCTCCTGCAGGTGAGACCTAGTGCCTGCCTAAAGCTGGAGGTGGGGTGAGTGGCCACTGCATCACACTGTGCTTTGTGTTGCCACCAAGAAATATTCGTTCTTCTCCAGGGTAATAATCCTGGCAGCCTTCCTGCTCATGGCTTACAAAATATCTCCAGGGGAAATCCCAACCTTCTGGGAATGAGATGCCACCTAAGGACAGATGACACCCAACCGTCCGTCTTCTGCAGGATCTGCAGGCTGTCAATTCGTAGCACCTGGCTCCACTCAAAACCTCCCTGTACAAAGTTCCTCACACTGAGATGCCACTTGCAGGAAACTGAAGGGTGTAATTACAGCTCTGCCACTGAGAGAGCACCAGCGACTCCTTGTTTCAGCAATTCACTTCATCTGCTTCCTGCTACTAGGACCTTGTCCCAGAGATCTGCCTGAGATCTCATCCCAGCATCCCCAGGCCACAGAAGGTGACCTCAGAGGATTCTGCTGAAAGAAGGAGTTCGTCTGTATCTCACAGATATTCTGTGTCCCAAATTCACCCTTTCAGGATGAATTTGTGGACTAGCTACCTTCTTCTGGAAAACAAGTTAGTGCCTTTAAGCGGGATGAGTGGATGTGAGCACCACTCCTGCAGGCACCTCTCAGGTCACTCAGGACATTCACATCTTCTCCTTCCCTTTCTTCACGCTGAGGGAACTGGGTGCTGCCAAGAAATCTTTTGGTGCTCTGTCCCAAGGCTGGGGTTGGGCAGGTAGGTTCCTAAGGACCTGGTGACTGAATTTGCTTCATCCTACAGCCTGCCAATATTTAAACTGTGTGTTTTTTAAGGAGGCGGTGCAAGCTTTTGTCAGCGCTGTCTGTGTTAATCTGGGCCTTTGGCCAGAAAGTATTAATCCTATCAATGTGCAGGAGTGGGAAGGCTGGGAAGTGTTTGATTTGTGCCAGTTGCTGGCATCACCTCATTTTAAGCTTCTGGAATGAACCCACTTATGACTGAATGCTGCAGTGAAAATTCTGCAAATAAAACAGATAAAATAATCTCAATTACTCGAGCTCAGGACTGGTTCACATATGCCACTCCAGAGATTTAGAAGGCGTTATTTCAAACAAACATCTAATTATATTTAATTATGTTTCTACATATATTTTTCTGTTCAGCAGGTGGAAAAAATGTTTTTCAAACTTTGTCACTCTCAGTATGTGATGCCTACTAAAACACATCATGCACAACATAGTAAAATCTTGGTGCTATGTTACAAACATAAAAGATACACCATCTTCAGTAAACTTGTAGTACAAAAGTTCTACAGAGTCAACTTAGGTAAGAGTTTGTGAAAATTTTAGGGAGGAAGAAGGGCTGGTGTGTGTGTGTATACATATGTGTACATGCATTCACCCCCACCCTCCCCCACTACTTCATCTCAGCTATACCTACTATTCCTGTCAACAGTTCTCAAGACTCAAAACTGTGATTGGCAACTCTTCAGTCATTAATAGAGCAAAAGTTTTGGGAAAGCTGATCAAGGGTGGGGTTTCAGAGCTACTAATAAAAGATAAATCAGACCCTGAAAAAGTACAGTTTAAACTGTGCATTTTTGCATCTTAATACTTTTTGTCCTTTCAGATGCATTTTCTCCCTCCTTCTCTGGCACAACCCTAACTACATCCTACAGCACAAGAATGTTCTGTTAAGCACATACGCAAATGTGTTTTTAAGCCTTGTGAAAGCTTGCTTATGCCAAAAGATGTACTATTACAAGGCTCACAGAGACTAGACTCCACAAATATAGTTTTACAGATTAAGTAACTGTGGTAATCTTCCTAAACATAAATGATAGAAACTACATAGAAACAAAGAGCTTTTAATACATGGATTTAAAAAAAATCTTTTTTTTAAATATTACAAAATAAATCAAATGCAAGGCTTGTTCTTTTTGTCCAGACACATAGACACAGAATTATATGAGAGAATGGGAGCCTAACCATCCCATCTGCCTTTGTAATTCACCCAGACTAGACAGAGAAATGCTATGGAATTTAATGCAGTGAACCCCAGAAGTGTCGCTTTCGCAAATCTCAAGAGGCATCATTGACCTGAGGATGGCTGCAGTTTCTGCCCCAATTCCAGTTTAATGTATTCCAGTCTGACCCTCAAGCAACAGTGCTGCTGGAGAACACACTAAGAAACAAATGCAGGCAATTGCTTTGACATAATTCTTTTGGACGCAGGCAGATCGAATGTGCTGATGTCAACAGAGACCAGAAAAGAGTTTTATCCAATCTCCTTTCCTCACTGAAGAAAACAATGAGAGAAAACAAAGCACAAGCCAAAACCTAGGCAAACACATACCTACCTCTCAGTAGCAACACTGATACATGCTGTCTAAGAAAGGGAGAACCAAAACAAACATTCCTAAAGCAGCATTTGGATGTATACATAGGATTTCATTCATAGCTTAAATTTACGTAACTTGTATATAAAATTGGCTCTGTGCACATTAACACGCATGAAACATCTGTTCTAGAAAGGACATTAATTTAAAACCCCAGGAACAGCCTAATTCAGTCCTTTATGGCCATAGTACATTCAAAAGAGTTCCTAACACAGTTTTGTCACCTCAAAACAAACCACTCCTCCTCCCTTTCTCCCGTTCTTCTACAATTTAGGGACTGTGTGGACCTGCTTTTAATATGATTGTCAGGATGAAACCCTCCTGCCTTGCCACTCACTTCAATATCCACGCTCTAGCAACCTTCAGGCTACATAGTTTGATGTCAGAGAACACCGAGGCAACACTATGTTTTCTCTACAGGGACAGCAGGAACAGAAGCTGTGAATATTTTTTTCCCTGGGAAAGATGAATTATGGTAGGAAACCAGAGCAAGGATCCCACGATGTCTACCTTGAGAATAAAAGACTATGCTAAAGATTTTCTTCTCCACCTGGTTGCTCTTGTTCCTGAAATAACTTCCGTATAAAAGGAAAAGAGAAAAAACCCACACATCAATGGTACATTTTTTCAGAACTCATGAGGGAAAATATCAAGGCTGAACGTGGCTTGTCCCTCAACTTTACACAATGAAAACAGAACAAAGAACAGATCCCAAGCTAATTTCCTCCCCTCTCTTATTCTTCCTCTCCTAAGAAAGGTCTCCACCTCTGCCACTCACAATTTTTCTTTTGTCCCATTCCTTCAGCTCCTCCCCCCATCAGTCCATGCAGAAAGATTTTTTGCAATGGTATAAACACAAAACCCATATGAGACACTCAAGGCTTCCCCCGTCTGTATGTCTGGAGTGTTTCCAAGAAGAGAAAGTCTTGTGAGGATTCTCATTTTGCTCTTCTGAAGCTACTTGTGTGGCTCACTCTATCACAATAAAAGCCTGCATCTGCTATCTGACCATGATCAAGAGACAAAAATAACCATTTTGAATGTCCGTAAGAAGTGTGGTCTCAGAAAAGATGTGTTACAGCCACTGAAGCTACCCATTGTGGAACATCAAACCACCCCTACAAAAACTAAAAACAGACTCCTGTCCTTCTTAGTCTACCACCCTTGATGTGACCTGCCCCCAGAATGTGGCCACAAATTGTGGTCGACAGTTTGGCTGAATATCAGAAGCCACAGAATCTTTTCAGATATGTTGGGACCTGCGTATGTCTTGTAATGTTCAGGCAATAAGGGCTTTAAGACTGCAAAGCATCAGGAATTATAAAGTTTAATCACAGAATGGTTTGGGTTGGAAGGGATCTTAAAAATTATCTATTTCCAATCCCCTTGCCACGGGCAGAGACCCCTTCCACTGGACCAGTTGCTCAAAGCCCCATCTAACCTGGCCTTGAACACTTCCAGCGACAGGACATCCACAACTTCTCCGGATAACCTGCTCCAGTGCCTGAGCACTGTCACAGTAAAGAATTTCTTCCTAATATCTGATCTAAATCTACCCTGTTCAGTATCTTTGTTAATGACATAGGCAGCAGGACTGAGTGCACCCTGAGCAAGCCTGTGGAAGACACTAAGCTGAGTGGTGCCACTGATGTGCTGGAGGGAAGGGATGCCATCCAGAGAGACCTTGACAGGCTTGAGAAGTGGGCCTCTGTGAACCTCATGAAATACAACAAGACAGAGTGCAAGGTCTTGCACTTGGGTCGAGGCAACCACTAGTATCAGTACAGAGTGGGAGATGAAGGAACTTAGAGGAGCCCTGTGGAGAAGGACTTGCGGGTGCTGATGGGTGAAAAATTGGATATAAGCCATTAACATGTGATTCCTGTCCAGAAAGTCAACCACATCCTGGGCTGCATCGAAAGGAGCATGACCCACAGGTCTGCCTCTCTACTCTGCTCTCATGAAACCCCACCTGAAGTGCTGCATCCAGCTCAGGGGTCCACAGTACAGGACCTCAGACCTGTTGAAGCAGGCCCATAGGAGGGCCACAAAGAGGATCAGAGGGCTAGAAAACCTCTCCTAGGAAGATGGGATGACAGAGTTGGGGTTGTTCAGCATGGGGAAGACTCCAGGAAGACCTCAGCAACCTTTCAAAACTTAAATTGGGCTCATAAGAAACATGAAGAGAAACTTTTTGTAGTGACAGGACAAAGGACAACAGTTTTAAACTGAAAGAGGGAATATTTAAACTGGACATAGGAAGAAATTATTTTGCAATGAGGGTGGTGAGACACTGGAATAGGTTGCCCAGAGAAGTTGATGATGTCCCACTCTTTGAGACATTTAATGTCAGATTGGCTGGGGCTTTGAGTAACCTGGTCTAGTGGCAGGTGTCCCCTGTCCAGGGCAAGAGTGTTGGAATAGACGGACTTTAAAGGTTCTCACAACCCAAACAATTCTATGATTGATGATTCTGTTATTGAATTGAATTGTGACCTCCATGGCTGCTATCACAAAACAGAGCTGGTGCAGTTCATGCAGCTGGGACTTAATGGTGCTGTAAGACAATCTGTGGAACATGGGTAAAAACCCATATTACTGTAGACAGAGATAAAAAAAACCCCGCACTCTAGGATTAAGGCACATGAAGAAGAGAGAATAAGATATCGACATGATTCTGTCTAAATGAACAGATAACACAAAACAAAAAGCAAGGACCAAAAGCACTCATACCTTTGCATGGTCATTTGCAAGAAGAGTCAGTCTATTATTTCTTCCATAATGTAAAGCTACAGTTGTTATGACAATCACAGCAGTTGTTATGTAGCTCACGCTCACCATCTTTTCAGAGCATGAGAGATCCAAATATCTGCAGTCTTTGAATACCTCCCTCCAAACATGCTCATCTAATATGACTCCAGTTTTCAGCAACAGCAGATTATCTGTTGTTTAGCTACTGCAGGCTGTTACAATATTTTTACAACAGGAAATGTGTGTTCCATACGTAAGAAGACTACACTTACAAGAAATAACGCAGGAAGGTGATCTAATTTCTCTTCTGCTTCCTTCCTTTAACAGTGTGCTGCATTGGAGATGTTTGTTCCAATACACAGATATTAGTTCAAGGCCAAGATTTTATTTAGCCTGATCCTACAAACAAGCCAGCAGTTAGACTGCAATTCAAATACCTCAAGCTTTTGTGCTGCATTCACATTCATGTAAGTGAATCAGGTAAGTGGTCTTAAGATTTCCCTTTTCAAGGTTATTCAGCCTGTCTTTTCTGTGGCTGGATATTTGTGTACCAGCGCTACAGTTTTAAAACTCCTGTGAAACAAGAGCACCTCACAAAGGTGCAAACATTACATCAAGCAGGAAATGCCAATTTTGAAGGGTCTTTGTTGTAGTCCTGAACCTCAGTACTGCAGACTGTAAGAAAATGGCCACTGTTCTGCATTTAGGAAAACAGCACAGGATCTTCATGAAGTGCTGCACCCACCCATGGATGTTATCCGGCTAAAACTGCTGAACAAAGAAACCTGAGTAACTGCTACGCTTCGCTCCTCTGCTTTTGCAAAATCAGTTTTTAATTTAGGAAGTCTGAGGTAACCTTTTAAGAGGAAACTTTAAAGCATTCTCCTGTACTTATGCTATTTATTACTGTGACTGACAATACGTGTATGTAATAAATTATAAATGGCCACATGCTACTGCTTCCTGTCTGCAAGCTAAAAGCTGGCAAGATACTCTATACTGCTACAGGGCCAAATCTGCATCAGGCAGGTTGCTGAATTTGGAAGTTATGAGCAGCAGTGGATTCACAAGCTGACTGATCAGTGCTGACTGCTCAGTGCCAAAGTTCTTGGAAAGGGATAAACAGACGGGTCAGGAAAGGACAGTACTCTGAACTGGACTGCATAGCTATAGAAATATCATCTGAGATCATTTGCTCACTATCTTCAATGCTAAAAAACATTAGACCATTAAAACTCTCCCCACCATATCCTGCATTTTTTTGTGAGATAACAAAACTAGCTCTTTCATATTTATGTGTTAGAGAGGTATATAAAATACAAATAAAATCAAGGCATACTTCCAAAAGTTATGTTTGCTCTGTTTATGATGTCAGTACTGTATTCTTCTGGCGAGGCAATATTGACTCTGAAATGCAGATTTCCCTATGGCTGGGCTGGAGCCTCTGCCTTTTGTTTGTATTTTGGGCATTCAACCATCTTCAGTGAAGATGAAGCATGAAAAATGATGCTTCATGTTTTCTTTTGTATATGTATCTTTTTTTCAGAGCAGTTTTTCATATGCCAGGAGCATAAATGTAAGCAAAAGAAAACAGTCCCAATTTGGTCAGCTTCCCAGACCTATATTTTGTATACCAGTGCTTTTGTTTTCTTGCAAGTTCAGCATTGCTTTAGTGGCAGCACTCTGGATTCCCCCTGCCCCCAACAAGTGATACATATTAGTACATCTGTTTTCTCTGTAAAGTCTTTCTGCATTCTTTGCAGGGCACAGGAAGGATGTGGGCTCCTTTTCACATTCAAATGAGGCAAATTAGCCTTCGCCTGGTTCCTACAGTATAATGCTTATTTTACATTTAAGCGTGAGAAAAAGGGAGGAAATAAAACCCATGTTAGGTGGGTTACATGTTCCACTTTGATACAAGCCTCACTGAGCCTTCTTTTGCAAACTGCTTTCCACAGGACACAGTTTCAGGATGATGTTGAATAGTTTAATCATGTAAAATGACCGAATAGTCTGCACAAAGAAATAGCATCCAGATACATTAAACATGAGAAAATGTCAATCTGAATCAGCAAGGGTTCAAGCAATCAAGGTGACTCCTGAAGTGCATTGATGGGAACTCCCTAACACAGGTGACTGGGCTGACAATAGGAAATGCTGTGGTGGACCTTATACTTACAAACAAGGATCAGGAGATGTGCAGGTCAGGGGCAGCATGGGGTGCACTGATAATGGGACGGTGGCTGGTCTTTTTTTCAAAAAAGCCACATAATAACCCCCACAAAGAGCAGGCTTTCACCTCTTCAGAGATCTGCTCCAAAGAATTCTGTGGGATACAGCCCTGGAGAAAAAAGGGGTCCAGGAAAGCCAGTTGGTTTTCAAAGATTACCTCCCCTGAGCTCCAGAATGGTCCATCTCAATATGCAGGGCACAGGCATCACATAGGCAGCAGGAGGCACACACTGATGAACAAGTTGTCCCTGACTAAACTCAAACACAAAATGGAAGTGCGCAAGATATGGAAGCAGGGGCAGAGAAGGGCTAGAGAAGCCAAAACCCACTTGGAGTTGAATCCAGTGAGGGTTGTTAAAAGCAGCAAGAAGGGTTTCCACAGGCGTATCAGCAGCAGAAAGGGCCTGGTGCTGCATGGGGCATTAGTGGTATACCCCAGGAGGCAATACTGGGGTCAACACTGTTTCACCTCTTCATTAGTGAACAACATGATGGCAGAGAGTGCATCCTCAGAAGGGTTTGGAAGAGTGGTTGATAACCCAGATGGCTGTGGTTGTCATTCACAGGTCCCTCGACAGAAATGACTCCAAAAGGAAACCCTTGAAGTTCGCTAAAGGGAAATGCCAAGACCTGTGCTCGGGGAGGAATAACTATGCTGGGGCTACATGCTGAGGGCTGACCAGCTAGAAAGGAGCACAGTAGGAAAAAAATCTGAGTGTACCAGTGGAAACTAAGTTTAACATAAGCCAGCAATGCTCACTTATGGCAGAGGTGGCCATAAGCCTCCTGGCTTGCATTAGAAATAGTGCTTCCACCAGGCTGAGGAAGATGATCCTTCTCCCTTATTCAAGCAAGACATGTCTGAAGTGCTGGATCCAATTTAGGGATCCCTGAAGATTCAGAACTCCCTGGTACAGAAAAGATACAAATTTATTGGAGCAGATCCAGCAAAGGGCCATATACCTAAGTGTTTAGAGCATCTCTCCTTTAAGGAAAGGCTGAGAGAGCTGGGACTCTTCAGCCTGGAGAAGGCTCCAGACAACCTTCTTAATGCATATACAAACCTCATGGGAGGCAGTAAATGAGACAAGACAAGACCTTGAAGTGGTGTCCAGAAACTGGGAACAGGCACAAATTAAAATACAGGAAATGCTGTTTAAACATAAGAAAAAAACCTTTCGTACTGTGAGGGTGTTGAACAGTGGCACAGTTGCCAGTAGAGGCTGTAGAGTCTCTGTTGCTGGAGATATCCAAACACCATATGGATATCACCACTCTGAGATATCAACTTTAAGTGGACCCTGCTTTGAGCAGAGGGTTGGAGTAGATGATCTCCAGAGGCCCTTTCTAACCCCAGAAACTTGTGATTCTGTGAAGTTATACACAGACCTGCTGCCCTTACAAAAATTCTCCTCTCACTCCTTTTAGAAGACAGAGACAAATGAAACAATTCAGTAAGGCAACAAAAGCATGGTATACATTTTGCATGGAAATGGTGTGGTTCAAATTCCTGGTTTTTTTAGATCCTGTGCTCTAATCCACGTGCTAAACCTAGGAGACGGGATGCAAGAAAAAAACAAACAACTGCTTGGTAAACTGTTGTTGGTAAAGTGTAGTTAGCACTAGGTGGAAATTCAGTGCACACTCTCTACACTACAGCAATGTTTTGCACACTTAATGCACCCTATGCACAAGGTAACATACTCTACATACAGAGGACAGAGAATGAAGTAGTCGAGTGCTGTAAATTTACACTTGGATTTACTGATGGCAATCTCCAAGGGCAACAAGCCCTTAGCTGTGTTGACAATCCTGGGCCAGATTTGACAGGTTTTACTGAGAGACCTGAAAGACGTTTTGACACACCTGCTAATGCATGGAAGTGCTTTATCCATCTCGGTTGCCATCCTCATCCACAGTTCTGGGACGCACCAGTCTTGCAGCAACCAGTGGGCTGTGCTCTTGGTCTCAGGACTTGCAAGACCCATGTCCCAAGTCCCTGTTCTGCTCACAAACTACCCCTTGAAATACGTTACTTGCTGTTGTTCTTGGGTTTTCCCCCTGTTCTGACCGAAGTCACTGTAAAATGCATTCTCTTCTCAGCCTGTGTGAGTAGAGCCCTGCCATAGCCTGCCACTCATCCCTGTGGGAGACCTGAAGACTGCTCTGGCCACAGAGCAGCAAGAAGAGTTCCTACACCCTCACACCTGACACTGGTTTTCCAGACACCTGGCTGCCCAAAGAACACAAGCACCTACTGTTCTCATGCACTTCTCTCTCCTCCAAAACCAAAGGCATCCAGATTGATTAGTCTTGCAGCACAAAATGGAATGGTGACACCATTATATGTGTCAGCCTGAAGTCCCCTTCACTTTCTATCTCTCTCCTTAAAGCAGAACTACAAAGCTCCAGTTTAGAGATCTAGAGTAAAGATAATCCTGCATGGATTTAGATCCAAACTTCCAACAAAGCTTGAGCTTACTCAATGTCAGGCTCTAGTTGTCCTCAAGCTGCAGGAGGAACAAGGCTACTCAATTGGACCTTGATGCCTCTAACACTGGTTTACTTAAAAGTGTTGTGCCAAAGAGGTAAGTGGAGGGAACTGAATAATTCAGAAAGTTCTCAAAAACAATGTAAGTGAAAATAGATTTTAGGCATCCTAGGAATAGTAAGTTTCTCTCTACTGAGGCACCCCTAACACACTTAATCCATAATTTCCACTGTAGCCTGTTAAAATAATGAGATTTATTATTCCTGTCACATGACCTTCTGAAGACCCTGGCAAGGTTTCGGAGAAGGAAATAAAAAATGGGCTATCAGTCACCACTTGCAAAGAGTAGATTAAGAACTCAAAAGTTATACATTAATGTATAAATTACTCAAGGGAGTTTCATTTATTCCTTTTCTCCTAGCTTATGTTTTTTGCCTCCTATCCTGCAGCCCTTGCTCCCCTGTTGCTCTTGGTCACAACCTGCAGTGGACAAGTTGGAGAGTAGCAAACAGGTCTGGATTTTCCCCCCTCCATCATGAGAATGAATTTGGACTCTCTTTCCCAGACCTCAGAGCATGCTTGACTCCTGGGAGCAGAACAGAGAATGAGAATAGAGTTAATCTTTAGCAATGTGATAAAAATCACTCTCACAAAGACAACTGGAGAGGGATTTCAACAGAGCTGTTGTGCCAAGCACCTGATAGCAAAATCCGAAACTGTTGCCAACCCACACCTTCCTGTTCACAGACACAGCTCACTCAGTCTCTCCCCAGCACTCTTCTCTACCTGGAACTAAAATGTAAGTCACCACTGAGCATACCCTCTCACCAAAATGAGAGGTCACTATTTCCATAACAAAGACACAGCACAGTGGAGGCCTCATCTCCACCCGCCCCCCCCTTTTTTTTTTTAAATTAAAGAAATAGAAAAAGCACATTAAACTATCAGATTGGAGAGATGGGAAGATAGGAGGACAGGACACATGGAGATCTGATGGCTTTGGTGCAATCTAAGGAATGGGCAGGTGAGTGGAACAGCTGGGAAGGGAGGGGAGGAAGGGGCAGCAGGAGATGCGGGAAGGGCTAGCAGCCTGCTCTCCCAATGCCAGAGTGCCAGCTCGCAGCTACACGTTGCTGGTTGCGTGTGGGCTGTGAGTATAACAGAGGAGATGAGCTTTAGGGGAGGAGCTGTCTGATAAATCATTAATGAATGAAAATATGAAGTAATCTGTCTGCCTGGGAGGCAGAATCGTCTAATTATTGAGGATGATGGACTAGGAAGCCGGAGATGAGGTTCCTATCTCACCCACAAGACCGCTGGCGCACCAGCTCCTTTTGCTGTGCATAAGATGATACATCCGCCCCCTTGCATCGAAGGGCTGCTTTCCTAAAATCAACACAGAAATCCCATGATCTAGGTGATAATAAAATTTACACTATCTTTTGTGAAAACTGCACCCCCAGCTTCTCTTTTGTCACAGGCAGCACACAAAGAACCAATATCCTTTCTCAGAGACAGCCTTCACTAAACCAGATCTTTTTCAAAGCCGTAACAAAACCTAGTATGATCTTTCACCAGCACCAGTGGCATTTAATTTTAAATTGATTAACTACATACACAGTACTAATTACTCGTTGGTTGTTTGGGTTTTTTTAGCAATCAGACTATTGGTTGGAGTCTTAAGGGTATTTCTCTGTGTGAATAGGGACATTCTGCTTTCTCTGTGCTCTCTGAAATGATGAGGAAAACGCTTGAGAAATAATGTTGAAAGGTGCATTTGTGCTTACGGGGATAGCTGCAGGGGCACCAGACACAGGGAGTCAGAAAACAATGAGGTTGTCAGGGGAAGGAGCAGGAGGTTAGCATGGTCCCTTTTGCACAAAGACCTAGCAGAATGTGTCATGCTGCACAAAATCAATACAGACCTTGCATGAAAAAGTAATTGTCACTTTTGTATAGTTCTCAGGCTTATGTGGAAAGATGCTCACAAAGGTGATTCTTGATTTGTGTGAAATCTTTAACTGTTCTCTTTCCTATGTCTTAAAATCCCTGAACATTCAGGGGCATTGTTTTAAAACAGTAGTATTCTAAAAAAAAAAAATCATTCAGGGATACTATTTTGAAATTAACACCTAAGACAGACATGGCACAAATCAATATGAATCTGTCTGTCGGCACATTATGGGGTAAGATATACAAATGCTTTATCATCCTATGTACTTAAAAAATGATTTTCCAACATGAACAACGCAGATCTCAGCAGAAACCACAAACAGAAGACATATACAGCCATGACAGAGACTATGCTTATAGAACCTTAACCAACCGCCTCAGCAGATCTGTGGTGTTTGACTACAGACCTATTTGTGGCACTGAAGTCCAGTTTAATTATTCTGCCAAGCACCCCTGAGCCACAACAAGTTTATTACAGTTTACTGAAGGACCTGCTCAGGCAATTTTACAAGGAAATTGCCTGTGCCTAATCTAATTGCTAAGAAGTAGCTAAAATTACATTAGTCCTGAAAAGACCAAGAAAGAAACAGGAAGGTCCAAAAGGTTCAAGAGGTTTCACAAGGCTGTTCCTGTAAATCACAGTGCTGGAGATTAGAGGATGAGCTTCCTGGAGAGGCTCCCAGTCACAGTCAGACACTGTTTTTCACCCAGAAAAAAACACAACACAGGTGAAATTATTTACTGCATATAAAAGTATGATTTTTCACATATCTAAGCCTTCTCCTGGTTACTCCATAAATTTACATAATAAGTGGGGGTTTTAAATTATCCAACTGATGAGGTAATATAGATTTAAATGATCTGCAGTGTCAGTTTCTGTTATTTGCAAACTTTAGCAGTCTTTGCGAAAGATTTAACTGGGCTCCATAGAAGGATCCTATTTTTCAAGCCTTTGTTTAATCTTAAGATAAGCAATACCTGTAAAACTTAACAAATGTATTGGGATGGCTCAGATGTCTTCAGACCCTTGCAGGATAATAGCATGCAGTATCAGAAGGAATTACTTCTGTAAACAGCAGAAAGTATAACTGGAGGTTGCTGGACATGGTAAACTAGTGCCAAACTTGTTAACACAATATGCCATTACCTTCTGAATAACCACAGAAGTACCTTTGGAGAGTCACTTGCTCGTCTATATCCTGCCAACCTGACGAAAAAGAGATTTCTGACAGCACCAACAGCTACTCAGACACTTTGCATGAACCACCATGATTTCAACTGGCCTGTTGTTTTGCTCATGTGCTCTGGGTTTAAAAAAAGAGAAAGGGAAAAAAAAAAAGCAGTTCCCTTCATACTTCTCCACTCCACTGACACAGATGAGCCTAGGGCAGATGACCTGGCCTCAAACTTGTTAAACACAAGAAAGGGCAAGTTGAGAGAAGACAAAGCAAGCTCCAAGGGGATTTCTCTCAGACTTTCACAGTTTTCTGGTGCTTCAACCAACCTTGACTTGCAGAACATATTAAATTTGCTGCTCTTGCTGTCCACTATCATTTGAGAACTGTCCATCAAAGAACAGATTTCTATCAGAGCTGGTTATAAACCTGAAGAAAATATACAACTAATTGCCAGCTGTGCCTAGGGTGTTCTCTTCCTCCACAATGGAATTGGAAAAAGGTTTTATTTTTTGTTGTGTTTTAACCTTTTTCTTTTCTTGTCTTAAAAAATTAAGGAAGGTTCTTGTCTCAACAAATAGAAGCATCTCCAACCCAGAGGAGCCTAAATCTACACCATAAAGCTCCCAGACATAAGAGATCCAGAACCAAAAGAGCATAGGATGACACTGACTATATTCATGGGTAGCTTCAAAAACAGGAGAAATATTCTGGGAAAACATTATGAGAATTGTTGGTTACAGTGGACGCAAAGCAGTGTCAATAACTTGACACAAAATTCTCTACACAGCAGCACTCTTACAGCTCCTGCTGAAGCAGGATGGTGGCCTGGAATGGTACTGGTCTCTCATAGTATTTAGGATGAGATTTCTTAGAGAAAAGGAGATGGTTAAAAGTAGTGATTTAGGAATTTTTTATTTCTTTAATCAGAAGCACAACTAGGGAAATATTTAATACAGTGATAGAAACTTTTGATGTTAAATAACAGAAATATTTCATACAGCAATTAGGAGTCCTGTGCAACACACATGACTTTCAGTGCTGTTTCAAATATATGCCCCAAAGTAAAGACATAATTTGCTTTTGATTTCTGGAAAATTAAAGGGGTCTTGCAACACCAGAGTAGCAGGTCTATGGTTCCCATAAAATTTAAAATTCAGATCTCATACATTCATCCAAATCAGACATGCAGAAAAACACGAATAAAAGCAGATGCAAGTTAGGGAACCTAAGCTGGATGGGAAAAGCAAAGTAAAAAACACAATATAAGCATGAACTCTTCGCAAAGACAGCTGGATGTGCACAGCAAGCAGCTCTAATGCTTTGGTCTCCCTGCCTGGAAACAGAGCTCCTTCCTCAGAGCTCTGCCCAACATCCATCCACCTTCTGAAATGTTTTCAAACTGGGCTTTCTGCCTGCTATGCCATACATTGTCCCTTCACACACTGCTGCAAGAGATGTTAGATGAAGGGTGCTACATCTTTTGCTGAGCATAAGCCATGTGAAAATGCTCAGAGCAAGACAGGACCACAGTTACATGCAAGATTCGCTCCTGCTAGTAGCAGTCAATGGCATATTCCACGTGCATGACCAGACAAGTTTCTCCAAGTAACTGTTTCTGGGTAACACCTACACCACGTGTAGAGGATGACACACATGGAACACACATGCTGCATGAACACAGAAATGATGAGTACTTTAGTACCCACATGTAAAGAATCTGTTTTACATTAGCAATGCAGCTTATGTCTTCAGCATGATCTTACTTCCTTGGGGTGAGCAAAAGGGTGTTGCAAACAGCCCCGCAATTCAACACAAGATTTCCTTCTGCTTTGTCAGCTTTGATGAGTGCGCTCTCTCTCTCTCTCTCTCTCTCTCTCTCTCTCTGTCATCTGAAACACTTGGCTTATAAACAGTCTAATCCAAAAAAGAAAATGAAGACATATACTGTAATTTGCAACTGTGCATGCTAATCCTCCAACATCATCTAATGACATAGAGGGAAGCTGATGGTTAGATTCAAACTAAGCCTCACTGTGTAATTACAGTCAGTTGAAGGGCAAAACTCAAGAGAAAAAATATTTTAAAAAGCAAAGGGAATGCTCTTGGGCTCCTGCAAAGGCATTTAGTAGACACCAAAATGGTCACAAAGGATACCTAAAAAATAGGACTGTGAATATTGCATTGCCTTCTCAGCAAAAAAAAGTGCCACTTCACTTATATACAAATTTGTTTCCTCATGTTTTGACACATTTGGTATAATCACCAAGGTAGAAAACAATGACAAGTCTAGAGCATCTATCAGCTATCAGTCTCTGTGCTTTCTATATGTTTACATATGTATTTTGAAACATCCTGCTCTATAGATAGAGCAGAATTTCATGTAACGAATCTTTCATCAGCCTCTGTCTGACAAGAATAAAGACATGTAGTGGCCTAAATATTTCTCATCAAAGGTTATAAACAGAAAGAAATAGGGGGGAAAGGGGATTATGTTTGATAGTAAATGGCATGCAGAGAGAGACTAATGCTCTAATATTTAGGAATTAGCAGAGGGGGGAAAAATAAGCAAAAACTCTTACGTGTCACGCACAAGCAACAAATATCATAGCAAAATGAGGACTTTCCTAGACTGATGATTCAGTCCAATTACAAGCAACCAGACTCAGCACCCACCACAGCAACAGACGCTGGTGCACTGATACAACCACTAGCTTTAAGCATACTGTACTATAATTTGGTGTAAGTTCCCACTGGAAAAAAAAGACAAACTTGTAACTTTTGATAAGCAGCAAAAGAGGACAAGAGATGACCTAAAATCCTGTTTCAAGTGTACACTTGAAGTTTCTTTCACAGAGAGTCTTCTATCTAGCATCTAAACTGTATGGATGGGAAGGTTTGCCAACCACAGACCAAAGCAGACAACATTTCAGATCCATGCCTATTTTGAAGCAGTAATTTTATAAAGAATTTAAAATGTCTCATGCTATTTTTATCCTTCTCCCTGTAAAGTTACTTACTTTAGTTATGATTTTGCACAAAATAAAATACAAGGTAAAAAATGCAGTCTGATTAAATAAAAGCACAAAACTTATGTCAGTAAATAAATACTGTCTGAAATCACAAACCCACATAATCTTATAGAAACATTTAGGTTGGAAAAGACCTCTGAGATCATCGAGTCCATTAGGTTGGAAAAGACCTCTGAGATCATCGAGTCCAACCTATGACAGAACACCACGTCAACTAGAGCATGGCACTGAGCGCCATGTCCAGTCTTTACTGAAATGCCTCCAGCGACAGTGAATCCATCACCTGCCTGGGCAGCCCATTCCAATAGGTAATCACTCCTTCTGTGAAGAATTTCCTCCTAATGTCCAACCTAAACCTCCCTTGATGCAACTTAAGACGATGTCCTCTCGTCCTGTCACTAGTTCCCTGGGAGAAGAGGCCAACCCCCATCTGGCTCCAACCTCCTTTCAGGTAGTTGTAGAAAGGGATAAGGTCATCTCTGAGCTTCCTCTGCTCCAGGCTAAGCAGCCCCAGCTCCCTCAGCCACTCCTCATATGACATGCTTTCCTGACCTTATCGTCAGTACCGTCAAGCTCTATATATTCTGAAGAGTCCCTAATATACAGAGTTACCCCACCAACTCTCCTTCCTTGTCTGTCCCTTCTGAAGTGCTTGTAGCCATCCATTGCAGCACTCCAGTCACGCAAGCCATCCCAACCATATTTCCATGATGGTGACCATGTTGTAGCTATCCTGAAAGGTTGTTACAGGATTCAATACCATCCTGTACAACTAGAAAGACAGGATTTTCAGCACAGCATTCAAAATCCTAGCAGAAGGAGACAGTAGATTTTATATTTCTCACTACTACTGTCATGTGACACGATCAAGGATGCACACAATATTCAAGGCTTTTCAAGCTTTTGCCAGAGGGAAAATTTCAAAACAGACTTCTCCCTGTCTCGTCACACTAAATGGGGTGCGCAGGAATGACATTTACACAGTTGAATCCATTATTATTTTCTCTTTCTTAGAAACAATAGGAGCAATATGACTTGCTATATTACATTCCTATAGGTAGGCAGGGAACAAGTATAAAGGTCATCAGAACAAAACACTATTTACGAGAATGCTGTATAAACCTCTGAGGTTATCAGAGCTAACATGAACACAAACTTGTCATGAATTTAAGCTCATTGGATATTTTCTAAAAATCACCATCAACAATTTCCCTGATAACGTGTCTTGGGAAGAGCTAACTCTTCCAGACCAGTGGAGGTTGTATGGCACCCCTTGGAGCCTGCAAATGTTGTTTACTATTGCTAGCAGGGCAACCGCAGAACAATGCAGAGTGCTCCCTGACAGCTTACCACCTCAGCTAATGGAGTGTAATGTCAAGCAGCAATCTTACCCATCACTGAGCACCAGCCTTCACAATCCGCCCATCTTAATTTTTATTTTGGAATGGATATTATGATACAGCACTGCAGGCATTCTCAAGACACGCACAAATGCATGATCTTTACACTAGTTTCTGTTCTTGATTTTTCTGGATTGCATCCAAGGCTTTCTTTTATCTTCAAGCTTTGCAAAGTGATAATATAAATAACTCAATACCCCAAAATATTCAGCTTTGGTAAACTGCAATGACATCTCTTCTCCTCTTCATCATCCTTCATATACAGTTTCATTATGTTCATGTCAGATGAGCATTTAAGCAAGAGTGAGACGTAATGAGAGATGCAGAACTAGAGCAGCGTGCTTATGCTGTGAGGTAGAAACAGACACTTATGCCTAGGGATACATACCAAAGTTTTGTTGAAGAGATCACTTGCCTATATGCAAAGTATTTAGTACACAACATAAATCTTCCCAAATAGCACAGAGAAATCTCCTAAACAAATCCCATGATAATTAAACCCTGGTACCACAGCATCCTGTACCACACACACATGCGTTCTGTCCTCTTAGTTTCAGCAACCTCCGCTGAACTTGGCTGATAAAATAATCTCCAAAATGACTGTAACTCTAAAATCTATTAAATCCATAAAGTATTGATGAGGCAGAATTAATGTTGAGAGAATTACTTGGATCATCTGCCTCCCCCTGTATTTCATAAAAGAAACTCTAGAAGTAAAGCAGTGTTGTGGCTCTACTACAAAGTACAACATACTCAGGTCAGGAAAATCTACATCCAACCTCACTCCTTAAACTCTTCCTATAGACCTATTTGTCACTACAATACCTCTTCCTTCAGTAAGAATAATACCCACAGAAATGGCCTTATCTGATGCCCAGAAATCATGCCATCCTTTCTTTTTAATCCCAAATACAATCTGTGTCTTACACACAGCATATCAGGTTCTCTATGCAGCATTCCTCACTCCCCACGCTGCAGGGCTCATTAGCTGTGGGTTAAGAGCATTACCTACTAAGACCCTGTTGCAGCCTGATTATAAACTTGGCACAAACAGACCCAAGTTTGGCAATATTCTCCAAGCTGGATGTCTGCTGGGAGGGTTTTTTTTTTTCCTTTGCTTTGTTGCTGTTTTGGATTTTTGGCATGACGTCAGCCAAACTTTTTCAAGCTAATTCTGAAACAAGGCATGGGAAACTGAAGTGATTTGTCCTTGTGAAAAGCTTCTGGCCACTCCTTGAACAGCTTAAGAGGTATTGTGATATGGACCATAAACTTGCAAGGTGTCAAGGTCAAATCTTTGTGTTTTCATCTCTGCAGAAAATTGACAAACAGGACTAACCTCTGAAAAAAAAATAAACTAATTTGCATGAGCTCACTAAGGAAATGACAATTCCCAGCAAGTAAATTCTACCTACAACATCCCAGGACCCCATTAGGAGTTGGGTGGCACCTGCCTGGTCCAAGCTGAGCCAGACACGAAAACAAGTGTAAGGCTATTCCACATCTAATTCTGAACTTCTAAAGGGTTGGATGGCCCTGTATCACATACATGTTTGTATTCAGTTCTCTAGAGGGAAGGAAGTGGAACATAAAGTATGAGAACATGCCAGTGTGATGCAACAGGAGCTTTTGTATCAACTGCACCAGTGCCTATACAGAAAAGAGCAACACTAATGTAACATCTAAATTTTCAAATGCAATGTTTTTCTTTCAACAGAGCACTTGGAGGGCTTATCATATAAATTTAAAACAACACAATTTACCATTTGCTAAATCCTACCACGGATATTCAAGCTGCTGTAACATGATGATCCACCAGAAACAACTCTGCCATTGAGCCAGCTAAAAAAGGTGGGAGGTACAGCTGCATGTACTGCTCTGCTCCATCTGTCTTAACTATCCACCCCTATTTCTCCTCCAGTGGCTGCAGCAAGAGAGACATCCACACAGATAGCCCATAGACCAACTTTCTTTTTGCTGAGCAATTCCAACAATTGGATCACCTCAACCTCAGGAAGAAAAAAAGGAAAAGAAAAAAAAAAAGCTGTATTAAATGAATTACCAGTGAAATGTAGGAAAACACTTGGGAAAATTACACAAAGATCTCTTCTGCAGGAGACTGGAACATAACCTCCCTGTGTAGGGTTATCTGATTTAATAAAGCAAAGACAAGTATAACAATGCTTCACAGAGAGCAGACTAAATCCAATCTGGTTGGCACTGGACACATGAAGTTCTGGGCATGGGACAAACTGCATTCCTTAGAAATCTTATGGACCAGATTTTACACTCAGCAGCACCAACCTGCACACCTTCTGCACGGACTAGACTGGAAGAAAAGAAACAGACTAAAATTGAAGGAATTACAAGCATAGCATAGCAAATCTTGCTAAGTCCCAAATATAATAAAATGTTCAAGCATTCCATGCCCTTTTCATCCTAAGGAGGAAGATAATCTTCAGCCCATAGGAAGAGATAACAAAGGTAGGCAACAGAAGCACACTATGAAACACATCAGTGCCCAAGTTAGTGATTCTGGAAAACTAAAAGCTACTAGAAATAGAACCAAAATGCACCAGGTCAGCCCTAATTACAGAGAACAGATAATGATTCTGGCAAGGTCTCTTGTGGGTATGGCAGAGTACAAGTAATAAAGCAAAAGTTACAGCAGATTATTTTTGCAGTGAGAGCACATATTCCAAGCTCATTGCAGATGCTACATAGTTGCTCGATAATACTTTTTATCAGAAACCTGACAAGTGTGAAGAATTACCACGAGAAATTCAATAGCACTTTTGGTAGGCATCAGGGTTATAAATAATTGTACCATACAAATCGAACACCCAGGAATGCACAGGGCATCACAGTCTTTCTAAAGGCAAACACATTTAATACATATAAAGATGCTGAAAATTTGGTTTTATACAATTTCTTAAAATCAAAGCAGTCATTACCTGCTATTTTTTTGTTTCAAAATAGGGAAGAAAAGCCTGGCTGTTCTTAATGGGGAAAAAATCCAAAACAAAATAGCAGATTAATGTCTTAGCAGCTGAAATCTGAACTTTCCATGATATATCTGAACAACTAGAAGTCACTGAAGCCATTGTTTAAGATGTGAAGTTGCTTCTAATCTATGAAGAAATGTGCAAGTAGAAGCACAGCATCTCCAATTTTGGCTGAAACATCAAAAAGGTCGGAACTTGGGGAGGATATCCCTGCCTAAATTCAGAGGGAAAAGAGCCATGGGTCTTCCGGCCCCGAGACATACATTCAGCTTCAAGGCCTGTGTTTGAAACATTCACATCTTTCCTATAAAGAGGAAACCTATAGGAAATGGATGAGTTCACAGTGGTGCACCTGGCACAGGAAGATGCAGGTTGGGTTTTCTGTACAGCAGTCACTCTATTCACTTCACAGCTTTATGCTCTGATCTTGATGGCTGCAACCAACTACAGGGTCTAGATGAACAGGGACAGAACACCAAATTGTACAGCATAAGCCATGCTTACAAATACAAAAAGCTGTTACGAAAGACAGTTTCAAGGGGAGTGTGGACTGGCAGAGAGCAGTCTGACTAGGGAAAAAGATAAAACACAGATCACGCCAAGCTTTTCTGTTCTACATCAGTTGTGCTTCCTGCGACTCCTTGCAGTTGTGTAAGTATTTGATGTGACCATTCTGTGACTTCCTGCTGCACGCAATGGTCAGTGCAAGACTTACAGTGCCACATACTCTGGCATCTACAAGGTTGCTTTACAGAAATCTCATCAAATGAGGGTTCTTCTCACACTGTCTTCAGCTCATCTTAGCTGAGGGAGTTATAAATTCAGCCAAGATTCCCCTCCCAGCATTCAAGTATACCTCTCTAATCAGCTCCTAAATCCATTATGAATTTTTGATCTAGAGGCTGCATGACCTTTCCTAGGACTCTGATACAAGATGAATAAGTAACTGCTGAGCCTCTGAGCTCAGCTGCTATGTCAAGTTAAATTCAAAACATTCTCTTGATGTCCAGTACTTCTTGGGTTCAGTAGGTTAGGGACAGAGACTGGGCAAAACTGTTTCCTTGTTTTATATTTTTTGTAATTATTTTCAAACTCTCCAGAAATTTGGAATGCCATAGGCAAACATACGGGGGCATCAGAGGTATTTCAGAGATCCTTAGAAATGAGAAAGTCAACGTCTCAGATTGTTCTACCTCATAATAAAAGGTTGCAAACAGTTTGAACTGGAAAGAGTGAAAAGAACATCTGTGAAAATGAACCAAATTTGCAAAATCTGTTTATGCACTATAATGCAGGAAAATAAATTCTAGAACAAAATCCTGCAGCATGGAGTGGTACAAACCCAGCTCCAGACTGGCTTGAAGAAATTCCAGAATGCTTACAATCCAGCAGTGAGAAGTGCCTCTTTTCACTGACTTACACCTCTGATACAGGAAGTCAGGGAAGCAGGTAGTTTTCAGGAGCATCAGTTTGCCAGCTAAACTTCTTCCAGGTTTCAAGATTCAACCAAGTCAAGCAGCCATGCTCTTCAAGGCTGAACTTCAACTATAGGTTGAGAAACATCACCCAAATAGACCCAAATAGTGACACCATGATTGTGGATTTTTTTCCCACTAGCAAGTTGACTGCATCTGTGTGATGCCACATTTCCTTTGAGCCGCAAGAAGTAACTTCTCTGATTTTGAGGCCTTCTTCAAGGCTTCACTCTCTCAGGCAGAGAAAATCCAAAGTTTGCACTGATCAACACTGAACAACAATAAGCAGCAACAAGGAGGCACCTTTTTTGCTCTGAGGATGGACAGACACAAGAGATGCCCAGAGGGGCTGTAGAGTTTCCAGCCAGCTGAATTTTGAAAATCAAGGCCCTGAGCAACCTGACCTAATAGGACCTGTTTCAAGTGGGGATTTGGACAAAATGACAGTTTGTTCCAGTTTCTTGGCAGTTTCATCCAGCCAGAATTCTAAGAAACAGGCTCCTCTGTCTCCTTCCTCTTGTTGCTCTTGAACTACTTTTATTAAGGGTCAGCCATGGAGATTAGGCTGGTCTTAGCTGATGCATCTTTGAAAGGAAATTAGAACACAACCATTTGACTACCAGATCTGCTGATAAAATTTTTTTCGTCGGTGCTATATGGTATCACTATTTCTGAATTATGGCTCTCCTCCTTCACCTGTGAGCACCATAGCTTTGTCACACCCCACACAAAGATCAGCTAATCTGTAAGGACACTAGACAATTTTTAGGATGAAACTATCATTATTACCACCAAAAAGAAAACTAGATATATGTGGTATATATGTGCCTATCCTCTTCTGTAGTAACGGAAGTCACCACAAAATCTCATGGACTAATGAACTCATACTCTGGTCTGGGGCTCATGTTTAGCCCCACAACTGAACTCTAGTTAAATAATTGTTTTTTGTGTTTCTCAGTATATGGTTATAGGTGCAAAATTACAACATGAACAATTGTCAGAAAAGCCAACCCAAAGAGAGAAAGTTGTTTGAAAGAATGAGCTGCAGTAGGGTTTACCCAGGTACAGCTGTGCAGGACTTCTCATCTGTTTGGCCAGCTTCTTTCTAAAATTCTGATCTTGACTATCTTTTCTGATATTAGCTTATCTATCTTAAGAGTACACATTTTGCAGAAAGCTAAGTGTTCTACACTTAAACATCTGCTAGCTTATCCAGATCTTTCTGTATGATGTAACAACATCTGGGTTTTTTTAAATGGCAGACAAGAACAAGTGTTCTCACAGAGCCAGTCTTTGATTTTTAGTTTTCTACCCTGAAGGCTATTTGACTCTGAAGTCCTCTGCCAGTGGAGAATAAGCCAGTTTTCATCTGTAATCTGCATATTCTGCTGGAAGAAAAACCACCAGTCCAATACCCTGCTTGGCCAAGGGAAAGGAGGGACACAGTCTTCTGCTGGCATGTTTTTTTCCCAAGGGTGATGGTGATTGATTGGTACTAGCCAGAACTGCTAGAGGGAAAAGCAAAATGAGCCTACAAACTGCTCCAGATCTGCTGCCTCTTTTTGCAGGTTGGAAGAGTTTTCTCTGAACTATTTCCTGCTAGTTGGGACATGTCACTAATTACCTCCTGTTCTCTGTCTCCTGCTCAGAGCGGTGCAGCTCAGCAGCACAGACACATCACCCATAATGTGCCATATTCCCACAGCACCATAGGACTGAAGTCTGTTGGAAGCTGATGCCTCTGGAAGTGTTGCATAGAGTACAGCCAGAGAAGCAGAAAAGCTTGTCATGTGGTACAGAAAGGAGGAATAGGAAAACTGGTATAGCACACAGGAGCATTAACTATCTTAACTCTCAGACATGAGCATACAAACCTAGTTCCATGCAGCAAGTGTGCCAGTCAGACATTGTGGGAATGGATGGAAAGACTTTAGAGTGATTGGACACCCTCACCACTTTGGGAGGTATGTGCTCCCTCTGCATTACTTTTGCTCCTGACGTTTTATACAACTAGCAAGCTTTTTTTGGTACCCGTTGTTTTTAAATTAGACCTTTTTTTTCCTTCTACTCTAGGTTTTAGCTCAACCACTCTTCAGCAGAACAGAACAGCTACAAACACAATAAGCAGATGCCACTGGAGCAAATGAAAACACATTCCTTGCCCTGAGGCCCAGCATGCTCGTCTCTGTCAGTGCTTCTCATACTGTGAGTCTCCATACCAGAGGAATAAAAACAAGTATCATCAACTATATCTCTTTGTTTCCTGTCAGCTAAAAAAAAAACTGAAAAAAGCTAAACCAGAAAACTTTCTGAAATTCTCACTGAAAATCAAAATTGATCAAGACAGCATCACTTACCAAAATTTCCCCCCCAAAGAGAGCAAGTTTATATTCACCACATTTCCTCAAAAATGGCTCGAAAACATGCCCTGTAAAATAAGAGAGAAAGGGAAAGAAATAATTAGTGACTGGAACACCACAAATTATGTTACAGTTATCACCAACATTTATCACCAACTTCCGCTATTTTTTTGTTTTAGGGAAGGAGGTAATTGGATTTGAACCTTCACAACTAATTACTGAACTCTACTGGAATAATGCAAAATATTAAAATAACTGCAGGACTCCCTCAGACACATCATTGTCACTGACATGATGGCTATTCAGACTTCAGGGAGACAAGGTCAACAACACTGAAATGCGCAGGAGCATACACCAAGTGTGCCAATTATTTTAGATCCAACCCTAAATAAATTGGTCAACCCAGTATCTCTTAGTGATTTTAACAAACTGGTTTTGAAATTTGATGCACATAAGCTCTTGACAGCCTCCTTGTTTAAAAACTACACAACGGAAAAAAAAGGGGGCTGTGCCACACTACATTTTTAGACCATATTAATTACTAAGCATTCCCTAGAAGAACAAAGAGGGAGAAGAAGGAAGTCAGCACAATATCCAGTTTGACACACACTAGGGCCTGTTTGAAGAAGATGAGGAGCAAAAGTGACAAATGCCATCATTTTGCCAACCCTGAGTAAATTTCAAATGACAGCTATGCCTTATTTTTCCTTGAGGCAAAATCTCTGAAAGAACAGTTCGTGGAGCACAGCCTAACAATGACGTTAAAACGTTTAGTCTGTAAACTCCTAGAAGACGGAGGAGCAAGGATTCTGCTGGTATCCACATTTAGGAGTAGTAACTGTGCAGCAAATGGAGAAGGACACACTTTTCAGTGCCCAGGTGTCCACACCAGTGAAGCTAGACTGAATTTGAACTGCTTTAAAGTCCCATTCTTCCCCAAGTACATGGCTGAACTTTCCCAACAGAGGTATCTGTGAAATTACTGCTGGATGAGTAACTTTACAGCTATACACTCTATATGACTTGGAGCCCTGCATTACTGATCATGAAAAAAGTGTCTCAGCTGCAGAAACAGAAAATCTTTGCACCCACACCTCTCCTGAAGGATGTTGTAGGCACTAACAGGAAAGGAAAGGGGAATGGCTTCTTAGGTCAAATTACTTTTGCTGGTCATCATTAAATGAGAAGTTATTATGAAAATAAAATTTCTATTAAGGAATAAATAAAAAAAATATTCCTTTAAAACACAGCATTGTTCACATTGCTCTAAATCCCTATTAGCAAGCAGACATCTGATATCATAAAGCTGAGACTTCATTTGGGTGGAGGGCTCAGGGTGGGGAGCGAAGGAAAAAAAAAGAATAATTACAAATCAGAAGAGGCTGCTGTGAGAGAATTTAGGAACAAGCTTTTTTAATCAGGAAAGTGCAAACCAAAGTGTCGTCTTCTCTGCTTGCTTGCTTTGTTTAGTGGTTGAGAAAAAACCTGGGTATATCAAGGAAAGAAGAGAAAAAATGAATACCCCTCCTCCTCCATCACCTTTTGTACAGCTTGGCAGAATTTGTGAAAACACTTTAAAAAAAAAGAGGGTCTTAACTGCTTTGCTCAAAGTGAGGGAAGGTGGTTATTATTCCAGTGCCATCCATTTCCCTCCCTAGCTTCCAGGCATTTGGCCTGGAAAGAAAAAAGCAAGTCAAGAAACTCTACTTCTGCCTCCAAACTAATTGGATAACATCTGCATGCAGAAAAGTTAGAGGCTTAAGAAATGAGCTAGGTCCAAAACAATCCAACAGCTCTCGACTCCAGATTAGCTCATTATTTTCTTCTACACCAAGAGACTGATTTAATAATTTCCTCAGAGAAGTGACAAATAAGTGAAACTCTGTACTCCACGCTGCTGGTCCCATGAATACTCGAGACGGCACCCCTGCCAAAGGGGATGAACCTCCTCCCAGCCCTGCTCCCTCCTTCCCTCACCCCAGCACAAATGCCTGTGCAGCAACAGGGATTAAAATCAACAGGGAGAATTCTTAAGCCCTGTCTGCAAAGTAACTGGGATAAAAAAAAAAGTGGAAAAAAAAAAAGGAAAAAGCCTGTGGTAGCTCTAGGGCAAAAGGGAGAAAAGGATGGAAATGATGGCAGGTCCATGTATTTGGCTGCCATGTTTCAACCAACAGTGCAATTCCACTGTTACAGTATAGGATTGCAGGCAGCTGCTTTAATACCTGCCAAAGGAGCCTCGTCCAAGCCTTCCATTGAGACCATGTACAACAAAAACCTAGAAAGAGGGCTAGGTAAAGGGGTCTCTAGCTAAACCTGAGGCAGAGATAAAATTTGCTATGTCTCTAGCTTTGCAAGATCTTCAGAACTTTAAGGGTTGCAGGTAGAAAGCTTGAAACTTTTCCAGGGGATGCGTTTTGCTTGATTTTAGAAGGCGGCGCAAAACGTACCCTGTCTCTTTGGCTACAATGGAGATGAGAGGTTCAGAGGTGACAATACAGGGAGGGAGAAGGGAAGAAAAACTCTTTGCTGCATAATTGAGCGTGAGGACTGGACATGGCTTGCAGAGTAAACCAGATTATTCACTCTTTTTTTTTTCATTCTACCCACACATGTAGGAGCAATAATTCCTTTTCCTTTTGAAGGCTTTGGATCATGTTACGTATCTCCAAATTCTGACCAGCACTTTTCAGAAGAGCTTTGGAAAAGTACAGCTTTGCAAAGCACAGCACAGCAGATGCAAAATAAATTAATATGGGCTTTAAGGCATACCTATATAGGCTTCTTTTACAATTAGTATAATGAAGAGGTGACAAAGAGTTTGTCTGACCAGAATGACTGAAAAAAGGAAAGTTTGCCTTCCCAAGTTTCTATGCATGGGAAAATGAAGATCTGGAAGCAGCCATTCAACTACTGAGTGAAAGGTGCCCTTCTTATAGATGTCTATTTTCACAAATAGTTGTTCTAACAGGCAACATTTACCATAAACTATTTTGATTTGCTTCAGTTATGAAGAGATTATTATAAGTGTACCAAGGCACACCTTATATCCAACAGGCTGCTTGCACCAAGTGAATGGCGTATAGTATACGTTTGGATTTATTTGTTACTCCAGTCAGGGGAAGGAAGAGAAGTTGCAGGAGAAGAAAAAGTGTTAAAAGAGAAAATCTTCTCTGAAAAAAAATCACACTGAACTCCCCTTCTGCTTGTCAAATAAAATCAAATACAAAATGAAGCTGTTTTGAAACATAATCAATTGAATAGTAATAGATTTAAGCAACACCAGCCTCCTATAAGTAGCTGAAATTGCTACTCTTCCCAGACCAAAACATTTACAACAGGGTCATGCCAAACTGTGACATACACACATATCTCTGCTGATACAGAAGCAGTGTTCAAATGAAAGCTATCCAAGCATCTCCTCCTAAATGGTAAGACATAGAAAATCCTTAGCACGCTAGCAGACATGGAAAGTTGTGTTGGATCTCAGAGAGACTTGACTTGAAATGTTAGAGAAAAACAAAACAGTCTTGGAAGATAATCAGAGTTATCTGCCGGGAACAGCCTTTTCCTGTAGGCAGCAGGAGCTTCAACAAATTGTCATCTTTTACCTCCCAGTGTTACATATATACCAGCAGTGTATTTACGTAGCCTTGTGTAAAAATTACTTTCTTTTTGTAAAGAAAAAAAGTATGTTGTCAAAGAATGTGGTGAGTAGCATAACTACACATCATTTGCATGTTCAGTTTCATGACATTGTCTGCTTCAGGAGACAACTTCTGTTCTTCTTCATCAGCTTTCAGATACATTTTTGACAGTTCATACTGGGATCAGAATGAAATTTATTACTACTGGCAAAAGAGAAATCATTAACAGACATAGTAACTCCTTTTTTCTGAAGTCTGCACTCCCAAATCCATTAGCACTCACCAACTTCAAGGATCTTTGGATCTAGTACACTGTGAACAATCCTAGGTGTGAACCCACAAAACTCCTGATTTTTCATTGAAGCAAAAATTGTTCAGTGACAATTTACCCATCCTTTAAAACAGATATTAACATGACCGAAAGTATAAAAACAGCCACACAGAGGATTCTGGTCTGGTGCATGTTGCGGTTCATAAGAGTTTCACCCAGCTGGAGGAAGTGGCTGGTTGAAGTCATAAGTGGTCTTACATACTTTTCAAATGCTAGTAGATGCAATTCAGTTTATGATACGCAAACAGAGAAGAATAACTACATAATTATAAACATCCATCAGTTTTATATTAGCAACATGCTTCTGCTGCTGTTTTTTCAAACCTCAAGAAGAAGCAGGCATTCCTGGTGCTTGGGCTGTTATTTTACTTGGCAAAAACTGGGAAGATGAAGCTTTTCATGCTGGAGAACCATTTACAAATGAACACGTTTGGATCAGCATGTGCAACCTGCGCTGGATCTACTTTATAAAGTTGGTCTGCAGAGCAATAGCCTGCCTTTTTCATCTGTTCTACTATCAGTCATGCTTATGTTCCAATACATCCTACCACATAGATTGTGGGCCATGAGTTGGTCCAGAAAGTACTTTTCAGTGGTAGGTTACTATGGCCCTACTTTAACAGAGTCTTGAGTTGCCCTTTTTACACAGGTTGAGGACACTGCTGACACTGGTGTTTGAACAGATGTATGGAGGTGTACATGTTCTGGTTTTAATAGGCTGCATGCAGTATTTTCTGCCTACTCCCACCACCTAAGATTTGTAATCTTACTAAAGCCAAACAAAACTCCCCTCAAAAAACCAAACGAAACCAAACCAACAAAAAAAAAGCCTTCTGAAAGCAAGATTGAACAGAAGAAGAAAAGTAATCTCCCGCATGCTGACTTCATATGGCCAGTTTATAAAAGAACCGCACATCTTGACTTCCATAAAGTAATCTTTCACTGTGCAACGCCAAATTACATATAAAGACTCCTTATCCTGTGAACATCTGAAAGTTTTCCAACAATAAAACATTTAAAGTTTAAGGGAAGCTTATAGGCTTGCTCTTATACAGAGACAAAAGCCTCCCTGTTAGCCTGAAACCATCCCTTTCTAAGTGAGGGTCCCAGATAGCTGGCATACGACATCAAAAAGCCTGGTCACCAATTGGCTGGGGGAGAGGGCTGGAGGAGAGAGCTGAGGGCAGACAGAGGGAGCTCCCACCAAAATCAGCTCTTGCAACGAGACCAGGCACAACCCTGGACAACAGCAAAGGAAAACAAATCCAAACAGCAACACTATTAGAAGATTCATACCAAGACTAAACGCTACTATTCTGGTGGTTTGTCCTCCCATGCAACAGTACCAAGACTTGGAAAGAGGGCAACAGCTACAGGACAGGCACCCTGCATTTTCTCATGTGCAAGTCACTGGATTTCTAAAACACTAACTTGAAAGCTTCATGCACATGCAGGATGTAAAGAAGGATAACAAGATCCCTCTCTAAAAGGGAGTCCAAAAGTAGATAAGTAGTTTCAAAATAAGAATGTTTGTCGGTACCATCAAACTTGTTGCTGTCTCAAAACACATCTTTCAAACTGCTGCCCTTTCCATTTGGAGCAGAAGAAACTCAGATACAAAGTCACTGTTCCAGCGGCAACAAGTCTTAGGAAACATGGGAGAAAAACACCAGGAAAACACAGAGCCTTTGCTTGAACTTCTTCTGCTCTTATAAAATGGAGCTATGAAGAGAAAGAAACCCACAAACTGTGTTAAAGATCATAAGCTGAACTGTGACAGTGTTTTTTCTCTGACACTTCAATCTCCTCACACACTGGTTATACGGACTTATCTTTAACAGACATACTGCTGCCAGCTAGTCCCCATGTCCTATGGCTGTCAAAGTGGGCTGCTTGCTCTCCTTCACACTGAGATGCTTCCCTCCTGCAGGCAGTTTAAGTCCCTTGATATTGCCAGCTCAGTATATGTTACATTAGCACCTTTTCCCTCTCTCAGCTTTCAAGCTGTGTAAACTAAACAAAATCTTCATCCACAGCTCCTTCCCCAGGTATCAACTTGCTTTGTAACATGGCAGGATGCAGAAGGCATAAAGAAGCTAGGATCTGAAAACATGGCACCATCTAACCAAGCACTCCTGCATGGAAAGAGCCAATATAGGTACATTGTGTGGAAGCGTACAGAGAGGTAGCAGGGACAGATGCAATGAATCAGAGGATGCCAACAGCATTAAGAAACCCTTGGTGGGACAGCTGCTGGTTATGGTGAGCAGGTGGAGCACAGAATGGAGAGGGCACTGGTGACAAAAAGGCAATCATGATGGCACTCATGGCCCATTCCTATATCCTGCCTCTGAAATTGTTCTGAGAAGAACCCACAGCCTGTGGCATCTCTGGCCACCCGCACTGCTGGGGAGAGAAGCAAGTGTGTAGCTCTGTGTGAGCTGAAAGCCAGTGTGTGTTCTGCACACCAGTCTCCCCACTGGAACTGCCTGCCTCTGTGTCAGGCGGCTGCTGGCAATCATGAGGGCTGAGGAATCCATAGGAGAAGCTACTAGCAAGCTCAACACTGAGGATGCACTCAGACTGAGAATGTCACTCACATGTGAGGAACACATGATTGTGGCAACATATTTTAGTTCTCAAAATAGTAGAAAAATTACTTCATTAACTGCCTTTCTCTTTACAGAAAAACGAGAAGTACTATGCCCCAAATAATTCTGAAAAGCTAAATGAATGAAGCCCATAGTCCTAAAAATAGATTGAACTCTCCAACCCTCTGAGCTGACTCCTAGAGATGGTCATGGACATCTCTGGAGCTCAGGGAGGGCATGAGCAGACAGTGAGATAAGGATGTGGTGGCTAGAGCCAGCACTGCATTCCTTTCCTGCACCCACAGTCTGCACATCCTTACCTGCCCAACAGTCCAGTGACATCAGTGAAACACTTCTAGGACCAGAAATAATAAGCCATAGAAGCTCACATCACTCTGAAAGTTAAAAAAGACAGCAAAGGGGGAAAAACCATGCAAAATGTACAGTTTCAGAAGTTTCTGTTTTAATAATTGATTTTGCAGTGTCTCTCAAAGAAGAAAATGTTTTTCTTCTGAAGATAAAGGATAGGCCCAGAAGTACCTTTAGCAGAAACTGGCTAAACAGTGTATTTACAAACCTTCTGGAGAAGCAGTAAAGGCCATTTAGAAGTGCAATTACATTGCAATGCAAATGTACATTTTTTAATACACAAAAATTTGTTTCTGTAAACAACTGTTATAAAAAATTTCCCCTCCTCCAAGACAGAATCCTACTTATGCAATAAATATTTTTGTGCTTTGATCAGTGTGCAAGATTTTAATTAAGGACATTATATCCATGACATAGGATGAAAACGAACACATACATATAGAGCATATCTAGAATATATATGTTAGTGTGGTAATATTATAGTACCAGCACCCATAATGTCAGCCATTCCCACTGTGCAAGAAATCATAAAAAATACACGCATAAAAAGAAATAGTCTCAAGACCTGGTGAATTTACTCCCAGGCCTTGAAGGTTTAAAGAACTCAGCACACCTTCCCTTAGGACAAACTGAGAATGTAGAGGGAACTGTGTATTACTGAGGACTTTCTGTAGTTCAGTCAGTACAGAGATTTAGCTAATTTTGAGTGTATCAAATAATATTTATATCTGGCACATTTAATACATTTATGGATTGATCACTCCATATTGCATACATTTGGTTTTCTGAACTATTGTAATTCCAAATTGTCAGAGTGAAAAGAAAGTGTGGCATAGTCTGCAATTGCACCCCACAAGCTGGAAGGTTGGGGGGCAGGCAAGGTGTGTCTCTGCAGAAGCTACTCCACCTACATGTGGTCACATTTCGTTATGTGAAAAAGTGTTGAAAAGAGAATGAAACTGTGCAAGAGTGAGCTATTTGTAAACCTATTTCTCTATCAAAGAAAGCCTATGAAGCAAAAAGTAAACAGTGTAAGAAAAGAATATAGCAACAGGATTAGAACACAAACAATGAGAATGCTGCACTGTAAACTAATTATTAACTACAACGAGCTGAAAATAAACTGTTTCCTTTTTGCCATGTTCACTTTCATCTTCCAAGAGGCAGGAAGGGGGAAGACAGGAGAAGGCAGCAGTTTCAGACTTGTGGAGTTTATCAAATCCCAGATCAGATGATTAGAGCAAAGCTAAAAAGAAAACATCCTCTCTCCCCACTCTCCTCCCTCCCCAGAAAGGAAGCACAGCCTTTAGGACCAATCTGAAGTATTTGTTTGCTGCTCTTTAAAGGATTACTCTGGAGAGCATTTTTCTTAAGCTGTTTTTATCCCTTTCTGGAAGTTTCAAAATAAACAAGAGTCCTGGAAATAGACCAAAAAACCCCTTGACATTCTAGTTTATTTTTTTTTTATACTGAGACAAGTAAAGCAAATAAATAAAAGTCCTTCCTTGTCACACAAGACAAAATGGAAGGGAATATAAACTTTAAATCCAACAAGTATCTTTGTCAAGGCTAGGAAAAATCACCAATGGGCTGAGGGTGGGCAAAAACAGGGAATGAAAAAAAAAAAAAAGGAGCTGTCCCTCATACTACTTTATTGATTATTTATTTACTTACCTTAATGATGAGGTTTCATGTTGTCAGTTTCTATATTCAGGAAATAAATAAATGAATAAATAAAAGGGACAACCACAAAAACTCACTGTATTTTGAGAGTTTACTTTCAAAATAAACCCAAACAACCAACTCTGCTCTCTAATGGCTTCCAAAAAAGACTCTCCCATAGTGTGAAACAGGAAATTAAATGTTCAGGACAACAGGATTACCAATGAAGTACTAGAAGTATGGATGAAAAGATTTCGCACTGACATAATGCTTCAGCCTCAAGCCCAAGATCAAGCCTTTATTCTTTCATGTTGCCCTTAAATACATCAGGTCTCCCCTTAGAAAGCAAGTGTCCCAGTGTGAACCAGAATAAACACAAGGTTCATGTAATTCCAGGATTGTGCTACATTAATATAAACCTCTTTGCAATGCAAAAGCCACACTAAAGCATTTATTTTGCTGAAATATTATATGGATTTAAAATGTCATTACTATTCGGTATAACTCCCCTACTTTTTTTGTCTTTTGTTTTTCAAGATTAAGCAAATGCCTGATCAGTGGAACTAATGAAGCTGGATTTCCAGCTCATTTGGACTCGTGATGCTAAATTTACAATGCGAGTCCCTCCCAGACTGCATCCCGGCGCTCCTGGCTCTCTCATAGCCACAGATACCCAATACCCACTCACATTTACTGTGGGTCACATTTACTGTGCAAGTCCTGCTGTAGCTGCTGGCCGGCTTCTCTGAGGATGCCTACAGCACCCTGTCCCTGCTGTCCCTCACATCCAGCCCATCCCCTTGCAGCACCTAATGCATCGGAGAAAGAACTGGGAAACCCACTGCTGCCCCCAAAGGCCCTTCCCTGGTTGGAGGCAGGTTACAAAGAGGAGGACTGGCTCACAAGCACACTGAATTCACAGCCTAACCCCACACTTCCTTAGGAAATGAGGCTAAAAAAATCTGGGGTTTCTCCTGCAATGCCCCACTCCTGCATTCCCAACTATGCAGATGCAGCTTTAAAAGGAGTAGCATAGACATTAAGGCTTAAGGGCCTATATCCTCAAAAAACATCTGCATTTCTGTCTCAGACATGTTTCAGAAGTGCCGTTGGTTTCCTTTTTAGTACTGATGTTTTATTGCTGCACAAAGTCAGCCTCCGCACCAAGCACGACGTATTCCTCTCACATCCTAAACAAGATCCTTAACGAGGATATTCTGGTTTCTTGATATTCAGAGGCCTTTTGTTGGTATCAGCAGAAGAACAGCATATGCTCACACACAGCACACAAAAAAGGAAAAGTCAGCTCTCCCTATTAAACAGAGCCACAGGACTAAAAGGGACCTTGAATGACCATCTAGGCAGCTTCTCTGCTCAAGGCAGGCTCAACTACACTTTATGTTACTCTTTTTATTAGGCCACCTGACCCAGCTGGGGAAAAACAGATATGCTTTGGGCTCAGAGTTCCTTCTGAGCCTGAAACATCATCCCTGTGTCACTCTGGTCCAGCCCTCAGACATGCCAGTTGGTCTGGTAAGAGATCCCTGCCTGCAAACTCTGCCTTCCTTGCATTGCCATGGTTACAACGCTGCTATTACTACGCATGTCGAGCCTATTTTTAAAAGCCTGCAAGGACAGAAGATGCTGGTTAAGGCCTTAATCTCAATAAGGTCTAAAATTACTACAATGAATGCTTACTACTTGTACAAGTGCTACACTCTGAAAGCGAAAGATGGGTGGTGAGCCGCTCTGCATTGCCTGCACCCCAGATGGAAAAAAAAAAAAGAGAGAGAAAAGGAAAGGGTATTTTAAAGGAGAGACCTAAAGGATAGGAAGAAAGTAGTCCTGCCAACATTAACAGGGTGGGTTAGGTCAGCAGAAAATCCATAACTACTTGCTAGATTTAAACTCGTGCACTGGAGGAGACAGGCATCACAGGTGGCTGGAGGAGAAGGATGCCCTCTCGGAGCTGGCTGACAGATGGGAAGGAGAGAAGAGTGAGGGGCTTTGGTGATAAAGATAGGCATCTTGTGCTGAATGATGAAGAATCAGGAGAGGAACACATAGTGGAGGTTACACTGTTAAAAATGAGGAAACGGGATAAATTTCTTTTGCAAAGACATTCTGAACAGATGGCAATTTGAGGAGGCCAGAGAAAAGGACGTTGCAGTAATTTAAGACATCAAATGAGTGCTTAAATGTGAATTTCAACTGTGTGGTCTGGATTTCAACTGTGTAGTCTGGATAACACAGGGCATTTGTTAAGAGACAGTACACAGGAAGAATCTGCTGATCTCAGAATAAAGACAGAGAAAACTGAGAGATGGATGGATTTTGGCTTGGCTGAGGGACACTGGTGTTGTCCATGGCAACAGAGGCGTGAGATAGTGGAGAACTGCAGGTGGAGGGAGAAAGGGATGTAACAATGGATATCTGTTTAGTTATGTTGAATGGGACTTGATGGCTTAGTATCTACAAAGCAGTGGAGAAAGACTGATTGAGGTTCTAGATTGGACAAGGGGAGAGAGGACTAGTTTTATGTTCCAGTCTTAACAATTTTATATATCTACATACCTATGACTCTGATGATTTTATACATATATCTATTTGTATAAATGTGTATTTGCATACATACACAGAATATCTCTGTCTGTAGGCAAAGGACTTAGTGATAAAGTTGTAGTCATGAGAATAGGAGAAGAGAAAGAACACAGCCCTGCACTCTGTGACAAAAAACGAAGTGAAAAAAGGCCTTTCTCCTTTCTTTTTCACAGCACGACCAGTAACAAAACACAGAGCAGCAAAATGCTTGCCTGTTAACCCCTTGGAAAATTTGAGTAATAAAAAAAAAATTTAGCAATTATTGTTGTAAACAGCACTGCATTGTGCAGCTCAACAAATCCTTCCACATTGGAAGGGCAGATGTCCCATGTACCCACATTGGCACACACCCCACAGAACTTGTGAGCAGCTACTGGCCCTGTCAGCAGTGGCTTGCCTGATACAACACCCCTCAGAGTACGGGAGATGCGTATTTTGGTCCAGTGATGGAGGTGTGTGTAGCCATGTGTCAAATGTGCCATCATGCTGAGTGCTGGAAACAAATGGCACTTTCGGAGCAGCGCATCTGGGTCACTGCCTGCTCTCACTGTGCCTGCGAGGACTGTGGGGAAGAAGAGCGGAGCAGGGAGAAGCAGGTTGCAGATTTGAGGAGCTGTGCTGGCAGGTATTATCTAGGCTGCTGTTTGTAAATAGGCTACTCTTGCCCTGGAACAACAAAAGTGGATTTTTGGTACTGTAAGGGTAACTCCTTCACATCCCTATGTGATGAGGTGACACTGGTTTATTTTCTCCCTGCTCTCAGTTTTGCAGGTGTAACCAGGATAATAAAAGCACATTCAACTTCCCTCGCACCTCTAGTAAAACAGTCTGTAAATCACTGAGAAATAATACACAGAAAGCACTCACAGGCTCCGCTTTTTAGTGCTGTAACTAGTTCGGACTCACACATTTAGGAAGCGCCACATTTGATTTTGACCTAGAATCAAGTTCACTCGGCCTCGCTGAAACACAAGACACACCATTCATGCGGCGCCTGGAGCGCAGCCTCCAGCTGCAGAATGTGGGTTACCAGAAGCAGGAGACATCTGAGAAGGCGCATTCAGAACAGCACGTGTGCCACTTCCAGTCACAAACACATTTGATTATGAACTCTACAAAATGTGTGAATGGTACAGGCTGATGGTACAATCTCTAAAAGTACATATCCATAACAATCCTATAGAAAAAAAGGGGGATGCATGCCTGAGAGCCAAAAAGAGACAAGACTTTTTTTTTCTTTTTGATAATGAAAACCAGTTAATTAATTTCCTCTCCAAAAACCATTTGCATGATCTGCGAGCCACTGGAAGGGCAAGTTGTGAAGATTTCAATAGTAAACACCATCATCATCAGCTAATCAATGGCAAAATGTCAATAGAACTTGGGACCACAACAGTCCCACAAAGCCACTGGCACTGCAACTGGACAGTCTGCAGAAATGCTACCTGCCACATCAACATGCCTTACCCACCACACACTGCAGTATTCATCTTAGATGACAACCAATGTATTCAGTTTGCTTCCTCTCCCCATGTTACACATGTGCCCATCCACTGCTTACTCCACTTTTAACCCACCCATGCAGACTTAGAGCTACAGCAAGTACTTTGAAGCACTTCATGCATGAAAGGGTATCAAGAAAGAGAGTTGTATTTAACCTTGTCATACACATGCATGGGGAGTGAAAACAGTAGTCTCCACAAGCAGACAGATTCATTTAAAAAAAGGACAAAAAGTAGAGAGAGCAAGCTTCCCCACAAACACATGTGTTTTTTCAACTGCCTGAACACCAAAGCATTTCTCTTCTCTGGACAGACACCTCTGGATTGCATCTTTCAGCTCTGTTAAAATTTCAGCAGCTCACTGGCTTCCATTTCATGTGAAGAGGTGGAAGAGAGGTGGACTGAGCATCATCTAGTCAAATGCAGAAACACATTTAAATGGAAACAGAAAATCTTCTCCCAAGGAGAAGACTTCCAGTACTAGGACTATGTAAAAGGAAGAAAATAAAAAGCTTCAGTGCAACTGATGTGTATCATACAGCTGGGATCATTCACGTCTGTAGAGTTTCTAGCAGTAACAGAAGACATTTTCCTCCTGAGCAAGTTCTTTCTCACTCCAGGATTCACAGCAGATCAATTACAAGCTTCCTAAAAGCCCAGTAATGCTTTCAAGGCTTGCGGTAGCAACAGCTTCTGACCCAGACTGACTGCAAGCATTAGAGTGCAGAGCAATAGAAAAGTTGAAGGTTTGAACACCGGTGAGCGTGGACTACAGAGAGTCCTGCCCCACTTGCCTTAAAAATGTCCAGCGGTCCTTTTCATATCAGTGGTGTCAAAAATTAAAGCTGTAATAGGTCTGTTTATTAAGGTTGACTCTGTCGCTCCACTTGCAGAACACTGTTGCCCTGCAAGTGTCAGGCTTACCTCTCATTTTGTGGGGGGGAAGTGCTGTCATCAGCACGTACAAAGTAACAAGGGCATACAAAGTATCTTGTAGGCTCAGAACAAAACCCTGTTTGTAGGATTCGCTTAGTGAAAGAATTTATGTTAACAGAGCAAGCTATTTATAGCAACTCCCCATAGAAATGAACTGTATCTTGGTTCCTGTCCTCGTGAAATGCGGCTTTCTAACCAGAAAAACCCTCTCTTTAAAAGCATGAGTGAAGGGAGGCACGGAGAAAGGGAAGCTGCTCCCCAACATACACCCTTGCTGGCTCCAGTTATATTGAAGATAAGGTCTTCCTGTGCTGCTGGCACAAAAGGGAACCCATGATTTGAATCCCAGCACAGCCACAGCCCCCTTGGCTGGACCGTTTTGGTGAGAGAGTTGCTTGTGTCATGGCCTATTGCTTACAGCTCCAAGCTGTGCCCATCCTTGCTGAAGGACACTCAGAATTGGGCAGGACAGCTCTTTCCCAGGTCCCTCATGCCCCACCTGTTTAATTACAGGCTCTTAGGCAACATTAATCCAAGTATATCGAAGGAAGACTACAGTTCCTTGAAATAGCACAGGGACAAACCAGGAGGGAGAGATACCAGTCTCTCCATGGCCAGCCCTTCAGAAGATCCTAAACCAGAGCAAGTGCACATATGTCATACATTCTCTGAAATAGAAGAATACATTAATTCTGATCACACACAGCCAGCCAGCTAGAAATTCACATTCCTGTATACACACCTCATCATGTTAGCAAAATCATCACACAAAATCTCATCCATTTGTTACAAATGACCCAGATCCACCGTCTGCTTACTATCCATGCTTAATTAATTATTTCTGCAAGTTTGCTCAGACAAGGAGCTGAGCAAACTGCAGGCGCATGTCTGCACCCTCAGCAAGTTTGCCGATGACACCAAGCTGCGTAGTGCAGTCAGCGTGCTGGAGGGAAGGGGTGCCATCCAGAGGGACCTGGACAGGTTGGAGAGGTGGGACTGTGCAAACTTCATGAAGTTCAACAAGGCCCAGTGCAAGATCTTGCACCTGGGTTGGGGCAATGCCAAGAGCAGATACAGGCTGGATGGAGAATGGATTGAGAGCAGCCCTGAGGAGGATTTGGAAGTGTTGGTGGACAAGAAGCTCAACATGACCTAGCAACGTGAGCTTGCAGCCTAGAAAGCCAAATGTGTCCTGTGCTGCATCAAAAACAGTGTGGCCAGCAGGTTGAGGGAGGCGATTCTTCCCCTCTTGTGAGACCCCACCTGAAATGCTACATCCTATTCTGGGGTCACCAACATAAGAAGGATGTGGACCTGGTGGAACAAGTCCAGAGGAGGGCCAAAAAGATGATCAGGGGGTTGGGGCACCTCTCCTATGACAATAGGCTGATATAATTCAGGCTGTTGAGCCTGGAGAAAAGCAGGCTCCAGCAAGACCTTAAAGCAGCCTTCTAGTACCTAAATGGGGCTACAAAAGAGCTGGAGAAGGACTTTCTACAAATACAAGTAGTGAGAGGATAAGGGGGAATGGCTTTAAATTGAAAGAGAATAGGTTTAGATGAGAAATTAGGAGGAAATTCTTTTCTCAGAGGGTGATGAGGCACTGGTACAGGCTGCCCAGAGAAGTTCTGGATGCCTCATCACATCAAGTGTTGAAGGTCAGGTTGGATGGGGCTCTAAGCAACCTGCTCAAGTGAAAGATGTCCCTGACTGTGACAGGGAGGTTGGAAATAGATGATTTTTAAGGTCCCTTCTAACTCAAACCATTCTGTGAAAACAAAAAGCTGTTTTGGAAAAAAAAGCAAGATGGAGTAGATTTGCTGTTTCAAAGTACAAAAACTGTAGGTGAATAAATCAGAAAGTAAAACATGCAGATGCAGACAAACCCCTAATTTCTTGTGTTTAAGTACTTCCACAAATAAGATGCAATTGATTCTCTACATCCATACTGGTAAGAGTTCTGCTGTTGGGCTTTTAAATCTCAAGATCAGCACTATCTGGCCAATAAACTATAGCATGATGTTCAGAAATTATGGTTTAGACTGACTTAGAGAAAAAGAAAAGAAAGGAAAAAAGCATTTGTGAGCTACAAAAAGTTTTTATATTTTGGCAAAATCATTATTTCAGACTGAAAAAATCTTACTTTTCCCTGTTGGGACTCTACATATCCTCACTATCCTCCATCCTTTCCAAATTCTAGACAGAACACAGGCTCTCACTGCATACTCTTGTCACTAAACTTCATTCATCAACAGCTTTGCAATAAAACCCCTCATAGATGACTCCTTCATACTGCTTCTTTTCAGTGTTTCACACTGACACTCTTTGTTGGTTTTAGAAAAAGGCATATCTTAAATCTAATGATTGTACAATAATCTTAAATTTGACTAATGGGAATCCTGAACTGAAAATAAAGCTCTAAAAGCTATAGGGTATACATATACTGTGAGACCTTATTAAACTATAAATCTGTTGATTACAATCTTATTTTGTAAAGACAGAATTATCTTAAGCCAATTTGTTGCCCAACATAATAGCATTTCGTGTCTACAATGAAAATTAGATTGTATCAGGGTAAGTTTGTTTATAATTTTAGATTAAAAGAACTAGATACAGTAAAGTGCTCACACAGATGAAATATTGAAATGTAATACATTTTCCTTTCATTTTTGTGACATAGTATTTGGTACTCTTCAAGTCACAAGCAAGCACCTTGTTTCACAGTACTTGAAATACTGTTTGAAAAGAGAAAATTCTCCCTCTGTATTTTACAAAGGGTTAGATTAAGCTGTCATGACATCACCTTTCTAAAGGTGGAGTTCCAAAACAAACTGGAGTGCTGATGAAGAAAAAACCAGAGCTGCAGAGGCTGTTGTGTTGCAGTTCTTCACTGCTTTGGGTCAACTGATTTGCCTGTTGGTTGCACTGCACTGACCGCCGAGTCTCGGAGACATGGGGGTTTAAAAATCAATCACTCCAAAATATTTTGGTTTAAATTATGAAAACGTAGTTAGTGAGCCACACAGGAGAACGAGTGTGAGCAGGAACTTCAGAGGTTGGCTATGTCACCCCAGAAGACCTGCCCTGAACCACAGTCTGGAGGGAAAAGCAGAGTGCACCCAAAATTTTTACACCCTTGCACTCAGTAGAAATAGAAAGGTACACACACTAAAATGTAAGTGGTATTTTCTTGTGCTGATAAGTCAGACTTGGAGTCCATCAGACCTACAGATCACACTCAGAAACTCTGCACCAGCTTATTCATTGATGGCTGACCAAATCACAAACCTCTGTATGAAAAACATCATGCAAGCTTCTACACAGCTTTTTCACCAACCCCATCTTCTTTCACTGCAATGTCTGTGTGAAACAGTTTTGTTCAGATCATCCCCAGCTCTTGATCAGGGTGGCATTCAGCTTCCCTCAAGAGGAAATGAATGACATTTGCTCTGCCTCAAGCCACGGTATCTACGTACAGGCTGTTTGGGAGGACTGTGAGGAGATGAAGTGATGGTGGTGTGCAGCCAAAGCCGCTTTTAAGCTTTAGCTCTGCGTTGCTCAGCCACTCCATAATGACTCAGTTTCTTTACAGTGGCTGGAAATCAACTGCAGAATAAGAAAGTTTTCCTCCTGGCAACCAGTATTTTTAATTGTCTCTGTCCAGTGTCATAGGCGTGAAAGGGAAGTGAAGGGAGATCCCACTAGCTTCAGCTATTTATTCAGATTTGCTACAAATATTCAGAGGTCTCAACTGCCCTGTTACCCACACAGTAAACAGCACTACTGATGTACTCCAAGGAAGTATCCCCCAAGCCTTCTCTGAACAACAAAAATAACTACTGCCAGCACCAACTGCCGTATGTCAAAACTCAATGCTATTCTTGGAGCAGATGCAGGTTCAGGAATTTTTCTTTCTTGCCTTTTTTTTTTTTTCTTACAGCAAAGTAATTTCAAACCAGTCCAACCAACACATGCGATGTGTGTGATGGTCTTGGCAGCTGCTAATTTTCTAAATGATAATTACTAGCAGTTCATCAGTCCTAACAGTTTGAGACAGACAGTTTGACAGTGTTAACGGACGCTGCTGAAACAAAATACAGTTCCCACGGGCTCTCTCCTGCACTTTTTCCTTCCTGCTGGCTGGAGAATTTCAAGTGCTCAGCTGTGATCTGGCAAATCCTTACCCTGGCCCTGCACTGCTCCTCAGCGCACTGCCAGCAGGGCTCCATTACATTTCCATAGCATACACCATTAAAAAAAAAAAAAATTTTTACAATGGATTAATTGTACCCCCTCTGACACATGACAGCAAATAGCTCTGGCAAACAACTGCACCTTGATGAATAAGAAGTTTGTTTGACCAAAGAGTAATTGGAGTTGCTTGGCACTGAAGATGAATTCAGCAAGGTGCCAGATGACACATCTTGCACAGACAGTCCTATCAGGTCTCCTGTACTTATTTGTATATACAAATCACAGCAAATAACCTTTCTTCAAGCTTTGGATTCTTCTAAGTTTTCTTAAAGTACTCCTGGGCAAACTGAAATATTAGCCTCTTCGGACTCTGAATGACTGAATTTATCTACTAGCCCCCTACACTCAGTAAGCCAATAAAGTGCCTTCACAGATGAACTTTGACAAGTTCTACTTTTTCCTGTAGCAAATGCAGAATTTTTATTAAACCCACATCCCATGAATACTAGCAAGGGAAAAAAAAAAAAAAGAAGAGAGCTTTTCTGCCTTTTTTTTTTTTCCTTTTTAACCTGAAAACTGATCTTCCACATTGCACAAAAAAGCTGTAACTCTGTAGTTTAGAGTTGGGTGAGTTGAGGAAGTTAAATCACAGGTACTAAATCTCTGGAATGCCAGAGTGCCATGCCTGCTTTCAGCCAAACCTGCAGTGCTCCTGATGTTTTTTGCTTTTGTTAAGCTCACCTCATACCATTAAGCATTCATACGATACAAACAGTCATCACCTACATGTGGTTTTCTCCAGTTGCAGGTTTTTACACCCTCTGTCTTGTAGAATTTCTAATGATTATCTCTCCAGGCCGGCAATTTCAAAGTTTTGGCCACAGAGGAAAAAAATATACTTTTTGTCCTCATTCTGTATCCAGAACTCACCATGGTCACGGACAGGGTTTTTATGGATTAGGATCTTCACAGAGGCAAAGCCAGATGCTTTACATCAAAAGGATCAACATCACTGAGGACTCCTGGTCTGGAAGCTTTGCATTTGTCTGATCATCCTTCCTGCCAACACCAATGGGAAAATTCCCACTCATTTCTGTAGGAGTAGGCACCTACAAATGGCGGGGAGAAGCCAATTAAAAAAAAAAAAAAAAAAAAAAAAAAAAAGCATGTACAGCTGAGCTGCTTCCTGCAGTCAATAGAATGGAAGTTTCTTTTCACGGGACAGCAGAATCTACCATCTACACAAAAGCTGTATTCAGAAAACCACAAGTATTGCCTCCTAACATAAAGTACGACACCTTAGTGAAAATATATTGCAGATTTTTGGAAAGGTAAAAAAGACAAATAAACCATTTAATCTTTTTTTTTTTTTAAATCTCAGATAGGAACTGCAACCTTTCATTTAACCTTAACACTGCCCTAGTAGTCTGACTCCCAAGGCAAAGAAAACACCTGAAAGAGAAAGAAAAGGAGCCCAAAACCCTGAACAAAAAGAAAAACCCACGTGCTTCTCCAGATAACCTCCTTGATTCGCTCTCTGCCAGGGAGCTGCTCTCCAGCTTTGAAGCCAGACAGCACCACCAGCAGGTCCATACCCAGCTGGGGAACACCCCTGGCCTGTAAGTACCGTTTCTCAGAGAATGGCTGATGTATGAGGTGAAAGCAGGACCTATGGTCCCATGCACACCCCTGGGGCAGGTCCAGAGGCTCTCAGTAGAGACTGCAGACAGGTAGACCAACCTCAGCCTCTTCTGCCCACCTGACAGCTCCCCTCATCATCTTTAGACAGGAGAGACTCATTTTGCTGGAGGGTGTTTAGAAAAAGCATGCAAAGAATCATCTTTGTCTAGTTACAAAAACCCAGACTGTGGGAGAGAAACTAAAGAGGACATACACTTGTAGGCAGGTTGATAGCAGATCAAACATCATGAATAAAACCTCGGAATCAATCTTATTGGAGAAAGAGGTATGGGGTAAAAACATACTTCCTTCTACCTACTAGTGTCAGAAGTAAGTTCCTTACAGAAGGAAAAGGAAGTGTGTATGTTGATGCCAGATAATGCCGCCCAGCTACTGGAGGGAATTTCCAAGACAGTGAAGAAGGTCAGGAGTGGGGAGGAAGTTATCTCCAGAAAAAAAGTCCCCACCAACACTCTTCTCTCAGACGGTGACACAAGCAGCTTATCACTGGTATTTTCTGTTCTAGTCTGCACAAAGCTCCCCTGGTGGAGATCAGGGCAGAAAGGGCACTGCTGGCAGCAGGTGTGAAAACCAACAGGTCAAAAATGTACACGTGTTTGGGTTCTGGAAACATGACAGCTAGTCTCTTCTTTGGGAGACGTGGCTGTACTTTCTATGGAGCCCTCAGTGGAGCCCCTCCACTGCTGCACACCTCATGGCCAAGACTTCAACAGCCTTATCTTAGGATACCTGTGTACACATGCCTTGAATACTCATAAGGCAGAACCTCACTCTGCAAGAAATATCCAGACTTTGCTAAAGGCCATACAGGGAGACAGAGCCCCAGAGGCTTGTACAAGAGCTTTGACAAGCAGTTGTCTGAAGAACTTACTGAATGAAGCATCATCTGCTTCATGCCACCATTTTCTTCCAGGCAAGTACTTACTCCTGCTACAAAGCCACCACTTTCTTTTTTCAGAGGAGTAAGTGGTTTATGATGAGAGCAGCTAGGACATCCCTCTGGAGGGGTGAATGTTGATACAGGCTACAAGTTCCCTGTGCAAGCACGAGTGACCAGTGCTAGCAGTGGGTCTCGACTTAATGCTCTGTGGAGCCAGTTGACTACATGAGGCTTTGAGAGGAAGCCTGTGCTGCTGTGGAGGCAGGCTCTAGTTTCACTTTCTCTTCCATTCTTCAGGCTTCTGGGCAATGAGTAAGGACAACTTCACCTCCGGATAGTAAAAAGCAGTCTAACAATTTTGTGGCTTCCCTTTAATTTGTGCACTCCTCTCTCATCTCTCTGCTTTTACATAGGAAAATGGTCAGCAGCTTTCTCAGCTGTGACAAACTGAAGATGAACGTGGAAACTGTTGTTAAAAGACTGAGGGACAAATCCCAAAAGTGGTATTTAGGAAACTGGCTTTTAAATCTTATTCAATACAAGTTTAAATCCTTACGGACTGCCTTGACTTCAGCCCTACAACTTTAACAGGGTAGCCAACAGCATTTTGAGTAATCACATGTTTCTTAAACTTTGTGTTTTTAATTTCATGAAAGAGAATGTACCAAAACAACTAGAGCATGCTTCTTACTTAAGTAGAAAAATGAGAAACTCTGTGGTATGCACAAGCAACTGAACATGAAGGATTCAAAACATTTTGCACTAATATTTCTGAATGCAATCTGCGTTAAAAATACCCATCCAGACAGCTGAACACAACTGCAAGCAGCCATTACACTTACGCACGCATGCAAAACACAGAAGCTTTCCTTACTTGTAACGTGATTTACATGAGTGACCACACAACTCAGATTGCAAAACATCTGTGTTGGTCTGATTTCTCTTTTCCTTTGAGCTTATGTTCTTGCCTCTCTCTGTAGCTCTGATTAGTCATGTGTGCTTGGGAGAGGAAGATTACTTGGTAACAGCCAGATCAGTGGCCACATTTATTTGTTTCTGTGGTCACTCTATATGTTCCTCAATGCACCCAAAAATAATATCCTCTGGGCCTCACCATGTTCAGCAGAGCATACAAAGAAAAGTCAGGTCATACTTAAACAGGCTTTTGCAACCAGTGAGGATGGCAACTAAACAACCCTCCACCTATTTTGAGGTGGGGAATTTAAGCGCTAATGATTACATGAGCATGGTGCCAGAGACAGAAGAACTTCAAGTATCATTGAACTGTCACTGAGAAAGACAAAAAAGAAGTTTCTTTCCTTTCAAGTGTAAAGACCTTGACAAACTGTTAGGAACCAACATTTCTTCAGGAGAAAAAGGGAGCAGTGAGGAACAAAATTAATTCCCCTCTCAGAGGCTATGTGGTATCTGAGATGCCTACTGCCAATTCTCCCCAGCAGTGTGTTCCTAGAGTAGTAGAGAAAGAGGGAGAATAATCCAGGACTCACCAAGGACACTAACAACTTCAGCAACACAATGCTCTCTTACCTGTAATTTAATAAGTTAGGCCGTATATCTCATGAAAAAGACCTCCCAGTTTCAAAAGCTTTACTGTTCTGCTGGCTCATGGGAGATTTCTATTGACACCCAAATCCCACCAGAAGCACATAAGCACCTCACTGCTCCTAACAGAAAAGTGTCCCCAAAAGAAAAATATTAAGTACCCAAAGAGTCTCAAAGTCCACGTTTGCCCAGCTCTCAAAACAAATATTGGAAAAGGGCAAATAATTTGCGATTACACACATGCTTCTCCTCCGCTACAGGAGATAATAAAAGCTCAAGGATTCAGTCTGCAGAATTAAAAATACAACAACAACCTCAAAACTATTCAGTCCATATATCTTGTGGAAACAGCACTTGCACAGTTTAAAATTGCTGGTCTAGTGTTTCCTCAGAGCCTCAAATGGAAAGCTATGATTATCTACTAGTCCTAACAAAATCCCACTTAAAAACTAGGATTCTACACTGAGCTAGCAAAGTATACTCACTCAGACTATGAAGCACTTTGAGGTTTATGCAAATAAGGAGTTGAACATTATAAAAATCAGCTCTAGAACTAGACTTCTAAATGACAATTATTATTTTATTTTTTTTAGAAGTGATTAGTTATCCCAGGCATGCAACTTGGCATTTGAATGAGACTGGATTTTTCCAGGCAGTCTCCTCAAATAGCCCCAAAAAGCACAAGTCACTTTGTGACAGCACCACCTTTGGGTGCCCTATAAACAGCGATCAAAATCATAAGCATCCTTATTTCTTAGGAAGCCTGGTAATGGGGAGAGGTAGCTGGTGAAGAATGAAATCCCAAATGTCCATCTCAACATCCCATGAGACATACATTTGTACAGTCAGAGTAAGAATCTAATTTGCTCTCAGATTAATTACACACTGTATGTGTCCCATAGCAACGCCCAAGTTGGCAAACCTTGCAACACATATCTCAAGTATGGGATGGTGATCCAGGCTGCCAAGGCCCTGCATACCAAAAAGCCCTCTTCCTTCACACCTGAGCAGAGATTCTCAGCAGCACTGCAAAAAGCACCACTGTGCAGAAGGAAAGCCAGAAATACAAAGCAATTACCTCTTTTTCCTCAAGGCCACATGATTCTCAAGATAGCTACTGTTATTGCACCATCAGTTATAAGCTCATATATAGGAGGTTAATGGCAGCTACCTCCCTTCACACTTACTAGTGAGAAATGTTTCACAGAAACAGATAATCTTTATTATTTATTCACCAGTTTCCTTTTATAGTTTAAAAATCAGTACACAGTATTAACTCTTATCTGCAGATTTCTCTTCACACGGCCCTGCCTAGAAACAGTCACCTCATTCTCTTCAGCAATTAAATTACTTTCTTGGAAACTGCTCTCATTTCCATGATCTCTTACTCTGCAGTCATTTCAGAAGAAGACAGATACATGATTAATTCAGATATTGACCATGTGCCACAAGACCAGAGCTTTCATTCCAGTGCTTCCTCTTCCGCTCTACCCCTCCACATCCATGACGACGTGCAGTTACCATGACTTGCTCAACAGTCAGTAGTAGAGCTGTGCGTAGGATGGTAGTTCTACAAAAATGATCACAGACTCACAGAATATGCAGAGGTGGAAAGGACTCACATGGATCAATGAGTCCAAAACCCTTAGCCCTGCACAGGACCATCCCCAAGATCACACCACATGCCTGAGAGTATCATCCGAATGCTTCTTGAACTCTGTCAGGCTTGGCGCTGTGACCACTTCCCTGGGGAGCCTGTTCCAGTGCTCACCCACCCTCTGGGTGAAGAACCTTTTTCTAACACCCAACCTAAACCTCCCCAAATACAAATTCAAGCCATTCCCTTGGGTCCTGTCTCTGGTCACCACAGAGAAGAGATCAGTTTCTGCCCCTCTGCTATCCCTCACAAAGAAGTCTCCCCTCAGTCTCCTCTTCTCCAGGCTGAACAGACCCAGTCACTTCAGCTGCTCCTCACACAGCTTCCCCTCAAGGCCCTTCACCATCTTTGTTGTCCTCCTTTGGACACTCTCCAATAGCTTAATATCTGTCCTATATTGTGGTGCCCAAAACTGCACAGAATATTCCAGGTGAGGCTGCCCCAGTGCAGAGCAGAGCAGGACAATCCCCTCCCTTGACTGGCTGGTGATGCTTTGCCTGATGTCCCCAGGACACGGTTGGCCCTCCTGGCTGCCAGGGCACTGCTGACTCACATTCAACTTGTTATTGACCAGGACTCCCCAGATCCCTTTCTGTGGCATTGCCCTCCAGCATCTCATTCCCCTCTCTGTACATACATCCAGGGTTGCCCTATCCCAGGTACAGATTCCAGCACTTTCCCTTGTTGAACTTCATATGGTTGGTGCTTGCCCACCCCTGACATGCTTCTCGCTTTCTTCAGCAAAATGAATATCAGTGATTTCATTGGAACATTTGTTCATGGTTTGCACGGTGGACATTACAACACAAGTTGGCTTTATGATTTTCTGCAGGAAATAAGTCATCTGTCTGCATCTGAAATAGTGCTACAGTTACGCCAATGGATAGCCCAGAGACCACCCCACAAGTGACACTGTGTGGGAAGGAGACGGTTAAGCGTTCAGAAGGGGTCACGAAGTGACACCTCACAGGAAGGAGCATCTTTAAGCATGAGTCAGTATTACCCAGAATATTACTATTTCAACACACCAGTTAGATTTCACAGGACCAAAGATCCTGATGGCAGCTTCAACTTAACAGTTAATATAGGCCCATGAAAAAACATGTTCTCAACCAGTTCTACTAAAATATGAGATGACACAGTATTATTTTCAGGTAGGGACAAGACCTCGGTTACAGTAACATCTCTGTGTCCAGCATTTACTAAGGAAGTACCACGGGATACTAATCAACTACACATTCATCAGAAGTTGGTTAATTATTCATAGGCTCATGTAATACAAGCTGCACTCATTTATTTTCAAGATGGAAAAATACATAAGGAATCTTCTCACAAATAAAGATTTTGGTGCCCTTTTTTTTTTTTAGCTTACCCTGATTATCGGATATTGACCTCTAAGTCTTTATGCAACTTTTATTGGACTTAATAGCCATGAAGTAAATGGAAAAGCGCATTCATGATTGGGTGTTTTACGGAAAGAACATATTAGGATGTGTAGAACTGTCAATATCAGAGCAAAGAACAGTGGCAAAATTGGGCTAGCTTTATATTTGCTTCCTTTTTCCTGGCTCCAAATGCAGTTAGGAAACAGACTTCTTTGGCCACTAATTCATGAAGGAATAAAAATGGAACACTATCTGGGGAAAAAACTCCGATCAGCTGTACTTCTTTCGGATTATTTGGAAAGCATAAAATATAAGAAAAGTGCCAATTCTTGATAAACATAAACAACTGACACTCAGCATTACAGAGAACTTTAGATAATCCCCTGCAGCCCGAGGTGAAGACTGTGGTGAGGCAGGCTGGCCCCCTTCAGCCCATGGAGAACCACAGCGTAGCAGAGATCCACCTGCATTCCCTGGAGAACTCAAAACAGAAGCAAGTGGAAACCCAAGGGAGGTTGTGACCCCACAGAAACCCACACTGGAGCAGGTTTGCTGGCAGGACTTGAGACCCTGTGGGGGACCCATGCTGGAGCAGACTATTCCTGGATAAGTGCACGCCGTGGAAGGGACGAACCCCCAGTAGAGCAGCTCATGAAGAACTGTAGCCAATGGGAAGGACGCACGTTAGAGAAGCTCTAGGAGAACTGCCCCCTATGGAGGAACCCCACACTGGAGCAGGAGAAGACTGTGAGGAGTCCTCCCACTGAGGAGGAAGGAGCAGCAGAGACAATGTGTGAAGAACTAACCACAGCCCCATTCCCCAACACCCTAAGCCGCTGGAGGGAGAAGGTAGAGAAAATTGGGAGTAAAGTTGAGCCCAGGAAGAAGAGAGGGGTGCGGGGAAGGGGTTTTAAGATTTACATTTTATTTATCATTATACTACTCTCCTTTGATTGGTAATAGATTAATTTTCCCCAAGTCAAGTCTGTTTTGTTTGTGATGGTAACTGGTGAGTGATCTCTCCCTGTCCTTATGTTGCCCCATGAACATTTCATTATATTCTGCGTTCCCTGTCCATCTGAGGAGAGTGATAAGAGTGGCTTGGTGGGCACCAGGCATCCAGCTAGGGTCAAATGCACCACAGCTCCTTACTCATCAATAACATTAGATCTCCCAGAAAGAAATGTATAGGTGTGATTCTGCATGGTTTTATCTATTTAAAAGAATCAGCATTCTGAAGTATTGCTTGCATTGAAAAGACCTTCCTGACTTGGCAATCTGAGGTATTTGGAGACTGTGTCAGTAATTCAAATACACGAATCAGGCCATTTCCTTCTTTATACCAGCTGTCCAAAAGGTTTTGTGAAAGGGATACTTCCTTCTTTCCAAAACATCCAATAATACAGAGCAGGCATACAGAAATACACATATTTTGTACAGGGTGCAAACATGAAGGAACAGGAAGGGAAGAAGGGACAAGCAGACAGATCTGAGATACAAGAGAGCTCTCCAAAGAAAGCTGGTTTTAATGGCATACAGGCTGAAGAAATTATCTCCTTTGGATTGCATTGCAGCAGCACAGTAAGACCTGACCTGAGATGATGTCTTTGTCAGCTTTCCTAGAGAACATGCAGATAATAAAAATAAGAATTAAAAAATCAGATTAATTCAATAGGTGAAAGGAAGTAGTTCTCAGGCCTCAGACATGCTGAATTCACTATCTCAATTCAGTCAGGATGAAAGCAGCACAGTCCTTTGCTCTTTGGCTAGCATGAAAAAGGAGAGACACAGAAGCAATATTCACATTCCCTGAGCCAAGATGAGGGGACTCAAGTGACTGCCTCAAGAGCAATGTTTTTGGGCTCCAGAGAAGTTACATCAGCCACCTCTGATGCAACTTAGGTCACCTTAGGTGATGTAACTTATTTATGGCCTCTTAAGTGAGATTAGAAGTCATGGAGGAAAAGAAACAGACACGTTTCACCCTCAAAACTGATGGGATTTGGAAGTTTCTTACTGAAAATAGCCTCACCATCACTTTGCCAAATTACCCAGAAAAGGAATTAAAAGCATGAACATCAGTAGTGCAGTTTATGGAACTAGAAATCAAGACCTGCCCAGTTCTCAAGACCTAAAGTCTTAATCCAAACAACTTCAGGCAGAATCTTTTGTGCTTCTCTCCTAGGAGCCATTATAATTAAGTCAGTGACTATAAGAAAGCAGATGATGAAATCTTTATGTATTATGTATGCACACACGCAGGAATTTCTTGGAAATAAACATCAACTTTTGAACCAAATAAGTATGAGAAATTAGGCTAAAAGATACAGAAAAGGTTGATCTCGACTGAGGTAATTTCTATTATATTTCACTCAATGGAGGAGATGCTTTAGACAAAATTGTATTTCCTGTATTCTTCACTGGGACATATAATAAGGCAACACCAAAGAGAAGCTGTGGCTGAAGGGAAGCACAGGTCCTCCAGCTACTTCTTGGTGCTGTATTCCTGCTGGACCAGGACCAGGACCAGGCATGCCAGGTTCAGTAGGCAGCCAGGCTGGTCAGTCTTGGGGTCCCCATCCCAGACGTAATTTTACCATTGTGCTGAGAATCCCTGGCGCTTGTGATGTGGAGTGGGACAGAGTTCCCATTGTAGCAAGAACCTCATGGACAAAACTTTAAACGTCAGAGACCTAACTGGTTAAGATCTATATTCTTCAATGTGCAAAGAACAGATTGTAAACCAGGCAAAAATTCTGATCACCTTATGGACAGGACTACCAGCTCAGCACAAAAATTACTGTGTTTCAGGTTGCCTGCTAGCGGAATTCAATCTAGAAACACAGAATATGTGGAGCTGGAAGGGACCCATCAGGATCATCTGTGGTCATCAGCTTATCCGACTCCTGACACTAACCTTTTCCAAATAGCTAACGAGGAAAAAAATATTCCCAGGGCAGTAGGTAATTTTTGCATTTGTGCAAAGCTCTTCCTTTGGCCATCCAAGATGCCTAAAAAGCAAAATAATAACCTGATAAGCTACATAAAATACTTTCACATTCAAACTGATACACCTTCTCTGTATAGCTTTAGTTTGGTGTATTGACGGAGTGAGAAGGTTCCTATTTGACAAGCACTGCCTTGTCAAGCTGTCACACAAATCAGGCAGCGTAGCAGGAATGACTAATGAATAGTTCTCAAAAAAAGGGATGTAAAAGGATGTTTACAGATTTCCACATGGATATGGTCTATTATGAAGCTATAACTTCCTATCTATTGAGTGTTTACTAGAAAGGCTGAGTATTAAGATAAAGTCTTTTGTGGATAGGAAATGATCCAAGAAAAATTAAACAGATACAGCAATTCACCATCAAAATGGGAGGAAACACTTTAACTGCTAAATAACTAAAAGCTTACACAGTACTAGAATACTATTCAAAACTAGGACTAAAGATTCCTCTTTGACACGCACTTCCTCAAGACCATGTGAGATTTTGTCCAGCCCTCCTCTGCTTCATCACATGGCTATAAATTGCAATGGTAGTTTCACAGATTAACAACAGTAGGATTAAATACATGTTTAATTAAACACCAAACCACATGATGTGATATGTATATTTCAAAAGTCTATTCAGTTTAAGCACGATTGATGAGATATCCACAGATACATCTGCACTTCAGAAAAAAAGAAAAGAAAAAAAAGGCATCACACCCCCATACATGAACAGCAAACTCACAGGAAGCAATATGCACTAATATTTCAAACCTAAGCTTGGATCTAATGGTCAAAACACTGCTTAATTTTTCCCTGTAAAATTTCATGAAGTTGCTTTAATAAAGACAACACTGAGCTTGGGGAAGAAAGATATAAACAATCAAGATTCTATATTTAAAATTTTGATATCTGTTTTATGAATTACAACTTAATCTACATTTTTTAACAGCAGAATGATACATTACACGTGTCAGTTTTAATCTAAATTCCACAGGAAAGGCACTTCCCATCTGCAGGCTGAGCTCTCGGTGCACACCCAAAGCTTCACTGGAAATGTGCTCTTCAGCAGCCAGCACTAGCACTGCACATGGCCGTGCACAGCAAACACAAAGCACTGTTAACTATTCATGAGAAAGAGAAACCAGCACATGGAAAGGGGCTGAAAATGGTTCCATGCAGCCAGTGGCACTGTGCTTTAGAGAAGTACTCTGAATGAATACCACTGAAGGGCCTTTCTGCTAAAGAAACTGCACTGTCAATGCCTGGTTGCAAATCCCACTGATTAGGGTTTTTCCATTAACTTCAGCAAGTTTCCCATGAAGCTCTAGATTTTTAATATTAAAATAGGATGGCAGACAATGTAGGCTCATCTTATAGCTGAGGCTGCCAGATTATCACCCTGTACATGGAAATGCCTGCACCAAATTGTCCCGGGAGGGTTTCCAGCCCTGGGTGCTGTGAAGGCAGCTCCATGTAGGAGGGATTATCACTGCTTCCGAACCGGATACAGACTAGAGTGGGTGATACAGGAGCACATCCACATGGGTTCTGAATGTCTCCAGAGAGGGAGACTCCATGACCTCCCTGGGCAGCCTGTTCCAGTGCTCTGCTTCCCTCAGTGTAAAGTTCCTCTTCAGGCTGAGGTGGAATTTGTGTTTAAATTTATGGCCATTACATGCAAAACATCTGTTAATGGTGCTGCTTTGATTTTCGGCTCCTGTGATATGCTCACACAAGCACACATTCGTCATAAGTGCAAGCATCATGTTACCCAAGAAGCATATATTTTGGCGAAATTACTAAACTGAAAAATAATTTAAAAATGCTAGCAGAATTATTTTTCATTAACAATCATTTGACAGGGCATCAGAATATTCTGGGGAAATCAAAAAATGGAAGATGTTAATTCTCATTTCCATTCTTTCATCACTCCAGAGCTAAGTAGTGTTAAGTTTTTGGCTTCCTTACCACAACAAAGCTGAGACTTCTCTGTGTTTTCACCACGATAAATGCCAGCTTGACATATTACCAAGGAATTAAATTTGTGCTATCTATTTATACTGAGAAAAGCAATTAAAAAAAATCAGGTCTTGATTTTAGATTACTGACACTGCGAAACAGTGAAAACTAAACAAAATCAAGTATCTAGTTACTTTTGGGGTATTTTAAAGTAGGCTCAGTCTTGAAGTTACACGACCAGCATGGCCAGAGATCAGCAAACAATGGCAGCTCAAATGAGTGATTAGATCCTGAATCCATATATGGCAAATGATGACAGATGCAAGTTTATCTAGGAGTTTCAAATGTCATGGCCATTTGAAATTGAACTGAACACACACACAAAGATAACTACAGTCTTCACCCAGATTACTCAGGAAACATTGTTTACTGTGAAGAAGACAAGGGCTTCCTTCAAACCCACTCTGTCCTAAAATGCAGATTGGACTAACATGACTACAAGGTAAGTGTTTAATACAAACCTGTGTAGATGGAAACCTAATCTGTGTAGCCCAAATCTCATGGGCCTGTCACCAGAAGTCCCAAGTTACAGTCCCAAATGCGATATAATAACTTGTGGCAGCTTGCAAACTTGCACTAGAAGGTGTGTATTGAGCGTTAGCTACCCACAAGCACATTTGTATTCTGAGTTATAACTGCAGGAGAGCGCAGAGTTACCCAAGACAAAGGGATGAGAATTTATACAGCAGTTGCTGCTCAGAAACCCAGGAGCTGCAGCCATACACACCCCAACTAATCCCACACTTACTTGTTCTCTCTTAATGACTCGACTCTCTTAAGTAGATAGTGCTCCCCACACTCATTTAATGGGTGCAATACTAAATAAGGGTCATGCTGAAACCTTTAAAAAACTTTTGCGAGCAATTTTTTTCTTCCATGCATACACCGACGGCAAATATCTTACAAGTTAATTTCCCAGTCAGAAGCGACCAGAAGGATGAAACTGCACTCGTTAGAATACACAGAAAGAAAGCAATAATCCAAAGCTCCATGCATGCTTATCAGAGAATTTTGAATTGCTCTTCATCTTACTGGTCAAATTTAAAATGAAAATTGTATCGACTCATTAGAACTCAGATTCACAAACCAACCATTTAAAAGTACTTTAAAGGTTAAAAATAAACTTCAAGACTCATACAAAAGATACTTTAAAATGGGAAACCAAAACGACACTAAAAAAAAATCCCAAAGGTTTTAATTAAGCAGCTGAAATGTTAATTTCTAGAATAAAATAGAAAATTAGCTGGAAGCATTAATAAACATACTGCTAAATTAAAATTTACATGTCAACAACATAAAGGTAATCTCCAGTGCAGCTCTCCCCTAAAATGAAACAGATCAAATCCATCCAGTAAAAGACCTACTATACCCAACATTTTCTATACTTAAAAAACTTAGGAATGTTTATGCCACACAAAAATGGGGCAATCTAGGAGTCATTTAGGGCAAAGGAAATGTCTCTGAAATTGTGGCATTTCACATGCAAGCAGCAGCAGTTTAGGTTGCAGAAGGTCAAGGTTACATTCTCAGGCTTAGAGAGAAGACTAGAAAAACAAACCAAAACAGTGAACTACTAGAGGTCAGATTCAATCAAGAGAAATCCCCCTGGCTTGTGCAGTGAAATCTCATCAAGCCCTCAGAAGACATTATCATGCCTCCATTGACTAGTGAAGAAGTGAACAGAATTTAAATTTAATTTGGCCAAATCTAGCTCTGATTAGTGCTGCTGAAACACAGACAATAAATTGCCAAATTGCTTCAGTAGCCAAGATGATTCTGGCTTTCTTAAAGCTGCCAGTGACAGATGTAGTGAAAGCAAAGACCTTCAGCAAATACTTGAGTCTGATGGAAAACACCATTTTCCTTCCATCAAAACCACACAAATTTGGTCTGGAAAAATTCATTGTAGGAGGGACCAACAAAGCTGATGCTGACACAGAAATGCTGACTGGGAGGAAGACTGGAAGGCGGGCTCCCTGTCTCGCTGCCCAACATCCTAACATGAACCACTAGATAAAAGGAGCCAATTCTGACAACAAGGAAAACACTTCCTGGAGTTAGGCTTTTCATTTTGTTTCCCAGGACTCCAGAGTCCTGAGGAATCTCAAAAGAAATACAGACTGATGAGACTGGTCTGATGAGTAGAGCCTTACAAGAAAATTGGAGGGTAGGGATGAGGGAGCACTTTCTCCAACATCTGGCACCACACAAGACAACCACATCTCTTGTTCACTTTACAGATTAGTCGTCAGTGTTGCACTAGCGTTTTCCCTCACAATGTCTGACTTTCATCTCCTGCTACTGCAGGTTCCACCAGCAGTTTGCACCTTGCACAGAGCAAGGTGAGCCTCCTCTCTGCACCAAGATACCAGTTCAAGCTCGCTACATTATATAACAACTCTGCCCAGTAGGCTTCACAAGAATTAAGACACGTAAAATTATTGACAGAAGAGAAGCAGCAGGGGCTCATCCACCCATCTGTTTTGATGTAGCTGCCACAGCTTTACCCAGAGTTGTCATGTCAGAGGACCACAGGTTTTCCCCTCCTTTCTAGTTCGTCACACCCTCTGCAGAGGCTGAAGAAGAGAAGAAGCCTCCCCTCTGGCTCTGGCCACACGTCTCAGCACCAGCTGAGCCAAGCCATAACCACTCGCCTCATTTTAACAGGGTGAAAATCAAAGAGCTAAGCCCAAGGCAAGAGCCTGACAACACTGAGGAGTGCATCACTACAACCTCGCTAACAATCAGAAGTGTCCGAACACAGGCTTTTTTCACGCACCACAAATACTACAAAACTGAGTGAAGAAAAATTCTAAAATAAGCTGCCTGAGGCAACAGGTCTTGTAATAGTGTTTTCTGTATTATAAACCATAATGATACATGTTTATAAAGTCTTCTGTTTCAAAAGTTTGCAGTGGTAGCTTTACACTAAATTTTCTTTCAGTAAGTGAAAGTCTGGCAATTTTGACCTGATTTTGCTGTTTATGTGATGGCTGCAACACTGAATACACTGATGAAAGGAAGCTCAGCTGAAGCCTATACTCTCTCATTTCTGCTTCTTAGAGCTAATTCTGCAGCACTTCAGAGAGCTCCAAGACATCACTGTGTCTCTGCCCTGTGAGACACAGTACAGATAGAGCTGGTCCTTGGGATTTCAAAAATAATTAAAGGCAAGAGACAACAAAGGAAGGATGGAAGAAAAAAAATGTGACAGAAGCAACATGAGCCTCTTGCAAACTAATACATGCACGTTCAAGTCTGTTAAAAGGTGTACCTTTTTCCATGTTATATGTTTATCTTTCCTACAAGACTAATTTGGATGAATTACCTCATAGCATTTTTATTCCAAGAAAACAACATAGTTGAAGTTCATTCATTTTGTTACAAATTTGCTACATTTCAAAACCCTCCCAGAATTTAAAGTCTTCCTATGCTTTTTAAAAATTGTGGCAGAGATAATGTCTGATTAAATTTAATTTAACAACAGTGGCTTTGCTGAATGCAGATTTATATTTGACAGGATTAAGTTTACAACCACTGTTTTAGCTGTTCATGATTAGTGACAGTTCAGAAGCTTCCCTACTTATATTAAGGAAAATGCTACCAAACGAAAAACCAGCCGCAGCAAACCTAACAAAATTAAAAAGGAAGGGAAGGCAGATAACTTCATCATAGGAGGAACTGCACTGACTTCCTGGAAGTCCAGAACCGCCCTTAGTCCCTGTGCAGAAGCGGAAGAGGGCTTAGATGGAGAGGTCTCACCCTCTCTGCATGTCGCTGCTTTACCCACCCAGCCATGGCAGCAGGTGGTTAGGAAGTGCCCTCAACGTGATGCACACAGAAGGGTGGGGGGATCAGCCACAGGTGTGGAAAAGAACTATCACACGGTCTGTTGTAGCTCTCTTGCCATGTCTTTCTGAACTCCATTGCTAACATATGCACCCGATCAGGCCAAAGTTGCTTCTTCCCCAGTGCCCTAGGACTCCTCAAAGAGGTGATGTCCAGGACCTCTGCATGCTCCTTGTTACCAAGGTCCCAGTGAGCTGCAGTCAGGCAATGGCACTTCAGATAACAGAACACTGAGAGGGAAACCCACAAACAGTCCTCTTCCCACCATGGCACACTTAGAAGACAAAGCCACTTCTTACAGGAATTACCTTTATGTCCTGTAAGGAAGCTGACAGAAGTACGACAATGATGGTCTCCTCCCTCAAAGCAGAAAGCAACTTCTTAAACACTCAAGTAATCACAAATAGAAAGCAGCAATGTTAATTAGGCTGATGATGGAATAATTCCTGCACATATACCTACACTAATGATTAAATATATTAACATAAACATGTATTATTTATGGATGAAATGCATGACTTATCACTGCTACTGTCTAGAGCATTTGCAGTTTCCAAAGTGAGGGAAATGCCCATGAAGCGCAAGTAGTTTGTCATTTTATCAACAGCACTCAAACCTCCAAAAATACTCAATGACATTCAGAAAAATTACAGACCACAGACATGTTTGCCTTGTGATTACTTGAAAGCTAAATAAATCTTCTCTTTGAAGTGGAAACAAGGTTTTGAATGGTTTACCAAATTTATGGCCACAGATTTTATATATAACAGCACAGATTTAAAACTTACTATATCCCAACCAGGGTAATTTTTGGAAACACCCTCCTTACTTCTTGGATGGGTTTACATTTGATTCAATCACAGTAATTCTACAGCCCTCATAGTACTCAGAACTAGTCAGGAAAACAAAGAATATTGCAGAAATTTCCATTTATAGATGACTGGTCTGCAGTTTAGTGATTTTGCAACCAAGAGTGGGAGAAGTTGTTCTCTGTTTCATTCTCATATGGCAGAAGCAATTAGAAACAGACTCAGATTACATGAGTTCTCTTTTCCTGATTTCATAGATATATGTGTGTGTATATATATATCTACACACACACACACATATATACTCTTATCTTAAGCCTTTAGATCACCCTCGAGTCCCCACTCTGAAAAACTAACACTACACTTACATCTCCAATCCCATCACGTCCATCAGAGACTTTAACTGCAATCATACTCCGTGGATTTTTTTGAGAAAATTACTTTAGGACCACAACAATCCTGAAGAAACAACGAGGCCCAGGTTAACATCCCCAAAAGAAAAATCCATACGAAGAGATGGTGCTTGTCAACATCTGGCAGCTGCAGGACCATCTGGGCAGGTTTGTTGCTTTGAAGTAAAGGTGGGCATCTCTGCATATTGCAGACCCTTAAGGGGCTCAAACTCAAGAAGAAAAAGAGGCATTATGGAAATTAACCACAGTATAAGGAGTAAGTTTTTCTAAAAGTTAGTAGCCTGCAAGGTCAGATTAGACAGAACTCTGAGCAACCAGATCTAGCTGAAGATGTCCCTGTTTATTGTAGGGGTTGGTCTAGGTGATATTTAAAGGTCCCTCCCAACTCAAACTATTCTATGATTCCATGAAAACCAGTGGGCCAGGAATGTAGGCCCATTTTTCCATACTTTGTTATACACAGAACAGCACCTAGTGTTGCTGTACTGCTGGTAAAGGTGTTAGAGAGGCTATTAAATGTGTAAGATTTTATTACATTCTAATTTCAAATGAGGTAAGAGAAGATTCACTGTCTCCTCCCTGTCTTCGTATTAAACACCTTTCCCAAAACAACACAATATGGTTAAGTTGAAACTAGCTACTGAATTTTTTGTGCCACAGATATGACCTAGGTGTAACAATTCTGGATTCTGTTTAATAATGAGGAGGGGGTGGGAGAAAAAAAAAAAAACAAGCTGTGTGATGGTTCCAGCAGAAAAGGAAGAAATGGCCCAAACTGAAATCTGACAGGCAAATTTAAAAATCACAAATCGTAATGGAAAAAAAGCGGCAATTTACTTTGGGGGTACCTACAACTTCCTAACACATTGCTCTTCATTGCTTAGGAAACCTTTGCGACTCTGTAGACCTTTTGTGCTGAAGTTGTATGCTCCAAGTTCAGACTGAGAGTTCTGAAGAGCTGCAGCCAAAACAACCCAGTCACTTCCAAGAATGTAGCTGGGCAAAAAAAGGAACCTTTTATTCTGAGAACACAGGGCATTGAAACTTATCCCAGCGTAAATTCTTTTCCCTCCCCAGCTTGTGAGGATTCGAACTTGGAATCCCATGGCAGCTCTTTCACAGTGTTTTATCTGCGAGTTTGTATAAGTCAGGTGAAATAAAAACATCCTGACTACTCTTTTGCAAAGCCTTCCCATTTAAAATTAGACATGAGGGAAAGGATGGCCAGTCTGCTAAATCAGGGAACAGAATTAAAACTTCTCGGTCATTTGATAGGCACAAGTTTCAAAAGTGCTTACTTGTACAAAAAGATGGTGTTGGGATGTTCAATACTTTCATTTCACAGATGTAACTAAGTTCAACTGAACCCCACTGAGGGCTCTTATCAGATGAAGGCTGAAGAGTTATTTACTTGAAGGAGATCAGATAATATCTAAACTTCTATAATGGTCCATGTAATTTTCTTGAGAAACTTTTATTTCTAGCCATCAAGGACATGAAGTCTGTATAAAATATACTGTGCTACAATGTCCTCCCTTCCATTCCCATTTAACACAAAGCAGAATTAAACTGCAATCTCAGTTTAGCATTAATGGGGACAGCAAATACAGCATTCTAAGACAGAGTGCCTATAACATACATAACTTATCTGTACAGAACAAGCTGGCAGAGCAGTTATGTCATTAGCAAACCAGACTCTATATAAAAAGGATTTACTTGCATGCAAGAACATTTGCAGTCTCTATGCAGTTTTACTTTGAATAGATTTAACATTTAACTAGTTCAACCACATTAATCCTTGAGCTCCAGACTCCTAGAGAAGTATTTACCATTTTTCATTTAGAACTAAAAATTACATTTGCAGCAAGAAAAGGTGGAATTTCAAAGAACCATATGCAAATTTTAAAACATCAGTGTCTAAATAAATATGAAAACTTCCCAACTTCCTCAAAAAAAAAGTAAGATTCATAACAAAGCTACACTTTTCTCATTTATATCAGAATGAGTTTTAAGCTTTAAAAGCCTGAACTTGGAGCAGCTTTTTCTCAGATAGTAAAGCCCATCATTTTTGAAGTGTCCCAATTGCAAAGTCTAAATTGCAGCAGTAATGATGAAATATTCCAGTCAGAAGGACCTCCAGATCAAAAATTTAAATGAGAAACCAACTCAGTGCAGTTACTGATAATGCCAGTTAATTAAGAGCATTTTTGAACATTTGTCCTATTTCTTCACTGTGATTTCCAGGTTTGCTAAAGAGTTTCCTATTGTGCTGCACATCACGCTCCAGGGTACAGCAATAGCTGCCCTTATGCAACTCCTTTATTTGATACTTTGAATTTTAAAGTTTATCTTAAGATAAAGGCATAGAGGAATGGATTAAAGGAAAGTATGTTTTACTGCCATTACGCTTGCTTTTCTTAACAGGGGACAGATGGGTGTTTGTACAGCTAAATCCATCTCTGGTTGTCTCCCGTTCCCTGACACTGCCCCCTCCCTTTGCTGCAGGCCAAAGCCTACCAAAAAAACCCTCCAAAATGCAAAAAAACTACTCCTTCCATATGTTAATCCAAGAAAGGAAAAAACTGTGAAGCAATTGAGAACAAACATGAGAGCCTCACACCAATACATTCCCCCTTCCAAGCTAGCTAAAAATACGCAAAGTGTTTTAACATTTTACCATGTGTACATATGGACCAGCAGGCAGAGAGGTTGCCATGTTTTCCACCCTGCGTAACATGTAAAATGTCGTGGCACCTGGCCTGCAGTTCTGGTTTGGGGAAGTATAACTTGCTCTTCACCTTGATATAACTTTGCTCCTCTCACAAAGGGAGACTTACACAACAGCTCCACCATCACTGACTGACAAAATTGTCTCAGAAGCCACAGCCTCCTCTCCACTTCAGATAGATGCGAGAGATGACCCTACCTTCTGCAGTGGGGTCTGATTTTTCAAAAACAGCTTATCTACTGGTTTGTGAAACTCAGTTTGTGATACACTAAGTGTGTCTCCTATTAGCTTAATCAGATTCCCTGCCCCTATAATACACAATGCCAGAAAATCCAGCTGCTCTTCCATTCCTTGGAGAGCTGCTGTCTTGTGGACAGCAGGAGAAAGTGGACTGTCTCCTGCTCCCCAAGTAGAGAATCCTCACCCCTCTCCAGCAGGCAGCACTTCACCTGCCTGTCATTCTCTCCAATAACTTGTCTTGAAAACTCACAACAGCTTGGGCAAGTCTTATCTGACTTCCAGGCCTCAACTTCGATATTCTTTCACTGTCCAAATCTCTTCCCTCACACCTCAACAAAGTATCTTTCTCTTTCTTCTTCCCTCCTTTTTTTTTTTTTAAATTTTACTCTCTCAGGCAGACTTCAGAAAAATGCCTAAGGAGAGTAACTTTTGCTCTCCTTATCACACTGAATTTGCATCTCCCAATCTCGTATTTTCTCTCATCAGTTGAGACTTCTGCTGTCAACTCTCCTAGCCCTCTTAATCAAGTGTATTTGTCACTGAACTTGCAAGTACAACATATGTGCTTGATAAAGCAAAGGTATGTGTAGGAATAATTTGCAAAACAGATTTACCAATTAAGCAAGACATTAACCTACCTCTCGCTTTCCTCTCCCCAGTTCAATCCTTCCCCAAGACCTTGTATCTTCCTTCTGCCTGCAGCCACCTCCATGCCTGCTGTTCTGAGCTGTTGCATCCTCAGCTTGATTCAGCATTTCCTTATTTCAGTATCTTCACCTCTCTCTCACCAGCCTCATGCTCAGACTGGGATAATGCAAAAACCATTATGCCACTCTAGGAACAATCCGGGTTAAATAGAAAAGCCACATTTCATGCAAGCACAGTCTGAAGTACAAAAATGTGCATTACTGCATTTTATGGTAACACAACCAAGCAGCTTTCTGGTCCATGAACTTACAGCAGCTCCAGTGTTTTTTCTAAAAACTTCTTTTGACTTCTTGGATTCAACACACCCTCATTTATTACATAGTACTGTGGAGTTTCACTTATTTCAAGGCTATGTTTTTTGCTTTCTGTGCTCTCCTGTCTTGGCTATACTTTCTATTTCCACCAACTCTGCCCTTGAACATTTCCTCAACTCTTATTAAAAAACCCAAAAAAACAAAACAAAACAAAAACCAAAAAAACTCAAAAAAACACCACAAAAAAACCAACACAAAAAATACAACAAAAAAACCCATCCACATTCTCCTCCTCACCTCACCCACATTCCAACAGACACCCGCTCAAACTCCTAGGCTTCCTTGTGCTCTGCTGCCTGCATATTTTGCTTGAGAGCCCTTCCAGGCAGCTCTGCACACCCTAGCTCCCTGTCACACACAATAGGAGACAAAAGCCCCCGAACAAAATAGCCAGCCCACCTGGACACCGCTGCTCTTTCTCCTTTAAGAATAGCAGCACTCCACCTGAATTACCATTTGCTTCAAAAAAATTGGCTGGCTACTCTCCCAGACAAGATTGGTCTACCCCAAAGAGAAAAACAGGCTTTATTTCAAAAAAAATAAAGAGCCTCCACTGAGGATGGGAGGAAAGCAGTACAGAAAAGGAAATGCTGCAAGCACACCATTTCTAGTAAGTCTTTGTTCAGTGGATCTTCATTTCTTTGCTCCTTGCAAAGCCTATAATACCAACCCACTTAAATGTTATTTGCAAGAAACAGCACCTTCTTCCTCATCACCAATTTACTGACTTCAGCAGGTTCACAGGAAGGTTCACAATCCCTTTACTGTCCACTTTATTAGCAAGTATAAAGGCTTTCACTTACTACCTGAGCTTTCCATGAGCTCTAAAGATCAGGCGATATACTTCTAAAATACAATTTGCTTGCAAGTAAGCACAGAAAGAATAAAGTGGAACCAGAACCTGCAAGCACTGGTTATTTCAAGGCTTGTGACTGGTGCTAAGATCCCTCACTTTGTGGATAAATACTACTTTTTTTCAAACACTGAACAGCACAAGCAGCATCTCCTGTTCCACTTACACCACTTTTTTCCTGAACACAAAATAAGTCAATGTGGTTTTCACTCCATTTTGATCCCTGACCCCTCCAAAAGAGCAACAGTTGGACTCTCCAATTAGCCCACGTTGCAGCAGTTCTTTGGAGTGGAAACTACATTGGTATCACAGGCCAGTGGGTTAGCTGGGTAAAGGGCAAGGAAAATATTTACAGATAAATTAAAATTCTTTTTTTATATCCTTCTGATCTTTAAGTGTTTGAAAATCATATAGACATGGCATTTCCTTCTCGTAGGCTTCAGGGGAGTTGTTCAAGATTTTCATTGTACTGAAGACACGAGATTGAAATCTGGGCTTCATCAAACTCCACAGGTAGAATGAAAGCGGTCTTAATAAAACAATCGGTGGTAGAAAATTTCACTTCTTAAAGAAGAAAAACTATCAATACCATGCGCATCTAGCATCTTTCCACAGTGCTTTTGTGATTCAGATGCTTTGGTCGCATAGCAGTACAGTACGTACTATTGCAAGCTTGTTTAAAAGCACCTTTCCTGCACTCTGAGCTAAAAGGACTAGAGCCTTATTTCAGAAAATTTTGTATTGAATCATTTTTGCTTTATATGCTGTTTTAACAGATCACTGCCTCCCAAATGAATCACAAAATGAGTACTTCTCCACAAACACATACTACTGCCATGTAGTAAAATTTGTCAGCACAAAACACTAACAATCTTACATAAAATCACACAAAAAGACAAAATAAGACCAAAGGACTGTATGGTCCATTTGGGAAATGTTTCCTGCAGCTGGAGTTCGAGAAGCTCCCTGCAGTGCTAACATCTGCATGAGCCAGAGGAAAATTTATTTCTCCCTCTCCCGAGAAAGAAACAGAAATGAAGGGGAAAGAGGAAATGGCAGACGGCAAATAATCTCTACACAAACAGACAAAATGGCAGTGGAAAAGACCACTGGCCTCTGGAGACCACAGGAAACCAGTCACAGGATGTGTCCCTTCCAGTTCAGTAACTCTGGCAGGTTGCACCATGAAATACAAATCGATTTTTCTTAAAGTTATAACCACAGCAGCATCACCTTTTGCAGACTCTCTTACTATTTGTATGTTAAAGAATATGAATACAGTCTTAAATAAATATTTGTATCTTTAAGTGTAGAAGCAATGATACAAAACCTATTCGGTATACATATAGCACTTCTGATCTGATTTACTTTGCTTCATTAAACCCAAGGAAGAAAACCTCTCACAGACACAACTGACATGGAGTTGGGGATTTTCTTCTGTTTAAAGAAGCAAAACCAAAATTGCAAATCTGTGTTCCATTAAAGGGCTTTCAGGTAACCTTTTCTCAGAGTGCACTATCTATGTTTACCCACTTCTCTCAAAATGTCATCAGCATTGTGTTGGGGACATGCAGTATGGGCACTGAACCAGCTTTTATTAATACAATAATGCTAATGGGCACAAGATGTGGTTGCGTTTTTCTCTTTCTTTTACACTCCTAAAAGTGTTTCATCAAGTGTCCAAATACTACTGATCATGGGCTTTTTGCGATTTTCTTTTTTTATTATAATTCATAAGCAGCTTATACAAGCACACCAGGGATTATACAAATCAAGTGTCATTTTGTGGCTTAAAAAATACCTTTACTTCAAATGAAAGTCAATTGCCAAACAAGACCTCCTCACTCCTGGCCTCCTCTAACAATTCCCTCCCGTCTTCTTTTAAAAGACAAGGTGGTAGTAACAAACAAAACGCCAAAACAACCACAAAAAACCAACAACAAAAGCAAAAAACCAACAACTTTCAACAATTCTGATAGTTTATCAAACCTGTCATGTTCAATGGAGAAAGTAATTATAACACTGAAACTAGACATTTTTGTAAAACACAAAGAGCAACTTTTTGGTTCTGGGTTTTGTTTTTTTTCCTAATTGACACACTGATAGCTGTCCAATGACTGCTTTAAGGACTTCAGTTTCCTTCCACTCTGTCAGTAAAAACAACAAAAAATTTCAGTCCACATTCAACAAAGGGTTCATTTACAATCACCTAATTTAGCAGGTAAAAGTTTTATGTAGTTTCTTCCTTGCACGTCTTTTAGTCATCTTATAATCTCACTTACTGGCACAAGGGCATTTCATAATACCACTCCACTGCAAGCAGGATAGAAATTTATGTACATCCCTGAAGTCCCTTGCTGAGAGTCAGAAAAGGACAGATTGGTGAGTTTGTTGCTTTGACGTGCAGGAAGCCCAGAGTTTTCAGAAGTGTTTTACCTCTTATTTTTAAACAGAAGACAGACTAAGTTATAAAGTTAAGAGAAATTAACCTGAGAGCATTACCTGTCAGATCAGATGAGGGAAGTGAGATCACAGGACTGGAGCCTGTCGCAGAAATGCATGGAAAGAGGGGGTGATGGCTAATTAAGATTACTGCTGGTAAGTGCCAAAAGTCAAGTTCTCAATTTCCCCTACACCTTTCAAATACAATTAGGTTTAAAATAAAACAGAGTAAAAGTGCTGACAGACACGAGATCGCTTGTTTATGTTCTGACTCTGCTCTGTATTACCTATAAAGGACAGTAAGGTTTAATATATATCCATTAAAGAGCCGCTTCACATTCTTTAACTGAAGAGTTCTTAGCATAGTACAGACTGAACTTCTTCCTATTAGTGTTTAATTTGGAAAAAGAAACAAAACCACTTTGGGTCACCTCAAACCAGAGCCGGATAATAAGAAAAACAGAAGTCAGAGTTGTAAGCTCCTCCAGGGTGCCAGGCTTCCTTGCAGTGTAAGGCACGCTGTCCCTAACGCACTGGGGCGTCTCAGAAAGCCGACCTGTGGCTCAGACCATTCCCCTCACACACACTCATGTACTACATCCTCCCACTCACAGGAACAGAGATACCAGGAGCCTGCTAACGCCTACAGTCTCAACAGCACCAAATTTCCATTCTGCATTGTGTCGCTCTGGTTTCTCATTCTCACAAAGGCCGGTTTGTTGTCTCTGCCACAAGCGCGGCAGGCAGCAGCAAATTAGTGTGGTTCACATGTGCTGACTTGCCACACCAGTTCGCAGCGAGAGCTCTCCGGTTATCGAGTGCGCTGCTTCATACCTGAACAACACAGAGAGTCACACCTCAGCTTTCGCTCTCCCCCATCTCACTGCAGATTTGTATTAAAAGACCAATTACTTGCATTTGCATGACAAAAATATTAAGGTTTTGTGAGAAATTATGCACAAAAACACTAGACTTCGCAGAGCTGTTACTGGTTGTATCACTTGCATTTGCCTCCTCTCCCCCAGCCCATCCATGACTTCACTGTGATGCAGTTCTTAATTACACGGTCACATGAAAATCATTTCCCATAAGAGCACAGTCTTCCCTTCAGTGCCTAAAATGGCTGGTGCTTATTCAATGTGGACATTTAAATTTTATTTATTTTATTTCACAGAATACTCTTCCCAGCCTGCTCCAGAAACCCAACCAGTTCACTCATGGGTCCCTGCACCACTCAGCACACATCTTCCCTCACAAAGCATTCATTTTTTTGTAACATCTTAAGACACTACAAGTATTATTGGTACTTAATGACAAAGAGAAGTTAAATTCAAAAGTGTTCTTTATTTAAGTGCCCAGTTTGACACAACCAAGGCCTGACTATTCAGTACACCCACAGCAATGAGTCCATTGACTTCCCCTGCAGTTGCACGTACTTGACACTTCTCCAGTCACCCCACAGTCTATTAGCATGGCTACACAGCAAAATAAGTCACTTCTCATAATGATGTGTGCTTAAGTGGAGTTTCTTTCCCAGATCCTTGCCTTTTCCTTCCTTTAAACTTCCCCAACTCTTCCACATGGCAGCTCCCAGCTCCTGCAACAGATGAAGCTGTGATCTGCAGGATCCAATCTGTCCTGTTACCCTCTCGGTTTGCTCCACAGTGCACTAAAGGAAACGTGTCAGATGAAAAGCCCAGGATCATATTATGCAATTAAAACCCAAACTGTAATTTACATATGCTAACGCTGCAAGCACTTGAGCATCCTTGACACCAGGAAAAAAAAAATCACGGAAATCTTCTTTGAAATAAGACTATTTTAAGATTATTAACAGCAAACCTTTTCCATGCCCTGAGAAATTCTCATCACATGAGTGCCTGTGATTAACCAACAGGCTGATGCACAGTCTCTCCTTTTAACGCTCAGGGAGAAATTGGAAACTTCATGCTGTTCTTACCACTGTGTTAGCCACAACTGATGGGGAGGACAAAGGGGTACACATCACTTCATTTATCAACAGATTTCATGGGTTGTTGCTACCAGCAGAAAGAAAGAACCCAAGCCCTCAGTTCAACTACCTCCAGATTAGACCAACTGAACTCCGGAACCCATGCCTTCTTGTCAACCTGCTTGAAAGTGGTTTCTCTGCTGTGGCCTATGCAGAGAGGCTAGAGGAATTGGTCAGCTTGATTAAAACGGAGAGAGAATGCGAAGAGAGCATGTGAACAGCCTTAAAAGATGAAGAAGGCTTTTACAAAGTGGCAGTGCATCTAACTTGCATAAGAAACACAGGCAGGAACAGACACGTTTTCAGGACCTGTGCCGTTTTGGTCCTCTGTTTTGCCAAACACACTGAACATAACAGAGAGCTGATGACAGCTGGATACTAAAAGCTCTCCAATAACTGAAGTGTAAAGAGAGCAGTTGGAGATGCTTTCCCATTGAACACCCTGGAAATTCAGTGATGACCTGTGTTTACTGTATCCTAACTTCTACCATTAGGACTGGAATGATTTAATACCCCTCTCTGTCCTAAGTTTCTACAATGCACAACTTTGCATCACTCTCCAAAGCTGTTCTCAGAAAAGCAAGACTCATAAAACCTCACCTGGCATCCGCCTGCCCTTATTTCAACACGCCTGCGTGCTTTGTGGTTTAAAACCTAGCCTGAGTCAATGCTAATTTAAATACATACATGTTATGTCAGTACTGAATACAGATACTGCAAAAAGACATATGAGATACTTGGTAGAGATTATGGGCAGGCACTCCTCCCACTTAGCACTTACTACTGAGCATTGCTGATGTACACGCTCTAACATCAGTCAGAAAGCTCTGGGCAAGTATTTGTAACTGAGCTGGCAATTAAAGACTATTCTTTGGCATACCTGTAACTTAAGAAAACCAATTTCCCTTGGAGAAGCAGCAGGCTATTAGTGTAGAAGTATTAGCAGTACTTGTGGAGTGACACGTCTCCAAACACTTCACTCTCCTCTATGGGAACTGTACAAAGTCCCTCTAGAAAATCAGCAGAGCTATTGCAACTGCAAACTTCTAACTCTCTGAAATAGCTGTGAAATGATCTGTTCACAAAATCTCTTAGCAGACCCCACAAATACATAATGCAGGGAAGATAATAAAAACAAATTACTATGAACAAATTACTATTTTTCTTCTAAACACTTCTGCATAGCAGTCGAAGTGACGATCACTGGGAAGAAAAGAAAGGATTGTGCTGGATGTGAGCAGCCACAGCTAAACCTTCTGGAGTTTAGGGTGCTGAGGGATCCACACTGAAAAAGTATGCAGCTCAGCCAGCCTACAACTGTCAGGATGCCTTTGCACTACCATGTAAGCACAAGTACTCTAGTAACTGCAGTGTGGACAGATGGACAGACACCTACAACCCCCTTTACTCTTGTCACCAAGAGCAGGGTCTACACTCCAGTCGAAGCAAGCTGCTTAGGTATGAGCAGCCTGTGACGGGCAGACATCCATTCTGCTCTCCCACAGGCTTCTGTACTTAACCGGAGGGTAAAACCAACACAAACCATAACACTCAGTGTAACTATAAGTGTCCAACTCAGAGCTCTGTGCAGAGGAGCGCTACTTCATCATGACTACGAGGGTGCAGCATCCCGCAGAAGGGCAAACCTAAGAACAGTAACACATAAAAAGCCAAACTAAACCAAATAACCCTCCCTCGCCCCCGCCACAACTCTATTAGAGCCCACACATGCACAGATAAATCCCCTTCACTGTATCAGCTTAATACAAGATATCAGATTAAGCCAAGGTGGTGCAATTTGTTCACTTCTAGTCAATGAGTGCTAATGCAGAATGCTTATCCACAAAAACTCAAAAGAGTGAGAGATGATTAACAAAACTGACAAACCATTTGATGTTTAACAGGAAGTCCCAAGAAACACTAAGTTTCTCACTCCTCAAAAATTGAAGCAATACCTTTCTTCCTCTCCACTCACTCCTTCCTCCTTCTTTTTCTCTAGTGGGTGAATTTATCTTGAAGAAGTCCAGTAAAAGCAGAAGTGAAGAAAAAAGCCAGCATGTTGACTAGTACCTTCACTGATGTTGAAAACGCAGAATAAGTATGACAGGTCAGAGTCTGATACTCCTAGAGGAAAGGGGAGGTCACAGTCAAACTTCTGGACTAAAGCACAGAGATATAAACCCCAGCCTAGAAACTGAATGAAATGTTCAGCCCCAAATTTCTCTTATATCAAGTAGTTTCCACAACTGTCACTAAAATCAGACCAGCAAGACCTTAAAGGGACCAAGCAGACTGTTCTTGAACTTCTGGAGAATGAAAGGGATACAAATGAAATATTACTTTTAGGACATTAAAAATCGCTGCCCCTAGGAAGAAAAAATTGAAAATTAGTTTTACATATTCTGCATATTACCTACATGCGTTTAAATATAGTACAGCATTATTTCTGGTTACACAAAAGTCAACCATTCTTCCAACAGACGCAAGGAGGAACATTACTCAGATGCAGATGCAGTCAATTCATGCCACTAAAATGCCATGACTGGCTGGTAGAGCAAGTCTTGGAGTTTGCTGGCTATATCCAGAAGGCAAACTGGCTATCAGGCTTTCAAATCCTCTACTGAGCATTGAGAGTTCAGGTATTATTTTTGGGGTTATTTTTGCTCTATAAAAGCCTGACAAATAAGCCTACTGATAAAGATTGTGCATTAAATTTTTTTTTAAAAATTGCTACTTCAGGTATCAAGTAGCTACAGTTTTGAACTTCCTAGAAATAAGGGTCACTGAATTTAAATACTAAGTTATAATCACTTGGCCAATAAAGTTTTGTTTCCTGCTGGTGCATCCTCCTGTTCTCCCCCTTACTTCCTAGTTAATTGTATTGTTGAGCCTTCCCTTTCATCGACCCTTTTGTTCCATGTCTCCTGACATCCTAAAGAGTTTTTCTTGGGTATGGCTAGTCAAGCAAAACATACATGCTGACTTGGTTTGGCAACATTCAATTTTTGACATCCACAAGCACCGAATTCAACAGTCCCTCAGGAGGGTTAAAAAAATAGTGTCTCCTCTGCCTCTTCTGAAAAAAAAATAAAATATCAGTCATGAACATCATTCACAGTCATCTTCAAATTTACTCCAAGAGATCAAATGACTCAGTTTCAGGGACAAGTGAACAAACTGCTTAAGGCTTATGCCTACAAGAAACCCAGAACATACAAAAATCCATACTTTTGACACTTATTCCTTTTCCGTTTTAAAAACCACACTGTACTCTTCAATACTTCTAAATTTTGCAACATATGGTCAACCGTACTGTGTGGTCTCTCACACTACAGGGACAGCGGACTGCAGGTACAGTTTCAGAAAGCCATAGAAGTGGCACAAATCTTCAAATATTCATTATGTAAAAAAAGAATTTTTTACACTTCATATTATTAATCTTTGTTTGATAAATTTTCCTCCTAAGAATGCAAATTTGTACAAAGAAAAAAAAATCAGGCGGTATTAAAAACTGAAGCAAAGGAACCCAACCCACAGGTGCTAACAAAGTTCTTAAAATCTATTTGGGGACTTCTGGCAACTCATCACAAATGAGCTCTCATAGGAATACCAAAATTAGGTTAGCAGTTTCTTGCGACCATAAGGTAAAGAAAAAGAAAAAAAAAACAACAAAACTACTGCCAAGAAGGTTTATGGTGCTTTTTTTTTCAAAATTCAGCCACTGCTAACTAACGAAAAACCCAACGTCCAGGTCTCTCGCCCTTTGAGTCAAAAAGGAGTCGGATACTTTCTTTAACATGTTCTTCCACTTTCCCAAAAAACAAAACCCAAAGAAAAACCTGTTCAAAACCATTTGTCTTAAACATACCAGCAAAGATAGTTTGCAAAATTACAATTTTGAGATAAAATTATTTGAGACCCTCCCAACCACTTTTTGTTTTACTACATTGTATTCCTTACTTGGCCTCATTAGCAAATGTGATAATCACTTTTAAGTTGCTAAAAAGTAATTCTTGACAAAACTGACACTTGGAAATTCCTACAACAAAGAACCAGAGGGAGTGAAGAGGCACCTTAAAACAGCAGTCAATACGTGATGTGCTTAGTGTCAAAACCCAAGGCACCACTTTTCAAGCAGCAAGCCACCACATGGTTGTCAGAGAATAAAGTCACAAGATGATGAAAAAAAAAAATTGACTCACATCTGTAACATAAAAAGACCATTTCTGACGTTTTTAGTTCATACACATATTGCACTCAGGCAGCCAGTGTGCTTCAACAGCCCAAGGTCATCCATCCTGAAAGGCATCTGCATCTTCAGGAGGGCATGATATTTGGCTGGGCAGAGGGGGTGAGGTGCAGGGACCTGGTGAGCGTGTGTGTTTGGACAGCACCAGTTATGCTTTAACTATTGCAAAACAGAGACGAGAAAAAGGTTTTAAATTACCTATTCCTCCTAAACAGCAAACTGGAATGGCCTCAAGTGCCTCATACTGAGCCATTCACCAGCTCTTGCCCCTCCTTTTATAGAGGCCTTCCCTTTAATTTTTTTTTTTTTTTTTGCCAGAGACATTAAAAAACTATATACAAAGAAGTCAGCATATTGCTCAGAAACATCTGCCAATATTAACATAAGAAAATTGAGAATATTTTTAGGAACAGCCTTTATTACACCCATTTATGTATCAGCAATTTCAAAACAGCATACATCAACCGCAAATCAACTCTACCAACTAGTCTTCCAGACACGGCAATCAAAATATATGTATTAAAAATACCTGAGTCACACTGGTGGAGCTGATCTCCAACATGATTTGAATGTCTTAGATTTAATTAGAAGGTGTTGACAAGTATACATACATTTAGTTCATAAGAAAAAGATAGCCACCTCTGAGATCTTAAGCAGCAGCTCCCACCAGACTACCTTGGACCTCGGTGGCCAAATGAACCTGCGTAACATCTCTAGCTACACACTCTGGCCCCTTTGAGGCTGGTAACACTTGCCTTTAGTCTTACCACCATCCAAATTTTACTCACATCAAGATGCATAGGACTAAAGGTGCTGGCATTGTCTGGAGTAGGTACTGATCACCTACATTCAGTGCTGTTGCCTCATCTACCAAAGTTTCTACCAAATAATACACGTCACACTCCTTGGAGAAGGGTATCTTTTGTGACTTCCTTGCTAACAATAACCTAAGTTTTATCTTGCATAACTCATTTAAGCAAATACTAAGCATGAGCTGATACACATCCCCCTCACCTTCCCACTGAAACGATTTCACTCAAACTGCCACCAAACACCAGAAAGCTTGTGAACTTTTCACACAACTTAAAACTGGAACAAAAATTCTAAAGGTTTTCCGCTCTCATTCTCTCCCCATGCTGCACCAAGTAACCCTAGTTTCTGATTAAAATAAAAGCAAATAAACAAAAGCATGCACCTTCCTGAGATGGTCAACCTCACCAGTCATGGTGAGAGTTGCTCACCAGCACTGTCAATAGGAGCAGGGGACCGTCTGTGTCCCCAGGGGGTTGGAGGGGTGCATTAATTACTGTCAACTGGCAAAACTCCCATTTCTAGATATAATACAGTGATCAGATTAGCAGTGTGCCTCTACTTTGATATATCTCTTGCACACTGTCCTTCTGCTACGCAACAATGCTGGGGGGCCCTGAGCAAGCTGTGTAACCCAGGGGTTGTTTCCATACTAGGAGGGGCTTCTTGTTTACCTCTGAATTGCAATCAACTTAACCTACAGTGATAGCTGTACCAAGTGAAAAAATACAACTGATTTTCTGAGGTGGGGCAAAAGAAATAATCCATCTTTTTATTTTTTAATTGCTGTGAGTATAAGCAGTTCTGCAGCATTATGATCAGGGCTTTGTGAGCACCCATTAGCTCAAGGGTAAACAGCTCTTTTGTGCTGAAAGATGAGAGGATTTGCAGGAAAGGCAAGGAAGGTGAGCAATGGAGAAGACTGAGGTAAGCAAGCATGAAGACAGGATTGCTGCAAGCACGGTTACAGAAGCAAAATAGATGAAAGAGGGACCACTACAAGAGCCTCTGGCAGCCACAGCCAGTGCCACAGAGTGAGAATAAACACCCAAACTAAAATCACAGGAGGAAAACAGCGGTGGCAACAGCCAGAGCAGGAAGGGAGATGTCGAACAAGCTCCCTGGTGGGGATAAATACTGAAGGTAAAATAAAAAAATTTTTAAAAAAAAGGCAGCAAAAAAAGCAACCTGACATTTCCCCTCCCTTGTCCACCTTCCTGTTAAACCACGGGGCTGTTAAGGCTTTCATTTTCTTTGATGGAATAGATATCCAGGAGGTCCCCCAGGCACAGCAGTCACTCAATTGGGTCACGCCCCTGACCACCAAGTCAAGCAGCCGACAGCATCCACTCAACCCAGACACTTACCTTGCCACAGCTTTTTGTGAGCCAGAATTTCCTAAGCTAAATACTAGTATTTTACACACTGAAGCAGTCATATGCATGTAGAAGATTTACATGTTTAGTTGCCCTCCCACAGTGGGGTGTGAAGATGTCTGAGCTAAGTGCTGTGAGCCACACACTCCTAGAAGCAGCAACAATTGGAAGATAAGTCCCATGTGCACAAGGTTTGGCGATGGTTGTAGGTTTACCTTGTATTCCAATTGCTTGGTGTTTTTTCAGGGAAATATTAACTTAAGTATTTAAACCACTGATCATGAAATTTTCATTTTGTGTGTGTTTGAAAAAACATAATCAAGTAGCGTAGGATGATTAAACCTTTAAAAAGCACAGACTATAGCTGGTCACATGCACTTCAGTCACCTATAATAGCCCAACTCACAACGAGAGAGTCTCAGAAATCTACTGGAGAAGAAACACCTTCTGGCTATAAAATTTTAAGCACAAGTTTTTGTCCCACAGCTCCTGTGAAGCTCATCTAGGTGGCACACCTCTTATTTCAATCTTCATATTTGCTACCAAACATTAACTTTAAAGTGGGTAACTAAGCTAATAGCTAAAGTACTGCCAGGAAAACAAACAGAATACACACAATGCATCTCTTTGCATATGCTGTTTACTATGCATTTTCTTCACTGTTTTACCCAAACATGTGATACAATCTTACTGCTTCAGGTTATACTGCTGTATGCAGTGTGAAAGTTTGGTCCAAAAACTCACTAAAGGGAAGTGGAAAACCTTTGCAGTTTTCTGTATGTAAACACTGGATTGGTCATCTGCTTCATGGAATGGAAGCAAAGGGCCATCTCTGTTCCAGCCCTGTCTGAGATGGCAGAGAAGTCTAAAAGTACTCCCATGCAAGGGACAGTTTCCACCAGCTCCAGTTTGAGGCAAAATAAGACAACTGACAGCAACTGAAGCTCTGGCACCAAATAAGCAATTTAATTAGCTGACAGGTGGATGGAAGTAATTATTCCTCTCTTTGCAGCATTTGTGAGACCACATCTGGAGTACTCAGTCTGGTTTGGGGAGTCCTGGGAAAAGAAAGATTGACACACTGGAGTGAGTCCAGTGGAAGCCCACCAAGATACTGCAGCACTTGATGTATGAAGGGGAGATTGAGAGCTGGGTTTGTTCAGTCTGTCCTGGGAGATACTCAAAACCCGTCTGATGATGCCCTGTCTTTGAAGTTATCCCAATTCTATTTTCTTCAAACCTAGAGCTCACTTCAGAGAAGTCAGAAGGACTATTGAAAAGTAGTTTAATGGAAGAACTATTAAAAAGCACTTTTAGAAAGAAATCTTTTACCTCTAGAGAAAAATCAGTTACAGAAAATAAATTTTTACAATATAATTGGGGAAAAAAAAGTAGGTCATCATTCCTTCAAACAACATTATGAGTTTCTCCCATCCCAGCCCCCTCATTTAAAGCATGATGTGGAAGAGTTCAAAGCTACGTAATTGTCACAATTTACAAAGGTTTAGCAAGTTTCAATACTAACAATCATAAAGTAAATCATGATGTGGTTTGACTGCCATTTTCAAGACATTTTCTCAGAAACTGTAACTCACAGTGGCAACATATTGCTGATTATGGAACAAATTCTTATCACAGTTTGAGGTGACTATATTATTGGCAAACACACATTTTATTTCCCTTGCAGAGTTGCTCACACCTGCATTTTCTTAAGATTTGCAATATTTCACTTTTGGAAGAGACAACCAACAATGGTCTGGTGGCATTAAGGAATCTAAAGAAATGTATTACAACTTCAAAATTAAACTTGAGACAGCAAATCCCCTGAGCCAGTTTACTTTGGTAAAATCTCACTCATCAAGAAGTACTCTCCAGTTCTCATGGTGATATAATTTGAATGCATCCTGTTTTAAAAAAGGAAGACAGAAAATAAAGATTGCATACTATTGTAGCACCATGTCACTTTAAAGTTTGTGGGTAGCTATTATAGATGAAGCTCCTAAGAAACATAACCACTCTTCTCTAGTGGGGCAGATAATGTAAAAAAAAAAAAAAAAACCCCACAAAAATAGCAAGAATAAAAAAGGATTTAAGTTTAGTAATGACTTTTAAAAAAGCTACTTTGCATACTCTTTGGTGCTATAAAAATAAACATTCATCTAGTTAATCTTCTCCTTCTGGTCACTGCTCTCATGTCTCTTCTCCTTTGTGTCAAAAAGTAAGTACAGCCTCTACAGCACCACACATTGCCACAAAGATACACTCGCAGCAACCATGAACATATCATGGTGGTCCTGGAAGCAGTGCAGGCTCATTAGCACAATGCTCCTCCTGGGATGCTGGGGCTGTCCTGGCTCTCACACATGAGTTCTTCTGCCCACTTTGGCATAGTGCCGTGCAGACGTATCTTGAGTCCGAGAGTTGTTCTAGCCAAGGAAGTAAAACCAAAGCAATTCTGTCATTGCCTAGATTATTCTCAGCACAGTCCTGCTGTGCCACACTAGCTCTAAAAGGATGACAGCTATCTTCTGCAAGGCACAAATTTATGTGGCAAATCATGGAGGAGTTGACCACAAAAGCAAGACATGGCTGACTCATTTAACACCTACATCTATACAGTCAGCTTCATAAAGACCTAGCCCTATTTCGCATGTGGAGGAAACAAAAAAAAACCCACCCCCAAAAACATAATTTCACAAGTTTGAATTAAGACGTGCTGAAAATGCAGCAAAAGCACAGACGTCACCTTACCCTTAAAGAAGTCACTGAATCACAGTGATGTCCAGAGGAAACGTATGATTTTAGAAAAGTCTATAAAGGAAAGAAGCTTTTTAATCTTTTACAGGACCAGCAGCAAATTGTTCTTAATGTCGAGTCATCAAGGAGTGCAAACCAATAATCTTCCCATCCTGCCTGTGGTGACTGAGGAGGAGGAAGAGGCATACAGCCTTCCCTGAGTACTTTATCTGCAGCCCTATTTGTTCCTTTTTGGCAGCTCCACTTGAACAATAGGACAAGGAGTTCTGCAGTTTTTAAGCATGTCAGTAATGCTGCCCTAAGCAAGAAAGACAGTCAATGCTTGTCTTCTACCTCCCTGAACGCACAAAAGTTCACTTTCGACCTTCAGATGTAAGGGATGTTTCTTCCACAAGGTCACAACCTTTAGTGGCTCTCTTCTCAGCCAAATTTTTTGGGTTCATTACTCTTCCTACAAAAGGGAAACTCCTAGCAAGGTGGTAAAAAAACAAAACTGAAGCCAGTACTATGTTTGGGTTTTTTGAGAGCATACAGCCTGCTATACTGAATGTTAAATCTGGTTCTTCAGCTTCTCAGCTCCTGTACACTGACTTTATATCCAGTTTTAGGTTGATGGACTTAAAAAGGTTTTCCAACAGTGATTACAACTTAAAAGATGGTTGCATTAAACACCTTTTTTTCTTTTCCTTAAAAGATGGTTCCTTTCAGCCTTTTTGAGTACAATAGAAAAGAGATTAAAAATTAAAATAAAAATCCAGTTGCTATTCCTCCTCCCCTGTCCCAAGTATGAGGTCTTACGAATATAAAAATCACTGACCATTCAAAGATACTTGGAGAATCTAGTATTTAGAACAAAAGGCCTGCATATTCAGCTAAAGACTGTAAATGAAAATTACGAATTACCTCAAATATGATGCTATTCAAAGGATTAGCTTTAAATAGTTTTATTCCCTCTTGAAGAGAGAAACCATCAAAACATTATCAAATAATTTGGAAATGGGATTGAGAGTGTCTCTTGTTGAAAACACCAATTCAAATTCTGCGCACAATGATAACATCCAGAAATTTCATAATCTATTGGCTATATCACAACAGACAAAATAACCAAATCCCAGAAGGAAATTTAGGAATTTTCAGTTACTTCCCATGGAGGCAGACAGGCAACAGAATTTACATTTTTGCTGGTCTTTAAACAAAAATCTTTCTGAATGTGGGCTCCACCACTGTAATCTTATTCAGATCTGCTGTTTCCAAACTTTATTAGCATACAGAGACAGCATGCAAGAGGACCTGCTCACAGAGAGGTCTAAAAACATGCAGGAGGTCATTAACTTCACCATAATAAAACCCCTCCACCATTAACTTCACCACTAAGAATAAACACCGAGCATTTACATTTAGTTTAAGACAAGAAATAGTCTAATTGCCTAGTCAGACAATAGAGGGTTTCATTCAGAATCATAGATAGGCTTTTTTTTTTCCTGGAAAAAAAGGTATCATAGCTTCCTAGTGAGGGGCTGCCCACAAATAAAAATACAGTCCCAGGAACACACAAATATCCTTTCTTTTAAGGATTTGAGAGCTGCTTTCACTTACATCTGCTCTCCTCCCCCATTCCCAGGGTGAAAGCAGCTGGCTGTAGGACACAATCATTGCCATCTTCCTAACAGGGGTATCAGCTGGTCTTATAGTAAGTCCTAAAAAATGACCAGGCATGGGATTAAGTTGTGCCAGAAGAAGGAAGAGTACTTCTGTAGAGAAGTGACATAAATCCAGAAATTAGAAAATAACAGACAAGCTTGTGCTGTATTTTCTTTTGGACAGTTAACACAGCCATCAGATTCCCAGGATGCTGGTTGATACAGAGACAGCTACAGCCCTCATTAACATAGTCGTGAAGTTTGTACAGGTTAGAAAGGGAGGGAAAGAGTCTGTGGGTATTCATATTGTCACTTCACTGTCAGCCCAGAACCAACATGAAGTCATTCACCAATGCTATTGCTAATCTCAGCGCCAGCTACATGCCCAGCACTTTTATCTTCCAGCATGATACTGTGACACAGCACGCTGTGGTGGCTTCTGGCTTGGAAAACTGCTGAACTAACCAGAAACAAGTATTTCCAATTATTTTGGGCAAGAGCATCAACTTCAACTATAAACCCCAGAGCAAATCTGTAGTATAAAGGTCAGGCACAAAAGGGAAAAACCCAACATATTCATAAAAATAAAAAAAAAGAAAATTCCACAATTATCTGTACATTGTTATCAGGAGCCAAGATAGGAAATACATGATATTCCAAAGTCATGCCAAGAAAACCTTCTGAGCTGTATTTTTTGTAAGTGGTGCAGCTGCAAGTCAAAGATCAATGTTATGCAAAGTGCTCTTTCACACACAGGTTGTTAAAAAACAAGGGAGGTTGAAAGGTCTTTATTCATACAATAAAAAGCCTTCAAGTAAGTGTTATAGTTTATTTGCTTGAAAAACCCACCAAACCATCCAACAAGTAGAATAATAGAAATTGTAAGAAAAAGGATGCTAAGAACCACCAGATAGGTAATTAGAGAACTCTCATAGAACAGAAAAGTTTTTCTTAATGAAAAACAAACCCTGAATGAGTATTTAATAATAATCGTCATTTTCACAGCCTGTTCAACTTCTCTGTATAGCTTCATATAGCAAACTGAGACCTAACATGATTATCTGGCAATAATATTTTCATCTTGGCCTATACCAGAAAGGCTTGAGAACTATTTTGGTCAAATCTGTTAACATGGGAAAACTAGAGCCAAGAGGAAAAGGACAGTTTCAAACAGAGAAGATATTTCATCCAAGCCAAGCCAATCATTTGAGGTTTTCTCCTTACTCCTCCCCAAATCACAAAAACAAGAGTTATTTTCATGCTCAAGTGGTGCCAAACACTTCTTTTCTGTTAAAGCAAATGTCCTCACACATACACACAACACGCAGCTTCCTCTGCCTGCTTTAGCCAACTATTCCCTTGGTCTGTTCAACGTTCCTCCTCCCCAGGGACTTCTCCACTTTTTCATATGTTGTGCTGGTAAAATTACCATAACTTTCAACTTCAAAACACTTTCCGAATTCACCACTGCAAGCAACATCACTTTGGTGGATAAAACAACATTTTTCAAGCATTTCTGGAAGCTTCAGTACTGATGGTACATTTTGTCTCAAATGTAAAGTCTCAATTTCACGTTAAAAATCACCCTTACACAGACAAACCTTTAGATGTTTATCTGTCTTTTATCGCTGCCAAAGCCATTGCAAGGCAGCATCGAGGATGTGCAGAAGCTCCTCCATGGGCCACCCCAAGAGCTGTGAAGCACAGCGAGCTCTGCGAGGTATCAGGGCTGGGTGAAGTTAGTGACTTTGTTTTGGGGACAGCCCAGTAACTGCTTTCACAGCGCAGCATTAGATACTATTAAAAGTATCTGGCTCCTCTGAAGAGCTCTTTCTACTCTCAAGCGCTGAGCACATCACTCACAGCCACTTCCCAACATTCCTCCTTTCTGGTTGTAGCCACAGTGCAACTAAAGCAGGACGGAACAAAGAATTTCCGTAGGCTAGAAAAGGCATTCAATCATTGCTGCCTCCTAAAACCCCACCAAAATAAAGTAAAACAAATAAACACAGAGGGGTGACCTTCTCCATTCCCACATCGCAGCTGCCCTGTATAGTTTGTCATATTAAACCGTATCTCAATGTGATGGACATCAACTGACTTGCTGTAAGAATTTAGGTTTTTAGTTCAATCAGGGACTAATTGCTCACAGATACTCTAGAAAATTATAGCATGGAACAACCAACTTTCAGAAGTGCAAGACTTCCCTGAAGTTGAGCTGGAAAATGTGGGGTAACCTCTCCCCTTGTCACAAACATCAGTAGATCCATCCAAATTGGGATGTCTTTGATATAAAAAAAAGGAAAGGCATTTTGGGAAGGGCAGCAAGTTTAAAATGCATTTGCTGTCCTCTCCCATCTTGAAAAAACAATTTAACTCAGACCATCTAATTCACATCAGATGATACTATCAGGCTATCTTTTTTTGATAGCTTTTTCAGATGAAAAACATTAATTCAAATTCATGCTATATATACAAGGAGTAGAGCTGGTCAGAAAAAAATCTGACAGCCATTTTCTGCAAGTTCTATCCATACCTAAAAGCTCCACTAACTGTTGCTGATTTTATACTTCAGTAAAAAGTCAAGATGTCAAAGGTTCTATTTTGCTCCAAACAGGTATTTTGAGTTCAATCCTTGCTTTCATAGCAAGTTACCATTTAAAAGAGTCAGAAGCAAGATGAGGTGACATGTTTTGATTGACTTTAATTAATTTCTCATCTACGCCAGTAAAAGTGCTGATATTGTTCAGTTTTGTTCCTGTTCCAAGTGAAGGAAAGTTCCGAAAAAGCTTTACAAAATGTCATTGTTTTCCTGCAGCCAATGGTAAGGACAGCAACACCATACTTCTCCTTGGCTGCAAAATCCTCTAAGGTCAGGCCTGCTTCTAGTTTCAGGGCTCAAGAACACCTCCCACAGACAGGTTTAACTGGACCACTCTTAAACCGAGAGGCAGATTACCTGCCTGAAACCAAACCAGTGTGTGAGTTAATAAGTGAGACTGCCCCACAGCAAGTGCTAACGGGGCTCATGTGCTCACTCCTTAAGGAATGGTGTACATTTCTTGGATGTACTGAAACAACTTCAACCTTTTATGTGCCATCTGCACCTGTCATTTCTCAGTCTGGAAGTCAGACATTAAGAGCAAAACCCACGACAGGATGCAAATGCTAGAAATCTCAATTCTTCTACATCTGCATCTTTGTCATCTGTTGAGCTACAAAACAAAAAATTTTGCTCTTTCCTTTTTTTTTAGTTTTGTTTGTGTGTGTGTTTTGGGTTTTATATATAAATTATTACTACCTTATCAAAAGCAGGTTAGGGTTTTTAAACTCTAGTAGCCAACTCTAAGCCACTGTGATACCACGTGAGATACACAGCAAGCAGGCAGATGCAGCCCCAGAGTTTCACCTCCTTCTGAGGCACTTTGCATTGGGTGGCCCTGGCAGCATTTCCCCTGCCACCGTGGCCACTGGGAACGAAACTCTGAGGTGCACAGTGCATTCAGCATGGCACAGCAATCTGCTACATCCCTTGCTCAGGGGAGTGAGATCCACAGGGGCTGCAAGTGCCCTGGTAGCAAGGTCTCCACATTGAAGCACACAAACCCTTTTGTGGATTTTGCCTCGAGTAAATGGCTGATTTTCACAATACAGATCTGTAGTTCTTAAGTCACCAAAGGAATCCTTAATTGTTGGATTTCAATAAGACTGCTTGTGTGAACTAGGTCTTTAGAGTAATGGGTCAAAATTACTTGTGAAGACACTTCTGTGGGAGCTGCAGGGTTGGGAAAGGGACAGGAGTTATTGGTTTTCTCCCTCTGAAAGCAAGGTCACTTTGACAATACACACTGCCAGCAGTAGACCTGCCCATAAAGCAAATTACAGAGCGCTGTCCATGACACAAACAAACACCATTATTATACATACAAAATAGTGCCCAAACTGAATTAAGCAGAACTTTACAGAACAAGTTTGAATCAAATATTAATGTGCACCCTGGAGAGAAGGATGATGGGAAAACACATGCCTCCAGCTCTTTCCCTCCCTGAAGTAAAAGCACCATAATGTAGCAAGACAGTAAAGTGAAGATGCGGGTTAAATAAAAGTAATCAGGCGTAAGGTGGCCAACAGCTCTAAGTTTTCCTTAACACAACAAAATATATGATGCTGTAGATGTCCCACATGAAAATGTTAAATAATCACAAAGGTGCTGGGCAATTTTCACTCATTTTAGCCACAATTTTATTACACTACAAATCCAGTACAGCCCATACCATGTCCAGATTAGTATATTCCACTCAATTCAGCGAAGCTACAAGGCCAATAGCCACAGAGGCCCTCTCTGTATCAGACTCCACTCATGCATTTCAGATAACACCAATTAGGCACTTCACATAAAGGTATTGTGGAATCTAGTGTAGTAAGTGAAAAATGACTAGTTCTTCACCAATACTTTTTCTTACTCAAATTAAATAGAACATTGTGAATGGGACCTAACTTTTAAAGACATTTATTAAAATGATTAATAAGCAACTTCTCTGTACCACTTTCTTCACTTCTGGCTTACATTGACTGCCATGGCCATAAGCCAAAGTTGTTTGTCCCTCACAAAAGACATGTATTTACTCAACTTCAAAATAATTTCCTGAGAAGCCTGTTCAGGGTTTTATATTTAACTAGTATTTAATGCCACTATATCTTTCACTAGCAGGCAACATAGAATTTCTGAAACAACATGCCAGAAGCATAAACCACAAAACACCACAGTCAGTGGCCTACCATTACACAACTTCATATTGGAAATTGTTACTTTTGCCAAAGACAAGCCACACAGATGAGGCAGCAATTTGTTAGAGGTGGAGAGGAAGGAATGCTTAAAGGCACCCTCTAAAAAGCATCCAAACACTTCAACAAACTAAGACATATCTGCAGCCGAATATCAAGGAAATACTAATTTCTAAAGCATTAATTAGGAAATCTTTCTGTCATCAAAATCACAGCTCTCTGGGGTAAAAAGGGCTCACAAAGGAACCCATTGTCTTTTTCCCCAAGAGATAGCCTTCTTATATTGTGAAAAGACACTGACCTACTGACATCCATCAAGTGTTATCAGTTTTCTGAGCACATACATCAAGGTGCTGAAAACTCCTGTATTACTGGAGTAAAGGTAACAACACCTCCACTAAGTAAATGTGCAGCTGTAGAAGAGAACTATCACCCCTCCAGTTTCCCACTGGGTCAAGCAGTGGCTACAATGTATGTAACTGAGAAGTTAGAGATGTTGCCTTTCCTCCCTTCCCACTCTGGTATTTTTATTCTGCAATTCTTTGTTCACTTAACAGAACTTTGTTTGAAGTGTGTTTTTACTCTTTCATTGCATGACAAACCCACACAGTCAGAAGACAGGCTTATAAAAACCACAGATCTCCAGCAGGGAGCTCGACGGTGGGTGTAATATTGGACACAGCTCACCATTCATCATTCACATTCTCTGGATTTCAAGTTGACAGTGTCCCTTTGGCTTACTGTTCCTCCTCATGGGAGACCAGAGGAGTCAGCCCTAATGAAAACACTTCCTCCACCAGCATATAAACAAACAGATCTTCACCTGCAATTGTTCTCTGCTTCCAGAACCTAGTTAAAAAGACATCAAGACCAAAAAAAAAAAAGAAAAAAAAAAAA
>VWZG01007263.1:230714-525742 GCA_013396735.1 Grallaria varia
CGAAGAGGAGGGAGGGCAGGGATGGTCGGCTCCTGTCGGGGTTCGCGGCCGGCCGCTGCCACCGCTGGAGCCGCTCGAGGTGCTCCGCGCCGCGCCGGGGCGCCTCGGGAGGCGGGAGGAGCGAGTTGAACGTCTCGACATCCCCAATGAATGGGAGAACAAGCTTAAGCAGATTATGCCTCGTTGTGAAAGACGACGTCTTGATTTACTATTATGATTTTTTTTTTTTTTAGCCCTAATTCTTGAAATTGGCTATAGTGGGTTATAAGGCAGCGGCGACAATGAGGTTTTCCAGGGTTATGGTTTTATTCCCTTTTCCACTTTTAATCGCGGAGTATTTGGGCCGGCCGTGCTGGGAGGAGTGACAGCCCCACCATGCCAGTCTTCCAGGGATGCACTTGCCGTCCCCACAGCACGGCTGGGCACCTTTGCTGGGGCTTCGGTCTCACACTGCCCCCGAAGATGTGCAGGCTTCGCACCCCTCCAGTCCCGGGGCACCCTGTCCCGCTGACGGGTGATTAGAAAAGTTCCCTGTACACTTTGTTCCCTTCAGGTTCTCAGCGCTGTCATAAATACTCCCGGCATTGCTCAAGGTGTTGCATCCACCCCCAGTGCCCTCTGAAAGCACCGCATGCTCCAGCTTCAGGTCCTCTCTCCAGCACAGCCCTGTCTGTGACCTTGGATGCTCCCATACTGACAGTCTGGCACTTCTCGCTGTCCCTTATCTCCTACGCTGGAAAAGCTCTTTTGCCTTAGCACTGAAGAAATTGCAGTTTACACTCCAACAGGAACAGGATAGACATATAAAATACAAATGTAGAGGGAGAGAAACCAAATTAAACTTGTTGAAATACCAAAGAGAACTATAACACAAGTTTTCAACAAGGTTTGCATTTCTCTTGCACGCTTCTCTTCCCTGGATTTCACTTTTGGCTGCTGATATTCAACCAGAGAATTATTTAATCTTGACAATTTGATTTCCTCATGAAATTGCGGTTTTAAGTTCAAATATAACTTTGTTTCCTTATCAGGATGTCTACAGCTGTGTGTACACAGCAAAAGAGTTTCATTTCTCTGTCTAGGTGACCGTGTAGGTGCTGTGTAGGTCACTCTTGATCATTACATTTCAGGACCAAACAGAGGTTCCATGAGTTCATATAAAGAATTTGGAAAGGATGGCAATTTCAAAATAAAATGTCACTTGTGGCACTTCTCTTTTTAAACCTGATTATACATGTACAAAGAAACAATTTTTCCAGTATCATAGGTAGCTCATTTTTAGTTTCCCTCCTAATCTTTCCACGGAGATTGATTTTATTTTTTAAATTATTTTACCATGTATATGGTATAAGCAGCAAAGAGCAGAAATGTATAGATCAATTGAAAAACTAATTCTTGCTTTTCCTTCTGTTGGGTGATAACAGCAGCTTAGTGGAGAGGTCTGATTCTGCCTTTCCAGAAACAGTGATTGGGATTCTGATCCTACAGACTTTGAGGAGCTCAGGCTGCAGTGACTGGGCCAGCAGCAGGCAGAGGTACCAGTTCAGGCAGAACAGAGCTGCTGCCCAGAGAACAGCCTCAGCTGGCCCAAAGCAGTCTGAAGGCAGAGCAGGGTTATGGGGACTATCAGTCTGTTCTGAACTGACAATTGGTTCCAGTTTGGAGACTGTCAGGACTGCAAATGATGTCTTAATACTCCAGGCTTCTCAGCAAAAATCCAGAACGTGGCTCCAGGAAAAGGGGCGTTTTTGCATGCCTTGTTTGCCTTTTTAATGGGATTATACATAATCTTACCTCCCCACAAGTCAATAGAGGTTTCTTGAGGATCTTAAGCATCCTGGAAATTAATCAAACAACCATATATTCTTTCTGCAAAAGCTATAGGAAATAATGCACTTAATTTTATAATCAAAAAGTGGGAATATAGAATCTTTGTCCAAAACTTTGAATGCTCTTGTTGTGAATTACAACCAGAATGGCACAAAGTAAAAGAACAACAAGCAAACAACCAAAAACCTACTTGCCGCTCTTTTTTGAGCCAAACCAGAAAATAACCAACTAATCAATGGAAGTAGACGAAAACATTATCACACTTTAGCCAAAGAACTGCTCTAAGCCAGGGCTGATAAACTGGCTTGGCAGCATGTCATAGAAAGTCTGGTGCTCTGAGTGAGTGTAGCTGAAGAGGAGCAAGGTGTGGAGTCAGGAATCAAGTGCTGGAGTCAGGAATCAAGTGCCAGTAGTTGCATGGAAAGCATAAGAAGAAGCCCCGGGTTTCCCCTTTAGTGTACTGTAATTTCCTTGGGATCATTAAGGCCAGCAGAGCTGCTGTAAGTTCCTGTGGCCCCGGTGGCATAGGTGAGATGTGCAGGAGTGTTCCCTCTGCATGAGTCAAGCCCACGTGTGCCCACAGCAGCTCGTCCTTCTTGTTCTTCGTCGCTCACCGCCATGGCTTGACTGTATTGATAACTGCGTTCAGGAATCACCCAGAAAAATCTGACAGACATTTTTCCAGTTAAACAGAAGAAATTATTAAATTTAGCTCCATAATACAGGAGCAGTTCTTTATATTCTCCTCTTACTCTCTCAACTTTTCTAAGCATCTTTACCTTACGTCCATAACACTGTTTTCTCTCATCTTCATCTATGTGGCCTTCCTCCTCATGCCAAACTACTTTCTCCTTTCTCCAACCTCGCCTTGAAACACTTATTCATTAAAATCTTGAAATAATGTCCACTGAAATGCTGCTTCTGTATCAGTCATTTTCATGAAAAATGTGAAAAACACTGCCAAAACCTTAATTCTGCATTAAAATGTGCTAAATTATGTGGTGTCAAGATTTTCTCCTTTCATTCCTATTCCCTGCTCCTACCTTCCTATAGAGCTACATGGCTTTTTGCAGCAGTCTGAAATTTACAGAGCCTTATTAGGATTTATTTGTAATAATAATTTAGCATCTGGGAATGCAGTCACAAAATGACACACAAGTGCCTGTTGGAGTTGTCAGTGGGCAAGAAATCAGTGACCGCTATCCTGGATGTATGCTGAATAAATAATAGCCACAGTTTGCACTGAAAGGTAATATTTTAAGTAGCAAAACATGCTCATATTTGTTACAGCAAGGAGATGTAAAGGCAGCTCTTTTGTAGAACAGTACAGGACATCAGTTCTGGTTTTTTGGTTGTTTCAAGCCACTGTTGGTAAAATTAAGCTGACTCTAAAAAAATCTCATCAGAATGATTTGCTGGATTCTTCTAAGCCATAATTTGTAAAAGTGAGATCCTAAGAAACTCATATTTTAAAAGATCCCCAAAGCATTACATTTTGCAGTGTCTTTTTTTTTTTTTTTAATTAAAACGTTTTGGTTGAGATTACCTTATGTAAGAATAACCAAATGTAATGTTCAAATTCTTCACTTAAACCAGTACACTAATCATGGTCTGATAGGTGACTAATCTGCTTCACCATTTTATCTTCTTTCTTACACTTTCCCCCTTTCTACATCGCTAACTCAGCAGCACTTCCATTCATTTTGGTTTTGGCTGTGTGTATTTTACCAGCTGTAGCTTGTCATGTATAGCATATTATAAATAATTACAGAGCAGTGGGGGAAAAAAGATCTGAACTTGCCTACAGCATTTTAGGAGGCTGACAGTATTTGCCTGAAACGTCCTACTATATTTTCAGGAGGTTCCTTGGCTGGAGAGTGCTAAATGGATCTTGCTGATTCACAGGTGATTCCTGCCAGGGGATACTGAGGTGGCAGGTCTGCCTCCCTGCGGACACCACCTTTGAGGTGGGAACACCAGCCTGGAAGCAGAAGGGAAGGTTCGAACTGAGCTCTTCATCCTGCTTGTCTGCACTAGTCATGCTAATCCATGGAAGCAGAAGGAAGGGTATTGGCAGGGTTAGGAAAAGAGCGCTTTGCCTTTTGTGCAATAGATAGATAATTTGTGGGAGCAAGTAGACAGAAGAAACTTCATCACCTTATGTCTTTAAAGAATGAACAGAAGAGGCCTTCTTTATTGCTGTAGAGGGTCAAATCTCAAATGTTTACATTCATGCAGGCCTATTTTTCTTATTGCATTAGAATATTCCTAGAACACAAATTGGAGGAGGTGTTTCCTCAGATAGTGTACAAAGGTTTTCCCAAGCCAGTAAAGCAGGCATTAAACTGTAAGAATAACATCTTCCAGTGGGATCATGCATTTTCTAAGAGTTAAATGTCTGTGTTTATAAGCGCCACATGTGTTTGCACTCTTTGTGGCTACACATGGACATGGAAATAAAAAACACACATGGGACTACCTTAGGAAATCCAGAAATAACATAAAATTATTAAAGCCATCTTTTCATAACTTCCAGACTTATTAGAAGTCGCATCCTACTAAAGTGAGAAAAAAACCCTCTTATTTTATGTACTCAAATAAACATTTCAAATTTTCTGTGAAAGTTAGTAAAAGGTATTGACTTTCAGTAAAAGTATTTTTTAAATGACAGTAAGGAGCCTGCGGGATAAGAACACTGAGAACAGCAGTGCATCTATAATTCAGCCAAGGAACACATCAATTCTCTTTTGGATAGTATATTTTCAAATATACAGGATGCAGTGTGTATATTACATTACATGAGTTTGTAGAAATGAAGAGCAGATAATATACTTATAGATGCATAATTGTCATTTTCCTGCTGTCGGCATTAGCCCTCTTCTGAGTATCAGAGGAATGCTGGAAAGGCTGGTTTCCTAGAGTGGAAGAAACCTGGAGCAAAAAGCCAAGGTTTATTCTTAAGCCCCACTTTCTTACTTTACTTGTAGAGACCAACCCCATAGTAGATTCACTGATAAATTGCAGATATGTTTCCAAGAAACAGGCCCACACAGGGCTTTGTGATTCCAAGAAGCATACACTTTCCAAAGAATTATCTCCAAATTCCAAAAAACAGAAGTAAAGTGTTTATTGTCTGTCACTGTTTGTCTCCAAGCCACACTGTGTAACAGAACTAACATAGCAAACCTCAGGTCTAAAATGTCAGTGGGTGCTAAGAAATAACTGATTCCATAAAGATACCTCAGATTATCCAAAGGAATACTTTGACTGTAGTGCTTCTGTCCCTGACATATAAAATGGGGTTAAAAATATCCTCTTACTTGTGCAGCATGAAGATTAATTGCTATTAGTAAAGAATTAAAGATATTCTGGGCAGGCTGTACTGCAGAAGCTCATGAAGAAAATTAGTAATACTGTTTCCATTGTGGGACTGGATTTCTGAACAGTGCCACCTCCTGAATGTGAAGAGAGGAATATTTCTATTTGTCTGTAATCCTCTCGGCCATTACATCACAAAATGAATCAGGATCCTCTCAAAAAAATGATCTGTGTTCCTGTGACTAACTGCTGCATTCACTCAGGGAGGCTACAGCGAGGTTATATAAACTGTCCCAGTTCTGGCACTACCCAACTGGTGAACTCCTGCCCTTCCACTTCTCATGTTCTTTTAATCTATTTTTGTATGTGATTTTCCAAGGCTTTTTGTTGGTTTTTTTTTTTTTTCAAATGGTAAAATAACCTAGAGTTCTATCAGCTGGGAGTAGACTGGTTCCATATGTATCATTAGCAAAGACATATCCTAATGAGATTATTAGAGGGTTGGGAGAGTTGTTTACTTGCTTGCACTTCTCCTTCTGGAGGAGTTACAGCTCAGAAGCAGTGGGCTGTCATTGTCTGTCTGTCTGGGGCAATTATTAGGAAGATACAAAGTGCACATCTTACCAGAGAGTTTTCAGCTCTCTGCTGACAGTGAAGTGCTGGTGGATGTTCCCACAGTTTGGGGTAGGGGCTCAACTTCTCATAGATTTTCTTATTTACCTTCTTTCCCAAATCTGCCTCTTCCTAGTCATGCACATAGGGGCTGTCTTCACTCTGGGGCCCCATACATTTGTCCCTGTCCCACACCAAGGGCCTTTATGTTCTGCTTTATGGATAGTAACCCAATTTCTACTGACATACAGATTTGTGGACTAGGGTCCAAGTAAGGATTAATAAGATTTGCATTTGCTTTCAGCTTATTAATTGGAGCCCCTTCTGCTACTGTTATCTCCGAGGGAAAAACATCCAAGCCAGCAGTGCTCTTTGCCCACACTGTGTCTGCTGGCACCTGCAAATGGATGTGATTCAGTGTGAATCTCCCATCGCCTTGGCTGTCATCACGCTGGCAGCACCTCAGTGTTTGAGTGCCACTGCCCTCATTTTGCATCATTCTCACCTCTTGCAGTGTTTTGAACTGACTATTTTGTTGACAAAGTCAAACTGAACCTGTGCCCTCATTGCCTTCTTTTCTAACTGGGATCCTCAGTTGCTTGGCCATTGTAATTGCATCTGTCATTAAGGACGAATTTTGGATCCTTCTGCCAAAGAAAAAACAATAGTCATGGCACTGTGCCATAGCTGCGTGTATGCAGATGACCATGCTCATAACTTGAACATTCCCTAGCTTGCCCTGGAAAACAGATATAGGATGTAGATAAGCTAGGAAGAGGGAGAGACAAAATAAATGCAGCCACACTGCTCTCTGAGACAGATGTGCAGCCACATGCTGAACAGATGCATCAGCGCTAAGCTGGTGAGTACCCAAGTGAAAAACTAAAAACTTCCTAAGATTGTTTCCACCCAAAAAAAGGATCTGCTCAGTCTGGAACAGATGACCATCCTGCTGAACAGATCAAGATTCCTGTGATTATCGGATCTTAAAGTACCTAAATATGAGAATTTTAAAGACTTAAAAGAATATTCCTCTACAAGCCTCCAAAAGCTGGAGCTGTATGCAAGAGTAAGGAGCTGTTTCCCACGTAAATGCAAAAGTTCAGATGAACTAGACCTAGAATTGTTAATCCACTAAGAGGAAGGGAAAAAATGTACCCGCATGAATTTAAAACCCAAATGCACGGAGGTAAAAAGTAGACAAACAAAATTAAAAGGGAAAAACAAATAATTTGAGGAGCAATAAAAGGTGCCCTGCACAAAGACATTATATAATCATGGAAAAAGAAATCGTGGAGATTAATGTACTGGTAAAAGAAAAAATACAAAATAACATTGTCAAGGAGGCAGGAAGTGAGAGTGGGAGTGAGACTTTGCAGACACGTGGTATTAACGCAGTGCAAAGGTGTGGAAACAGAAATGCTGCTGTAAACCTCAGGCAACCTCATGATACAAATACAAGATGGCTTCAAAAAACCCAGCTCCCAGTCAAACCCTGAGATGTAAACTAAAAAGAAAAACCTTCAGGAAATCAAATGCAAAACAAGCAGTATGGTCGTAGTAAATATGTGAAGTGATAAGACTTATTCAGCTTTGTTTGAGAGAGAAACTCAGTCAACTAGAACCAGCCAGAGTATTATAATGGTGGTAGGATGGTGTACAATTCTAGCTGCCATCAGTATTCTGAGTGCCTTGAGGGTGAGGTCACAAGGCTGTCATGGGTGTCACCATGTGAGCGACTGTACTCACTCAGGCAGGATAAGCATCTTTTGTTAGGCAGATCATGATGACTCTCGCTGTTGGTGAGTGTTTTGCTGCAACCTTCTCTTGCACACTTTTCCTACCAGCAGGGTGTTCTTTCTTTTCAGATGCCCATGCTTTGCTTCACTTCAGTGCTGATTTCATTTAAGAACTTAAAAGAGCTGGCTGGTAATCAAATTCCCTTTTCCCCAAAGTGCCTTTTGAGTGTCTCTGAAGCACATACGTATGTGCTTCCACTTTCCCTGTGCTATGACTGAATGCGGAAAAGCTAGGCAAGCACCATAGCCAGACAGGCTTGCACATTTACAGACAGTTGGAGTTCATGACTAAATACCTTCCTGCATGAGGATTACCTGCTTTGGAAGAGCAGAGTGATTCCCAGTGCTTCACAGCAAACAGCGGTAATGTCAAAAGCATGAAGGTAAGTCAAATGACTCCTTTGCAAGATTATGGACGTCATCTACATAAAGAAAGTTGGCAATGGCATTTTGGATTCCATCTTCAGAAGAAATGACTGATGTCTCTCAGCAACAGGAGTAGGATTAGCTGGATCTACTGGGAGCAGCACATATCTCTCAATCTTTTGCCGGCCACAAGAAGATTTGAGGGAGTTCAGGAAATGAAATAGAATTTGTGTGAAAACACAGTAAAATACATTTTTCTGCCATGCATTCACGTGCATTTGCTGACTTCCTAATGATTGTGTGCCAAAGAGGTAAGAGCAACACAACTACTTTTAAAGATATTTTCTAAAGGGCTTTAATGTTAGGTCTTTGAACTAGCTGACATTTTTTCTCGTGTTTTCCCATCATCAGACAGCTGCTGAATTCTGAAAAAAAAGGAAAAAGATATCATAGATGAGGTTGCTGCATATAACCATTACATACCACCAGGAAAAAGGTAATTATTTATCCTGTGTGACTGAAAAGGCAACAACATTATATGATGCTAGTGAGTTGTACTTTAAAGTAGTGATTCCCTACAGCAGAGACGTCTGGTAGCTTTTGGACTGAGTTCATTATCAACACAGAACCAAAAGATACACAAACCAAGAAGACATTTCGAGCAATTGTGTTTCATGTGAGTCATTTTATCACTAAGTTTGAGGATGTAAAGCAACTGAAGTAGAAAATGACACTAAATCAGTAGAGAGCATTTTAAAGGAGTTATTGCTTGTGACTCTCCATGATGCTGAAACTGCAATGCTTCGATTTTGAGTTACACAACAAAAAGATGGAATTAGATATATATAGCTGACTTAATTTCCTGGTCATCAAAGTGCAGCAAATGAACCAAAATACAAGAACCTCAAATTGCTAGAAAAATGGATAAGAGAAAGGCACAGAAAGAAAGCAAGCCAATTATTTGCCATTGTCAAGGAAGCATCTGAAAGGAATCTGACAACAAACCATATGAAACAAGTGCTCATATCTATAATTTTGTGGAGCTGGGCATATGCCAAAGGAGAGCTCCCACCCACATGCACAAAGTGCTTGAATTTTTGAGGCACTCTGAGCATACAAGATAGCATCATAGTTAAAGGCAGTTGGCTCACAGTGTTTGGATCACAGACGCTTCCTCAGAACCTCTTTGAAACTGAAGCGTGTCTCCAAAAAACTGGAGATGTCACTGTTTGGCAGACATGACAAAGGATATCAAAGACCTGGTAAACAGTTGGGGTTTATATGGGAATGTGCAAAACCAGGCAAAGCTGAAATATACATAGCATTTGGTTTGTCTGTGCTCTAAATAAGGGACAGCGTGGGAATGAACTTGAGCATTGGGAGCACGTTGTCCACACTGTTTAATTGTCACTCCTGGCTTCTCTTGGATGATTCAAACTTAGGTTTCTTCAAGTGACTACCCCACAGATGGGTAGGCATGATCTAGTCTGTTCCGTTTGGAAACTGGGACCGTGGAACAGTGCCTCCTCCTTTATTCAATGGTATAGACATTGATAGTTACAGGTACCTCAGAAAAAGTTAAAGCTTGCTCGTCCCCTCCCACCCACACCGCAGATAGTTTTGCCTACTGCCTAACTGAGCTGACCTAACTGAGACCCTGAAATCACCTTGGCTTCTCATCCCTCCCTGTCTGTCCACACCTTGCGGGCTGTCTTTCAGGCTGTCGGAAAGCAGATGACTGTCAGACGCTGCGCTGACCACAGCAGGAATCATTTCAGCAGGCCTGCTACCCTCAGTCTTGTGCTTTCAGATAATGGCCCTGACTTGGGCCACTCCGTTCAGATGATTTACCTTCAAGAGGAGTTCTACGTCAGTGTCATGTTCCAATGACAAAGCTTAGTCGGTGCTTAAAAGTGCTGCAGACCTATAAAAGTAAGCTGCTAAGAAGAAAAAATATGTCAAATCGTCTCTGAATAGAGTAACATTCCCGGCAGAAAATATTAACAGCAGCCTGGTAAAAATGCTTGTTGTCAAGGTGAATATGTACCTTTGGTACTTAGCTCCATCAAACAGCAGTGGTAGTAAGAGCAAGAAATAGGACTGAAGCAAAACACTTATGGGCCAAAGCCTGCCACTGTGGGTGAACTACAGTCCTCCAAGAACCTAACATTACATTGATAAAGCCAGACAAGAAAGTATCAGCCCACAATTACTAAATACCCATCACCAGAGGTGCAAGGCTTTTGGTTGTCAGTGGGAGAACAGCTTGATATGTATTTCAGTATTGAGCACCTGGAGAGTATTTACCTGACTTTTTACAATACCTCACAAACCCAGGGGGTTTGCAGTCAAGCAAGCAAATCACTAAAAGAGAGATTATCTCTAGAGATAGTAGGTTAAGTGCTATAGTGTAAACATGGAGCAGTATTTACACTCATTTTTTTGAGACAAAATTAAGTGTTACAAGGAAAATCACCCAAGTAGGGGGCATTATACCAGGACTAGGTGTGGGATTGTGTCTAGTGACCTCAAAAACTCAATGTGTGGTGTTTGATAAATGCAAAGAGCTGCAGCATAACTCTTGGCTATGCTGGTACTGGCAACTGCAGTGGAGTGGGAGTAGCTGGGGAAGGCTGGGATCCCTGCCGAGGGCTGCCTGGGACAGGAGGCCCGGTTCGTTCCCTACACTGCTGCTACATGAACCATTCCATGCCCCTTGGCCAGCGCACATGGCAAAGGGATTATTATCTTGTCTATCTCTCTTTCTGTCGGTGCTTGTGTACTGAACAAGAGGCATGATATTTTGGAAGGACTTGAAGGCCGGCCAAAATGAAAGTGAGAGAAATCATTGAAGTAGCCAATTGGCTGCAGCAAAAAGGAAAGGGAATACTGAAGTAAATAGCAGTCTTTCCATTAGTTTCAGGGCAGGCTGGATCAAACTCATACAAGCCCAAGGCTAGGAGCCGGAAATGTCATGCTGAATATTAGAAAACAAACTGTGGCAGTGAGTGCAATCAAGCAATTTGTGCACAGGGAGGGAACAGAGTTTTGCCCTGCTGTGGATGGTGGCATACTATTACAGCACTCGAAAATCCTTTAGAATGATTGTCTTCACTGTTGTATCATTATTTAGGATTAATGTTTGTTTGTTTGTTTGTTTGTTTGTTTTTAATCCATTGTGCTCTGAAAGAAAAATACAAAGAGAAACCTCTTCTTCCCTCCGTCCTTGGGGATAACAGGCTGTTTCAGGCAAAGAAACCTCTGACACTTCAAACGGCAGCAGTAGAGCTAACATTCCTTAATGAATTATTTGGCGACACAACATGCCAGTGCCCAGGAGATTCATACTTTGAAAAATACTTTTGTTATTCAAATTTAGAGGAGGGAACACTTCAATCTCAACCCTGGAATCTCCCTTTTCTCTTTGGGGCCTTTCACTTTGTTCTGCTTTGAGGTTTGCAAAATTTACTTTGACATATCTTGCTTTTGGAATATTTTACGTGAAAGATGATTTTTTGACAAAGCAGTTTAATTTTCAGAAGTTTGTGTTTCACACTTCACAGATGCCTGGAGTCAAATGGGCCAGATTCTCAGCTCCATATAAAGAGCAAAATGACATGGTAATTGCCCACTGAGGCAGTGGCCAAAGAAAAAGGGAACCCTTATGTTCAGCACAGTGAAAAAACCAAGGACTTCACTATAAACATGTCTCATGGATGTAAAGAAACAGGATTAGCTAAGTAAAACTAGTATTTTTTATCACACCATGTATGGTGTGCACTTCAGTCAGCATCTTCTCATAAATCACTGTGGATGGTTTTCTCTGCAAAACAGGTATTGCTAAATACTATCGCAGAAAAAACCTAGATCTGGAGAACCCTCCGTAAATAATCCCCAAATGCTTAGAAAATCAGCATTACTGACAGTAACCCTCCACAAACAATCAGCAAATGCCCAGAAAATCAGCATCTATGCCTTCTCCTCTGTGTTCTGATCTGGGCTATACTTTTGAGCTGCTTCTGGCACAGTACTTTTGTCTATTCCCAAATCTTTTTTATGTGCAGAGACTCAAGGTCTAATCAGCATTAATGACACAATGCATTATCACTTAACACTGTGCAGTGCAGCAAACTGCAGGGCCCCACCAGTTAGCATCGCATGAGCTCTTCTGGAAAGGGAAGGACATACAACAAATTCGCTGGTTTCATGCAGTTGTGCTGCTTTGGGAACCAAGGCAAAGATTTCTCCTAGGTGCTTTGTATGCCTCAGGCCACACACCAGTAATTCAGAGCAAGACTTCTGGCATTTGGTGTGTTGAGACATGTTAATGCTATGGTCTTTATATTAGATTGACCTGTGAAAGCAACTAGAGCTGTAAATCTAAGATACTCTTGAAGAAGAAAGACACTGAGATTAGAGGGCTGGCCTAGGTAAAACTAAAACTTGCCTATAATCATTATTTTTGTCCATACCCTTAACAGAATTTAATTTCTGTTCTTCTTAATATCAGTTTTGGCATCAGCATGTGGTGACACATATGTGTTGGGATACCTTTGCCAGATGAAAGGAGTTCTTCATGGAGATCTGCTGTGGTGCTTGCGTGAAAATCTGAGAATAAGCAGTACACCTGACCTGTCCGTGTCTCACAGCCTGAGCAATAAGGAGAGGCAGACCTGCTTCTGCTTCAGCCTCATTTTAGAAAGCATTACAAGTCCCTGTTTTCTTTTATTGACTGGAGAGAATTATGAGCTTATAGCCTGAGATGAAAAGATGCATGCAGGAGACGCTGCGCCTGGACAGAACTAGAAGAAGCAGTGTTTGAATAGAGTCTCATCTATGCCTGGTATATATCCCAATTTTCAGACAGTATGACTGTTGAAAGAGCACTCCTCTGAAAAACTCTTACTCCTTGCTGCCATGTCACAGAAGGGTTAAAGCTGAAACTTTTCATCCTGTGTAGGGAGGGAGCACAGGAGGTACCTACCATGCCTCCACCAGCTCTCTCATGACTCCAGAGCCAGTGGCTTTTCCTGTGGTAGCCCTAACTCCAGCATGCTCACTAGGCTTGCTTCTGCAAATACAGATGAGTCTTTGCAGAATTACAAACACCACTAGCTCTACTGGCAGTCACACTTACTTGTGCACCAAAGAACAAAGTTGTCTTGGAACTGCAGTCGACAAATGTGGTAGCTCGTATTAGATTGCATATTTAATGTTGTATTTTCCAATCTAAGGATCAGTTATTGACAGCGATATAATCTCTGCTAGGACAATTATGTAACAGTTTCAAATTTGCAAGGAAGGAAGTGAAAATGTTGTAGTGTGGATTTTTTAATTTTTTTTTTTTTTAATTAGTAGCTGCATGAAGTTACAAATGAAATGCTAGAAATAGTTCTCAAGAGTATTTGGTCAGTCAAAAGCTAGGCGAGATGCTCCAATACTCCAATAAGTACCATCTGAGGATGTATCATATCTAGAAACTACAACATTTACATTTTATGTTTGAACATGCCCATAAAAATAAAGGGAGTGGTGAAAGTAACTGTAAGGAGATTGACCAATTCATATCCTAGAATAGTAATATGAGGCTCACGCACAAAATCAGGGGACCACAGTATATGTGACATAGCTAACAATAGAAGGAGTCCCTTGCCTTATAGACACCTCTGCTCATTACCTGAAAATCCTCTGTTCAGGGTTAGAAACATAGGAGTGAGCTCTCCTGGCCACTCTTTTGACTTCAAGACTAAGCATGTACGGAATTAGCTGTCTGCAGTTCTATGGAAGTAGGGCTGCTGCTAGAGAATGGGATGTCGGTGTTACCATCCTCACTGGTGGCCGAGAAGGAGAAAAGGAGAAATGTGGCTCGGTGAGGAACCCTCACTCAATACAGCCCACTCTGGCAGCCCCAGGGTTCTCTCTTGCAATTGCTTTCTCCTGTGAAAGAAATTCCCTATTTGTGCTATAATTTTGCTCAGTATATTATGTCTTATACTGAAGAAGTTGTCTCTTTTAACATATTTCCCTTTAATATGTGCATAAAAATTGAATGCATACTCACATTTACATAACTATGAGTAATTGTGCTCATTTATAACAATTTGTGATTTTTGCTGTTATTCAGCATGGGTTTTTCATACACAGCTTTGTAGTACTGAAATCTAGTAAGTTTTTTATTCTTCACCAAGAGTGTTTTCTTCGATCAAAAGTATTCATATATTAATAATAAGAGTGTTCAAAGACATTCAAGCTCCATAAATTAATCCACACAATACAAACAAGCAGCATTCCCTTTTTTTCATTCATCTTCACCAACTACTGTCACTTGTCTATGAAGCCATTTTCCTTCTCTCCTTCCACGCTGGCCCCCCCCCCCTTTTTCTGTTCTGCAAACTTGACATATTTAGGCTGTGTATTACATATGTTTGATGATTATGCTTTTGCTTTGTACTGAATGGGCTCAAATTATAGTTTTATGTTTCAAGAGAGAAAAACCTAAGAACTTAAAATACACTTGTTGGAAACTGCATCCTCTCCAGCTTTCCAGTTGAAAAAAAATATTGCTAAGTTGCATGTGCTTTATGAGAGACTTAAGTGGTCCATAAAGCCTGATCAAAAGTTTCCTAATTTAAAGTTACTTAAAGAAGTATAGACTGTTTCAATTGGTCAGACGTGAGTTTAAGGCTTACACTTGTGCCAGGATAGAGGAGGGGTTCTCTGTGTTTTTTATTGCTTCTGAATAAAAACTTCAGTATTTGTGACAGATTTGAGTATGTTGGAAAGGAAAGGGAATCATTAATTGCTGTTACAAAGCCACGTCCCATGTCTTGAAATTTTGAATGTCAGAACAGCCTATATGTCATTTTACTCAGTCCTTTGCTACACCTTCTGTGTAAATTGACATTGTGGCACTCCTTTGTCTCCAATTTATCTGTAACCTCTCAAATGCCATTTTTGCATTTACTTGGCAACTTTTCATATAATATCCCCAAACTAGCAATGTTATCTTGGAAATGTTTTATTGTTTTAAGTATTTTGACTTTGTTGTATACATTTGGAAAGCACATTAGCTTCTTAAACAACAAAAATAGAGGTTTTCTTGTTTTAGAAAATGTCATTATGCAGTGAGAGGAACTGTGAAGTGCTTTTATTTCAGTTGTTTTCTTCTCAGTTATTGCTACAGGCATTCAAAAAAGGTAACATCTAAATGATAATTCATGAGAGCACTTTCAGGACTGATAATGATGTCATGGTGGGACTACACTGCTGCACAATTGTTCTGTTTTTTCCATATTTGGTAGAGCTGCTTCCAGTTTATACTAACCAAGAAGAGAATATCCACAGAAATAAAGGCTGTGAAACTCTTAGAAATATGTCGCCTTATGTTTTTGCAGTTTTAGACCTTAATTTCCCAATCATTTGAATTCTTCTTTGAATCTCAACATTTCATTAAAAACTGTGTGTCAGTGAAGTCAGAATTTGAAAAATCTGTTAATGAGTTGCTGTTGGGGAAGGCACCTTAAGATGATGGATGTGGTCTTCGATTTTACTGAAGTAACTGTGAAGAAGATTTAGGAGGCTTATATAAAAGTACTGGATGATTTAAGCAGAAGAGTAAGTTAACTGAAATTCTGAAAGACGGTCTTCTTGGCTTTGCAAAATACATACTCTTCTTATTTCTTCCATGAAAAGAGCAACACAGCAACCTCCTCCCCGACCTGGACACTCTGAAATCCTTGTACATAGCATGAGACATGACAAATTGAGATTCCATTACCTGAACTGTGATCACATCTCTGATATTTTTATCATAAACATTTATGGCCAGAACTGGATTTTTTTTTTTTAAATTTCTACTTTAAGCTTTGAATCTATTCCAAAAGGATTCTGAACTTTATAGCACAAATCTTTGCTCAGTCAAGCAACATGTACACTTCCTCTCACAAGGCTCACCACTGGGACAGACGTGAGAAACTCAATGAGGTACATGAAATGACTCCAGTACCCACCCAGCTTATCCCCCTTGAGTGACCTTTCTGGAGTCAACAAGCTTCTTAATGCTGCCTACAAAGTGATAATTTGTATTAATTCTTTGCAAAACAAAAATAGATCAGAGGACTCTCTGAAGACTAAAGCACACCTCTTGCTGCCCAAAACTTGACAATGTCCAAGGCCTTTTTTCCTCTCTTCTGGAGTTTTATTTGTTGCATTCAATATTTAATTCTCTCTATCCATTATCACCAAGTATTAAATAAATAGCTCAGGAAGACTGCCTTGAGGAATGAACTTGTCCACAGTCTTTGCCCAAAGCAGGTAGAGCTATACCAGAATGATTCCCAACTCATATCTGTCACATTTGCTCTTAGAAACCAAGAGTGATGGATATTCCACAACCTCCCTAGGCAATCTTTCCTACTGTTTACTGTCCTTATCACCAGAGGAAGCTGTCTCTAGAACCAATCCTCAGTCTCTCTTGGTACAATCAAAATACATTACTCTTGTCCTATCTCCAAAGAACATATGAATAATTTCTTTTCTCGCTTTTTGCCTCTGTCTTGTCCTTAAAGGCTCTTAATGCCTCTCCTTAATTTTCTATTTTTTTTTTTTTTGCGAGACCAATCAAATCCAACCTTTCTTAGCATGTCATATTTCCTACACCTTCAAAGTTTTCATTCTGTCTACATCTTTTTGAAGCATGGTGCCCTAAACTGGTTGATATTCTCCATCAGAGACATTATCACCAAGCACCAACTAGAATAATAAGATTATTTTATATGTTTTGATACAAATTCTTCTGTGTGGGTTACAGGAGTCCATTAGAGCCCATGTAAACTTTTTCAGCCTTGTAAGCCCAAATTTCCATCAAGATGAGGTGCAAGTCACTTCCTTCAAAGGGCTGCTCAAGCCTACAATGACCAGGAACAGAAGTGCTAGCTGAAGATGTCATGAGGAAAATCTGGAAACTAAAGGAAAGGAGTGGGGACAGGAAACACTGTGGGGACAGTCTCTTTGCATTTTAAATCTGCTTGGAATCATGGAATATAAATGAGTTAAGAGATGTTAACTTGTTAAAAAAAAAATCAAACCCCCAAACAACCAAAAGAAGCCCCCAGATGGACAGTGAATTTAAACTGTAGATTTGCCAAGTGCTGAAGGGATTAAAGAAATTATCCAAAATGAAAGCAACTGGGTTCATCCAAATATGAAACTGCCAAAGTATGTGTGGAACATCAGAGAGTGTGACGCAAGTGCTCTGGTTTTAGTGGGCCTGAAGCAGCAGTGGAACAAAAACCTATGATGAGGGTTGATGAACTTATTTTAGGGTGATTGGTAAAAACGACATAATTCTTCCCTTACACAGAAGTGAAGCCACTTACTGTGGATGAGATAGTTTGTGCAGAGAACATACAAACGCTACCATCTAACCTGGAAAATTGCCCAAATGAGAATGTTAATTCTTCAGATATTTTAAATTAAGGACTATGCCTGGAAGTTAACTTTTCATTTAACAATGAAACCTCATTTTAATCCAATGTCTGTCTATTGCAAGCAGAGCTACCACCAGTCATGCCTTTCTTAGAACGGTGCTGACTTTACTAGTTGAATGTGGTTTGTAAATGAGGGGATAAATAGGTATCAAATGGTCTGTGAAAATTTACCACAAAAGACATCTGGATTTGAGAACCTCCCAGCAGGCAAGTTTCTAATGATCTCAAATGTTTCCTTCAAAAAGAATGGCTTGGTTAGGTCCCTGTATTCTTTAAAGGTTTCCAGGAAATTCAAACAGGGAAATGGCATAGATTTATTTTTAGTCACGAACATGACTTCCTTCAAAATAACACTCATGTCAGTCTTGTGAAGTAAGCTGCTTCTTGGTGTTGTGCATTCTTAAAATGCTCATGGCTTCCTGCCTTGCAGAATTAGTAGTATTTCTATTTAAATGGCAATATTTCAGCATGGTAATCATGAATGTCCCTGTTTCATGGATTTTATGTCCCTGTTTTGTGCACAGATATGTACCCCTAAGGGAAGCATAGTTTGGGTAGCTTTGCATCAAAGATTACCTTTCATCAGCCTTGAGATTGAGGAGGGATGAGGCAGGGTAGAGAGACGATGATGCTGCGGCAATTCCTAATCACTGGTTCAGCTTATGGGTGTCGTTCAGCAGATCCTGCTTGGTCGCTATTCAGGACCAGCCACTACCAGTTTGACTTTCAGCTTTAATGCATTGGTTCAGTTTCTTATCTCTGCCCTAGCTGGACTGGCTAATGGAGAAATCACAGCACTGACTGAGCCAGGTTTTTGCTGCTCCTGCAGAAATTAAGGGTAATGACATACAAGTCCTAGGGATCTGTTTAGCCATGGGTGTTCTAGCCCAGGACCTGGGAGTCTGCATAGCCTGTTTGTCCCTAAATTACTCTCCACAACTTTTGCTGAGGACTGGAGTCCACCGTACTGATGGAGATGAAGCCTGGTACCCTAGGGCTGCTCTGCACTGAAATGCCCAAGGTTTTGCTCAATCTAAATAAATATGTTGCTAAATGTTGCTAAATAAAACACTGGAGTACTCCGGGAGCCCAATCTGCTTAGGCTGTAGAATATATTTTAAATTTTTTTTTTTTCCCTTTAACCCATAAGGCAGGTCTTTGCCTTTAATTCCAGTCCACTCAAATATGTACACAAAGTCCATCTTTTCACGGAAAGCAAAGCCCCAGGATAGAGGATGTTGACATTGGAAAGATTTCCTAGTCAAACTGTTTTCCTGCCTTGATTCCTCTCTGGGGTCCTGGGCATGATGTGGTAAAAGCAGGGAGAGGACAGGGGAAAAAAGCTTCAAGAAGGGTTGGTCTGCAGAAACCGAGCTTCTTTTAGAAGCCCATACTTGGGGAGATTCCTTTTTTCTTCAAGAGAATCATCTCAGGCCCATGCTGTAGCTGGATCACCCCCCCAAAAAACCCAAGAACTACTTAATACTACTGTTTCCTGCCCTGCTGCTTTCCACCAGCTTGTGTTTCGCATTGCCTGTGGCCTTCTTGGGTTGGCTTCAGGTGAATTCCATTGCTTTTCCCCACTAATTGTGTGGGCAGCAGGGTTTTATCAGCCTTATGTAAATTCCATGGGACCCTTCAGCAGGAAAGATCACTGTAGTTGTGGCACTGGCAGTGAGAGCCCATAAAAACTCAATGTAAATCTGACAAGGCTCTTCAGATGATGATGAGAGAGGGATATGTCTTGGGATCCCTCCCAGGGCTAGTACCTAATAGTGTAAAATCCAAGTTTTCCTCCCCTCTCTCGGAATGGTTGTGTGGACAGTTGAGACCAAAGAGGTCTGCTGAAAGGAGTGAAAGGTGAAAATGCCTCAGAAAAGATGTGGGTTGTTACTCTGACTGTCCATATCAGGATGCAGGCTCCTGTATTTGTAGGTCCCTTTGTTCTGCCTGAAGTGGCTGTGTAGAGCAGATGCCCCTAAGCAGGTCCACTCTTCTTTCCTCTGATGGAAATGGTTTTGAGGCAAACTACGTTAGTTTGGCTACAGGGATTTTGATCTGTGGAGAGAAGTTAAAAAAAGCCTGGTATGACACAGAGTATTTCTCTGGCACGAGGCAATTTGGCAGTGCCACATCTGGGTACATTCCCTCTGTACCCGGAGTCTGTCTGCTAACTGCCAGCTGGTAGCGAAAGGGTAGGACAGATTTACTCACTGGTCAGACTTTTACATCTCTTGCCAGCACTAACTGAGGCAAACAAAGCAAAATACACATGCCAGATACAGGTGTGTGCAACCTCATGGAAGTCCTCGTTTGAATTCATTAGTGACTTAACTTGGGGGTGGAAAGTTACTGCAGTTGTTGCTGAGTCAGAAAAGTGCAGAAATAACAGCACAGTGCAATATACAGTGAGACAGCATCACCATGAGCTCTGTGCTCAGTCCTGTGATCATCCCTTGTCTGCACTTGGGCACTACAAAAACCAGGGGAGGGGATTCTCTTGCCAGGGAGGCAGGAGTGAGTTGGCATGACAGCTCTGCTCAAACCCTACCCAGCCTCTAGGATGTGGTCTAAAGCAGGCAGCATATGTAAAACAGGAAAGCAGCTGGCAAGATAAGGTTGTTTCCATGCCCTAATTTTACATATGCCCAGATCCTCCCAGGTCTAGGCTGGAGCCAACTGGAAGGCAGTCAGAAGCCCTTGTGACCTCAGTGGAGTCACATCTCTTTCCAGCATTGCTCATCTTGCTGTTCTATTCTGTCACACGCACAGGCATGACTTCCACTGCCTTTTATTCCCTCTCTGAGTTTGCATGCACTGACATAGTCTTGATGTTGCTAAAAAACTGGCAGTGTCTATCTGGGATTGGTCATTGCCCATGAGGCAGGAGGTAAGCTAGAAGGAGGCCATCCATGATGGAGCTGACAGGCGCTGCTAAACTTCTTCCAGGGCTATGTGCATCTTTTCATATTCATATCCTCTTGTGAAAGTCTGGAACAAACCTTTTAGCCTTCCACCTCTCCTGCCTAAGCCATGTTTTCTTCCTGTCTCTTCTTCATGGGACTGCTATTCAAACAGTATCACTCTAGACAAGCTCCCCTCACAACAAATGCTTTTGTTTGCTGCAAGCTTGGGGAAAGGAAAACAGGAATTTTAGATCACATGGTAGGAACAGTCCCTGGGAGAGGTCCAATAGTCCATGTTCAGGGATGTGAATATCTCTGTCCTATTAAAATAAAGTGAGAGTGACAAGAGAATCTCAAAATTATTATACAATAATATACTAAAATTATTTACTGCTGTAACTCCATACCTCTTTGTGCAAGTTTTGAAGAAGTGACTGGAAGGTAGAATTGACCTCTAATTGCTCTTTATCTATACTTGCAAACCAGGAAAACAAGGCAGCATGCATTCATGCTGGAGCCAAGTGGTGGGAGTGGGTAAATTCCCCTGCTGCCCAAATGAGAGTGACCCCACCCAAAGCACATTGGGGAAGTGCTCCCTGGCACCACGCTCCCCTGGGAGTGTGCTGAGTGTCACCAGCCCTGGATTGGGCCATATGGATATGGGGGTGGGCACATGTCTGTGTCAGAGCAGTGTTTTGATGAGACAGGTCAGCTCACCCCCATCTGCATGGGCAAGCCAGCTACAGGGGATGAGGACTCCACACATGGTGCAGTCCCACGGAGCATGCGTGTTGGTGCTGCCCTGTGGCTGATGGAGCCAAGGTGGTCCTTGAGTGTGGTTGCAGATCTAAAAATCCTCCCACGACGATTGATAAGTCTGGATCAGTTTGAAGACAGAAGGCAGATGCAAGGGATATAGGAGCTACTCTTCCCTTTGGGTGACTTACCATGCTGTTTTCTTGGGATCATATTAATGCACCTGAACTGCTCTCTACAGCTTTGGAATCAATAGTGCTGCTCTGGAACTGGTTTTCTGTTCAGTTTTCCTTTGAAACCATCTCAAAAGTGTCACAAGATATCATGTCAGGGTGGGTTTTGATCCCTGCAAATGGAGGAGGATGTTTGTTGCTCCCAGCAGGACCCTTGCAGCACATCAACTAAAAAGAAAGAAAACAAATATCCCCACACTGCCATCAAAATCAGCTGTGACAATAAACATCACTGTCCTAAGGGGTGAGAGGAGAGGGTGGTAGGTTAGGAGGCACCGGAAGCCTACAGCTTAGGTCAGCATTTCAGACCACTTTGGCTAAGGCTGATTCTGTGTGAACTGCAGCAAAGAGCCTACTCCAGATAAGAGGGGGGAATGCTCAGTCATCCTGAGGCTCTTCCTCAGAACTTTAGTAGACAGAGCTTCAAAAGAAATCATGTTAAGAAGTAATGGGTGAGATTGCCAAAATTTGAGTAGAACGGCTGATTTCTGCTGTGAATTGCAGCAAAACCCCTCGCCAGTCGTATGGTACACCTGCCTTACATGAGTGGGTTGTCCTGGGTGAACTGGGCTGGTATTTATCAAGCCTTCCTTCTGTCCAGGTGCATCTTCTAAAGTTGTATTATGTCATACCCCCAACTGGCAAGCTGTTTAGCTCTCGTCTCTTTGCCATCCCTCTTACAGCATGATTTATCTTATGAATGAGATCCCATTGTGACCGGCTGAATAAATCCCATGTTTAGGAAAAGCCTCTTATGTTTATTTGAAAGAATCACCAGAGAAGTGAAGGGCTTTGATATGGGATGTAGGAAGTCAGATAAGAAGGCTGATAAACTCTGGGTTTGCTCTAGATTACATGGTTTTGAAGAAGAGTATTTTGCTTTGTACTATGATGCAAACTAAGCATCTGAAACAGACTGTTTAGGTGAGCTAATTTCCAGATAGGTGTAATAAAACTACATTTTACAAATTATGCCACTGATGGGCTTGTCAGGAAGGCAGCTGGATACTAAATGTAAACAAATCCACAACAAGGATCATTTCTTCACTTGTTTGAATGACTCCAGCACTGGGAGCCTCCAAATCACCCCTCTGAGGGGACTCTCAAATCCTACAGTGATAGAATTGTGCAGATTAAACCAGATCTTTTAAATCTCAGAATAAGACTAAACCATTAATGTGAACTTTTGTAACTGCAATGGAAGACAGTATAGGTCTGGTGACAGCTTTATTTTACATCATGGAATGATGTTGCTGCTGAGACATGATTGCAAGCCACAGACCTGCTTTCTGATGTGATCTTGACAAGTAAGAATGAAGTGAATTTGGATGGAAACCAACATAAGGATTCAACCTAGAAAACACTATTTCTTACAGAAGAATTTTTTTCCTGCTCTGCATGTATACTTCAGGCCAGGCCCTTGTAAACCACAAGAGTCTGATGTTTATCAGATTTCTTCTGGTATCTTTTGGTTTTGAAAGGGAAGAATTCTGTTTTGGGAAACTTTTATACCCTACAGTCTACAATTTTTGCTCTCAGTATTGAAAATACGTATTTAAAAACCATATTTCTTTACCAGTACTACCAGAAATACCTGTCATTATTAAATCTGAGATGAGTTTAAAAAAATCTTCCTTTACGTTCTGTGTTTGTTTCTCAGGATGGGGATTGAAAGACAGTTTTTAATTTGGGTAGTTTTGGGAGGTCTCTACTGCTGCCTTGCTTGTGGTGTGGCTATGACATGGTAACATAATATTTATTTACCTAAACCCAGCTGTTTTTACTGGAACAGAAAACCCCTTCCCAGCAAATCTTTCAAATCTTTCTATTTTCTTCAAGTTCCACAAAAAATAAAGAAAAGAGAAAAAAAGAAGAGGGCTGTCTGTAAGTTGACAGTAGCCTTTTAAATATAATGATAACAGCCCAGCACTGGTGAGAGTAAAGCCTGTGCTGCGGACAGACACTTAGGGACTGCCCTGCATGAGGACTGTGGGTCTGTGGCCACCAGTTTGCCCGCTGCTGGGCTCCAGCAGAGGGGCTGGGAGCATGGCAGGCCATCTATGCCTGCACCCAGCCCCCTCTGCACCCCAGGGACAAGCTGGTGAGGCAGAAGGGATGTGTGGTTCCCTATCAAGGCCCCATCCTGCCCCATCCTGCCTATCTCAGACTGGTGGCAGAGCCCTGGGCTGCTGGCACATTAGATCTCCCCTGTCACATGTCCCATTTATTACTTTCTTTGCCATCCTTTGTGGTGGAACTTTCCTTCTTTCTCTGCTCAAGGTCTTTGGAAAAGCTCTACTGAATGTGTGGCTGTCCCACATGGACTGAGACATTGATGCTGCTGGAGAGACACTTTGAGACCAGGGTGCCAGTGTGTGTCAATGGCACCAAGCTGGGAACTGTGGTATCCCTGGCATGCAGAGGGATGCTGCTCTCAATTCTCCTGTGAGCACACAGCTGCCCAAGTGCACCATGGCAAACCCATAGGCTTGCCATTCCACCTCTCTGCATCACAGCTTGTGCCAACCCACCGGATGCTCCTGATGGGCTGATGTGAAGCCAGCCGAGGTCTAGGGGGCAGTTGCTGTGGCAGAACAAGAGGTGCCACAGCCTGTCACTTATGCAGGCAGAGGCTTTGGCGGCAAGTGTCCACAGCCCCTTTACAGCCATTTGTTTTTCTTGGGAAATCTCTCTTATGAGAAATAACTCTCCTCTCCCCCTGACACTTACCCTCACCTGGTGTTTTTATGAAGAGCAATCACAGTCCTCCTCAGCTAAACTAAGGCTGTTCCAACCTTGCTACACTACCTCTGTCTGTGCTTTGACAGCTTGTGTCTAATAAAAATTCAGTCCCTTGGCTCCAACTCTAGAGCTCACATCAGTATGCAAAAACAAATGCAAATACGGGAGAGGTTTTGCTGGTTGATGCAGGTGAGTAGAGAATGGTGCTGCCCTTCTATTCATCTTTTTCCTGCCTTGGCTTTTGTTTTTGACCTTGTTGCAGGTCTTGGCTCTGAAATTTCCACTGCTTTTCCCTGTTGCATCCTTTATATAGGGACAGAATATGTTAGCAATCAGAATCAGCACTATTTTTGACACTTTGTCTGGAACTATGCATCTCTGGGGTGTCAGCTCTCCTGCTGATTGCTTTGAAGCTACTTTTTACCATCTCAAAAGTGTCACTAAATTTTGAGACATCTCCTTGTTAGAAAAGACAGGGAGATGTTGCTGCTCAATTTTCTTTCAATTTCTCCACTCAATTATTCCTCCTCAGCACAACTTACTGTAACATGCATACAATCATTCTCTTTCTGACCAGCATGGATTTCAGCCAGTTGATTTTCCATCAAGGGCAATTTTTACTTTTTTTTTTGTTTGTTTTTTGTTACCGCTTCACTTCTCTGTTTTTTGTTGGGGTTTTGTGGCTTTTTTTTCTTTTTTTTTGAGTGTATGTAGCACACAGGATTCCTACACAACCATCCGTAGACTTTTCAAGCCTATTTCTCTAGCTTATTTATTGGTATCTAACAATATTTATTTAATGTTAATTCTGAATATATATATTTTAGTGCCTGAGTTTTTGGCAGTTACTTTCCACATCTGGGTCATCAGTTTATTGTTAATTTTTGGGCAGCTGCTTCTCTATCGTGTTTTAAATACTGGTTTTGGTTAGGGTTGGGCCAGCCAGTTTATTTCAAGTAAGACCAGATCAGAGCCATAATGCCTCACACAGACTCAGAGAGGATCAGCCAAAATCATGGGAATAGGATAGATTTTTTTGCCCTGAGGCTGAAGAGAAAGTTTCATTTAGGGGATTTACTCTTTTCCTCTTCAGATGTCAGTCGGCTAAATTGTTCTGTCAACATGGCTGGCATCTTTTGCTTGGCTGAAAGGAGACAGGCAGCTCAAACTAATTGCACAGAAAGGTTAGCCCGCTTTCCCTTTTCAAGTAGAACAGGTTTATATGTTTCTGTGGGGCTGGCTGAACAAACAACAGGTGGATCTAAAAAAGCCCTCTGGAAAATCCCTACTGGGAAATGACAGAGTGAGTTAGAGCCACTCCCCTTGCTAGGATAGCCTATGTTCTAACACCCTGAGAGAGTAGGGAAGTGGAGGATGGGGACAGTGCCAGAGGGTAGTGTGACAACAGAGAGTGGGTTCTGAAAGTTTAGGTAAACTGTGCCAAAGTCATGACTTTATGTGCTTGTCCATATTCAGCCTAAAGTCTCTCTCACTGAAATTTCTAGGGTTCTGTGAAGAGCCCACTTTAAATATAGATAGGCATTTGTATGCTTGTTATAAAAATCAGTGTGAACAGGGAGGTGGCCATCTAAAAATGGGACATGATGACTTTTCACACAGTTGCTAAACAAAAATGTGACAACACAGTGCAAGGTGTTAAATTACTCGGTTGTTTTTGAGGATAGTTTGACTTAAAATATGCAGTCTGTACCTCTTTACCTTACTGCCCATACTAGGTCTGCTACTGGTGTAATGGGACCAACATCTAAAAAGTTCTGAACTTCTTTTTCCTTTTAAGTCATTCAAGAATAGCTTGCAATTGGATCAGATTTCATTCTCAGCTACTGATCTCTAAACCTACTGTAGCCTTTTTCTGCTTGAGCTACTCAAGTAGAGGAAGGGCAGCCTTAGTGGTCCACACTCAGGGTTTTGTAGGGTGAAGAGCAAAGGGTGAGGATGGAACCTACATCCCTGACCTGCTCCTTAGGCACCCAGGTAAAGAAATAGTACTGTCAATACTTTAGGACAGCCAACTGGCCTGGTTTGTAGGTAAATGGAAATACCACTAGCCTTTTGTATTAAAGAAAAAACCCAACTATACAAATCAAGGAACCTGTCTAGTCTGAGGATTTTATCCTCTACAATAGGAAACTCATTTGGCAGCATTTGCCCTGGCACTGACTTGTGCTGGTACACACTGGGTGATGCTTGGAGATGTCTTCTATTCCCTTGGAAACATGGTTGGAAAAAAATCTATATGAACAATTGCTGCTCCAAAACATGCACCTTTGTTTGCACCATGATGCCCTAACTCAGCATATGTGAAAGGGGCTGGGAATCCATAAACCTAGCCTGAGACCACGCTGTGTCCGGTCCCCCCCTCCCTGCCACCTCCCTCCTGCCTGTCACTCTGCCCATAAGGAAAAGGGGTTGTCCTCCCTACAACCCTCTGCCTAGCCTCCTGCCTGCACTGAGGGATGTGGTATCTAGTAAGTTTATTTAACAGGAACAGAAACCAGCATTTAATGAGCAATGAGACCAAGAGGGATGACCAGGTGGGGCTGGTTCACTTCCAGTGAAGTGCAGGATGACACCAACAAAGGGGCTGGTACCTGCTGCTGCCTGGTCTTACTCCTCTGCTGGGTGCTGCCCATTTAATACCTACATTTGTCGTGCTTTTCTCTAGATCTCATCCCTCTAAGAGATTTTTCTCCTCATAGTGACACAGCAGAGTACGACGCAGCCAATTGGATCTTCGCAAAGGGTTTTGTGCAATAGATGAGTTTCTGTGTTACGAGAAAGGACCTCTCTGAAATAGTTGCCATGGACGTTTTTGCTGCGCTGTGTGTGGTATTCTTTTTCTTTAATTAGTTTTAACTTTTGCTAACACTTCTCTGGTAAGCATCATTAAAGCTCACCATGAAAGCTGTAGTAACCTTATGTGTTACGGAAATAATCCTGGGAAGGATCCACAGTCCTGTGGTTCTGCACAGCCTGTCTCTGGTTCCTCTCCGTCTGAGTCACAGGGCTGTGACACTAGGAAGGTCATGGGACTGCAGAACATACCAGTGGGTGGATTTGGGGTTTCTTTCATCATAACCTCAGCTGATACCTCTTCTCCCTCAGTGATATTGTGCAGGTTTTAACTAAATCTGAGCCATATGCAGTATTGGCATATAACCATCCAGTTGATATTTAGGTTCCCAGGAAGCATCCGTTCCATGCGGAAGTCACCAAGTTTCATACCCACAGATCAGTTTCCATAGTAACTAATGTGGTTCAATGAGAGGGGAAAATCAAGAGGATTTTGAAAGGCAAAGACTGACCCTGGAAGGGAGTAAGTGGAACAAACAGCATGTGCAGCGGCTTGGAGCACACTACAGGTTTTATGACGTGTGTTTTAGGAAGACTTGCATGATTTGTGAACCATTTCTTTCCTCATGAGACATGTGGTCATGCCAAAAGCTTGGTGGTGCAAAGTAAAATGGTACTTCACAGTACTGCACACACAAATGCCATGTCAGTTTATATTTATTCACACACTTTGTGAGCACATGGAGGCAAGAGGAAAATGAGTTTTACTGCCTATTTCAAAGAAAATTGTCATACTGATAGTTTATTACATTTGGAGAAGCAAACATGCATTCTTCCAATCCTCCTTCCTCATCCCTGCTGCAGCAATGGAAGATGTCAAACAGCGGAAAAGAACAGGACTCAGGAAGAACCACTTTTCAGCTTCTCATTTATTCCATGCTGTCACAAATGCCACCATCAGTGGATATAAAATTATGGTGTTGCTATATTCTGATACATGCTGGTCAGAGTCACTACTACTGATCCATTTCTGCTTGAGCTGTGGGATCTGATGAACTGAAGTGTATATTTTCCTTCAGCTGTGTGGTATAACTCAGGGAACAAACATATTGCTTAAAAATATAACTGAAATTAATGTATTATGGGAATCTAGAATCTTGCATATCACAGATTGTATGGCATGACATATATTCCTGTGGAAAGCAAATGTTCAGAATTTTAATTCTGCAGGAGTAATTATTCAGAAGTAAGGAATGATCAGTTCAAAAAGGCTTAGGAAACTCTGAATTACTATGTTTGTACCCATAAACGTATGTGTTTAACTGACAGCATACATATTTCAATGCCTTGTCCTAGGACTCAGTAAACTGGGTAGAGGCAAAACCACATAAAGCAAGATTCATGTCATCCAAGTTTAGCTGGGTAAAGAAAGAAAGTTGTCTGAGTTAGTCTTCTTGGCTCTGTTTTTAATTAGTGCATAGTAGCAGATGTCTCCTGTTGGTGACTCACCCCACCTATTTTAGATTGCTCATTGGAGGTTCCTGTTTCTGCGCCTTCACTAAGAGGGAAGCTAATGAATGATTAGATTTAAACAGCCAAAGGCTGGTGAGGTGAAGCCCACCTAGAGGTGTACATTCAGTGAAGGTCAGATGGTGATAACTCTACAGAGAAGTTTGGCTTTCTGGTTCTTGTTCCCATCCACAAAAAGGGCTAGGATCTGTTCATTGTCCTTGAAGCCCAGCATAGGCTTTGTTCTTCTAATCATACATTTTACCCTCCAGATCAGGGTAATTGCACCCACTCAGTGTATTAGAGATGGCCCTTGCTCCTGCTAACCCTAGACTTGTTCTGAGCACTGTCTAGGACAGCACTGAGTGGTGTCAGTCTGAATTGTGCAACTTAACCACACTGATAGCTTGTCAGTGTGGAAAAACCCCAGGAGAGGAGCCATGACACAGCATTGCCTACTAGTGGAGGTGTAGCTAGAGTCATTACATAGAAAGGCGCAGTGACTGGTGTGACATTATTCCTGTTAGATAGAGAAATGAGTAAGAAATTTCTATAAGCTGAGCAGCGCAAGTGAGGGCTGTCACAGAATTAAAAAGGAAAATCCGCATGGGCGGTGAAGTTCTTTGGGCACACAGAGAGCGGGGCTATTCTGGGCCCTGGTGAGACTGAGAGACAGACCCAGCATTTCCTGGCAATATGCTCAGTGGTGGAAGCGTGATGTTCAGTTCAGACGTACAGCTACTTCTTGCCTCCATAATCAAAGCAGGTAGGAGTAGCCAAGCTGAGGAAACATCACACAAACGCAGCATCCTGTCTGCATGGTCCACCTCTTTCTGGAGCAACGTTCAGCAGGAGAAACCAAAATCCTCTAAAGGAAAAGCCAGGTGCGGAGAAGCCAAACGCCGTGCTGGGCTGCAGATGAGAGAAGCACTTTGTGTTCTTTGTGCTCTTTTCCATGGTGATTCGTGTTTCTGGGGCACAAAGGTGAGCGACCAAACAGGAGTTACCACTTCTCAGCACCCTTAAGCCCTGCTGCACCAAAGAGAAAGAAGAAAGACAGCTGCCAAGAGGTGAGTGCCCCAAAAAATGTAGGGGATGCACGAGGAGGGGCAGCCAGCCATCACTGTGCATTGATGGCAGAGAAAGCCAGAATACAGCCCACAGAGCACTGCAGCTGCTTGTGCTTTAATGCATTTTGCCCTGTGATAAAGAAATTACACAGATTACAGCTGAACATGGAAAATATGATTCATCCGGTCTCCAAGCACTGATCTGTCCATCCATCAAGACCTAAGTGTGCAGCGGAAGCTGAGGCAAGGCAGAGTCTCTGGGGAATGGTCTGCAAGGCTCCGTCTCCTCCTAGTCTTTCTCCTTAGACACAGGTGACAGAACCCTGTTTGTGCTAATAAGACTTGAGGGGGACGTTTTGAACTGTGGGGGTGACTGGAGGCACTGCCGGTGCCGGTGAGGAGCCAGTCATGCTGTGTGAGCTCCCCCATGGTGCTGGTGCCTCTGGCACCACAGAAGACCCTCAGTGCCTTCATTCTCCTCTGCATTGCCCTGCCAGTGCCTGCCAGTGCCTCAACCCAGACTCACTGCTCCTCTTTGATGAAAATAAGTCGCTGTGTTCCAGGTACTGAAATGAGAGCAGTGTAGAAAAAGTAACTTCCCGTATGCAAAGGTGCAAAGGTTTCCTGTAGTAACATTTTTGTGGTTAAGGCTGTGTTCTGGGACAGTAAACTGAAGTTACGGAAGTTCAATTTGCATCCTGAATGTGCATAATTGAAAGTATTAATTATTTCACTGAAGGTGCAGAAGCCACAGTGAAAGCATCTGTGTAGTTGCACTTGTAGCTCAGGTGTAGAACTAGAATATAGATAGCACTAGGATATAGGATAGGATATGCAGCAGCTGGTGTAGTGCTAAGCAAATGAACAGTTCTTACTTCTTATTAACCAACATTTTTGATTTATAATAGCTGCATGAATTTGGAGATTGCAGCAAAAATGCTATAGGGTTTTGCATTCCTTGACAGAGTTAGAGAATGCTTTAAAACTCAAGTAAGAGAGACAGATAAGAGCTAAGAAATTGTAGCAGAATATTTAATATTTGAAAATTTTCATTCATATTGGAATCATGACTTGATTTTATTTTCATAGAAGCCTCAAGATGAATCAACAACTCAGAGCTTTTAGGTTTCAATTAAAACACCGTCATTTCACGTGATACCATAAGAAATACTTTTTGGGTGTGAAGGAACAGACAGCATGTAATCATGTTAGTGCAAATTAATTTTATACCTGCCTGCCAGCCAAGCTGTTGTTGTGCCATACACAGCCTTCCCCAGCACAAGGTATCATTGCTGTATCAAGCTTCACTGAGGGTGGATTAACCCTAAGGCATGATTACTCTGTCCTTGGACAAGTCTTAACCTGACGCCTCACATCAAATACTATCAGGCAAAACCATAAGGAAATATAACATTCTGCTGCAATTTCCCTCCATTCTCACTCAAGCCACGTGCTAATACGCATTTTTTGGGACAAGGGACCCACGACTGGAACAAGGCAGGGACCTTTAGGGCAATCCTGACCTCTCTCGATGCAACATCCAGTGATGAAGCCCGAACTGCTCCAGGGGTCTGAAAGACATATGACTGTGTATGTCCTAGTCTATTTGCTTTGCTGCGCAGGGTGGTAGATGGGGACAGAGAGGTGGCAGGAAACAGTGTGAAAATAGATGATAGGCAGTTACGGAAGTGCATGTGCTCTGTGAATATTGCACACAACAAGTGCAGCATCCCTGCAGATCAGCAGCAACTCCCAAAGTCACTGCTTTGGGATTCACACTATTTGCCCATGCTCTGAGTCCCAGAAAAGTGAGTGATGCTGAAGAACTGAAGCCTGCGGTGGTTTTTATGCTTGTCTTTAGGAGATCAAAATCCCATTTCTAGCTATGCCTTGGCCTCTTTTATTCTTTTGGGAAAATTGCTTAAAGACGCGTTTTTCACAATAATGAATTGGAAACTTCCTTTGTTGCAAATTCCGTGAGTGTCTGTGATTACCTCCTAAAAGCCAGATTATGAGAAGGTATTTTAACTCGTGTTTGATGGCAGGACATGGAAGAATGTCCCAACCTAGTCAGGACAACTCCTGAACACGGGTAATTCCCTTTTTGTTCTCTATGATCTGGTTTCCATCAGAAGGAATCCTTCATCTTGGGAGGAGACTGCTGCACCACTTAGTTCTGCATCATCTGGACCAACCCCAGTTTAGCCTCTCTGTGATGAGGCTAAAATACCTCCTGATGCTGGTGGAACAGTTCAACTGTAAAGTGAGCTTCTGCTAGGGCATTCAGGATTAGTTTAAGGAAAACTGCTCCTAAGAAAGTAGAGTGAGAGATCCCTTGAGACATTAAATATTTTAGTTGCATAATCTGGTTGGGGTGTTTAAATGCATGCAGGGATTAACACTTTAACACTGTCCACCCAAACTCAAAATGTCAGCCTAATAAAGTTTGCAAAAGTGTATGCAAATATTGAAAGTGGAAGATTAAAGTCAGAATATTGGAAATAGAAACCTTAACTAAGTAAAATAGTTTTATAACTTGTTACTGCTATTTTAACCTTTCACTGTGTTTTCTTAAGTTTTATTATGAGGTAATATTATGTTTGGAAAGGAGTTGTATGACCTGTGAGGTAGTGTTCAATGGGAAAGGTTGCATAAGTGGTGAGGAACCAGCTAGGTCTCTTCTTCACACTGGGTAGAGTAAATTAAATTAAAATTTATTATTCTGGTTTCCTAACCCATTTTGCTCCCCAGGGCCCAGCATACACACATATGCAGAGTGCCCATGAGGTTGTAAGTTTGTGCAGTTCTGAAGGGAGAATGCCCAAATCCCTTTTTTTGTTTGGTTGGTTTTTTTTGGTTGGTTCGGGTTTTGTGGGGGGGTTTTTTTGGTTTTGTTTGTTTGTTGTTTTTGTTTGTTGTTTTGCTTATTGTTTTTAAACACATATTCCTTCTTCTTTTCTTTTCAAAGGATTGGGGATGCAGTCACTGACATTCTTGTCAAGTAAGACCACCAGATGACCCTTTCAGCCTCTAAGCTTGAGTCTTTTCCTTTGTTTGGTCAAAGTAGTACAGTTGTCCTTGCAAGTGGTATCTCTTGCTGACTGTGCTTTTTGGCTGTAGCTCTGTGTCTGTTTTTTTTTCATGGACATGAGGCCCATTAGAAAATCTAGTGGTTTCTTCTCTTGATGGCAACATCTCAGGCAGTGCTTTCAGTGTCACTCTGTGCTGGCAAGAGCAATCCCCAGGTCTTACAGTTATGGGGTATTATTCTCCATGGGCACCCAAACTGAGAGGTGTATCCATTGAGCCTTTCTGTTACCTTTCTTTCTGAAACAAAACTAAACCAAAAACTAAAATGGAAAACTGCCCTCTAACCTTTCAGATTCCTCAGGCTCATATTGCAGTTTATTGTCTAAAAGTACTTCATTGTAAGCATGATATTCAATGAAGTGTGTTCTTGGGATGGTAGGTCCCCTGGTGTTCTTGTTAACTTGTTATAATCTTCATAGATGACCAAACTTTTCGTGTTTCTCCAATACTTTGTGGAGAGAGAGATTATATTTTTATCTGGATTGTGCTTTATTTCTCCTTCTTCCACAAATGTCCCTATGCGGCATCTGTACTTGCACAGCTTGTGGTGCCCCAGTTTTATGTTACACTCCCTATTGTTTGTCAGTAGATTTAGTAATTTTCATTGTGTTTCTTTCTATTGGGCTGATGATCTGACTCCCTCTGTTCCTCTATTATGGCATATACATTTTTCTTGCACAGCTGTTAGAACAAAAAGTATTCTTTTGAGATGACATCTTTCAAACTGAACTGGAAATTGGTCATCTGGCAAGCTCCTTGTCCAGTCTGAATGGCAGCAGTGGGTACCATAATACCCAGCATAGAGCTGCTGAGAAAGTTTTTGTGCAGAGCTCTATTTCTCAGAAGCAAATGAGTCAAAGAAACTCAAGCTCTGTGCTTCTCTGGACTCGCCATGGGAGAGCTGTGCTTTGTGGTGTATTCCTTCGCCTTTGTACCCAAAATACTTTCTAAAATTAGTTGGGTTTTAGATTGCAGACTGCTTATCTCATTCAGATGCTGTAAAGGTCAGCCCCCTTGGCACCTTCCACTGAGCACTTTTCTCGACAGTGCTTCCCATTTAAAGTCTATAGGTAACCTTGCACTGTTCTATGTGAAAACAGTAGTAAAAATTTATTTCTTTTGATAGGAAAAATTATATTGACTCAGACTTCACAGGAATGGAGATTAACATGGTTCCGTGGTGGTAGGTAGTGGTTTTCATTAACAAACTTCTCAAGACTTTACCCTCAACTGCTCAGCTAAAATGGAAGGCCTTCAGATTAGTGACCAAGATGTTGTACTTCCTATCCTGTGCATCTCTTAAATGACTTGATTAACCAGTTGTCTGGTTCTGCATAAATAACACACAGTGAGAATGGTGGTAGTGTTAGACACAGTCTTTGGAGATACTGGGTTAGCTGCTACCATCTTGTTAGAAAACTCGGGTGACTCACTGAATTTTCCTTTTCTTTTTAATCTGCACTTATTAGGGCACTTGGTACTCCTTTGTTGCCCCTAATACTTGTAAGATATACTTGTGAACCAAGAACACATCCACTGTCTGGGCATGCAGCCTGCTGCAGGCAGGGAGTCCCAGGACCTTGCCATCAGACTTTCCTTCTCCCTCCCTTCTGTCATCATTATTCCTCACCTTGAGATGGGGGGTGTGGTCACCTTGCCCTTGTCTCTGCAAACTTCTTAGTGATGCTTTAATAATTTTTTATCAGAGCCCTTCTTTTCTCACAAGAGGTGATGCCAGGCTTTAGTGCCAGCTGGACTTTTTCAAAATGCATTTACAATCTTAAGTGCTTTATAATAGAATAAAGATTTGTTTTTACCAAGTCTTCTCCTCCCTACCTATTTTAAAGATTAATTGAGCTATTGGTGCCAGCCATGCCACAGTGCCATGATAGAGCCCATGAAAGCAGGAGCATAAGAGGTGGGGAGGCACATATGTATCGTGGTTGCAAGGATCTGCCAAAGCAAGACATGACATGGTGGAGGTCCTCTGCAGCAAGGATGTCTGGCTGTGGCTGCGGGATGTGGCAACATCCTGCCAGTGTGGCATCATGGTAGGTCAAGTAATCATTCATTAAGAAGGAGTTGAGGGTTCTGCTTCGTGCAGGCTGTATTGCACAAGCATGGAGGACAGGATGGCACGTGGCACCTTGTGCTGTTTCCAGAAATCCTGCATCCCTGTAGCCATGGAGTTGCAGTTTATGAAATGCCTCGTGTCTGTGAAAAGTGATCTGGGCACTGAAAACCTTAGAAAAACAGCCATTTCTGTGAGCAGAAAAGTCTCTCACATGTCTTATTTTAAATTCGAGTGGCTTTGTTTTCCTTTTTTTTTCTATTAAGAACCCATAAAGGCATTGACAATTCATAAGTGGAATCTAATTACAGGATCCTTACTCCAGTCAGAACATCTTGCAAAAAAATTAACAAACTTCTCCAAGATTCTCCGAGGCAGAGAGACATTGTTAATATTGTCCTTCGCAGATAGCTTGCCATTGTTTTGACATGTTTGACACACGAAGGATGGCAATATACTTACAATCAATACACTTTTGTTTTGGTCAGGAAAAAAATGGAATTGGGAAGGAGGAAGAACAGGTGAGAGCCAGACTAAAGTCTTTAAGAGGATACATGGTCTTTCCTTTATAATGTGAGGCATCTGCTTGGACTGGCCGAGCAGCAGCCTACGTACCACTGATCCTTTGTAAACCAGGGGGGAACCTTCCCTCTGCAGTCTCAGAGGCTTGTGGCCCTCTGCAGCCCAACCCTGTGTAAACTACCAGTCAGTGAACATTAAGAAAAATGGTTTGTAGAAGTTCCTCTGAGAAGACTTATTGCTCAGAGGACCTCTCTAGTCATCTCAGATCTTTCCAATGGCTACACACACTATCCATGATTGCTGTTTCCAGTAAAGATAATCTTGTTACAATGGTGGCCAGCATGTACTATTCTAAGGGGCAGCGCTCTGGGGCCGCATGAACTATTGTGAGGGAAACTTATGGACACCACGAACGGACCGATATGATCAAGGTAATGCCATTTATTGTTGTGAAAACACCCCTTAAATAACCCAGATAGCTTACACTCTGCACACACACTGCAAACCACCCTGTGACTGGTTAATACGAATAACACACAACTCTATTGGTGTAAAATAAAGTCCTTGTGACTTCTCTCTGTGCCGTTGTTTTTCAATTCTTCTGCTGCAGTTTCTGTAAGTTTACATTCCTCTTCACTGTTGATCTCCACAGAGGCTTCTTACAAGAAGCTTCTCACTGCAGTCTTAAAGGCCCTGCAACATAACTGCGTCTAAAGCACTGAGATTGCTCATATGTCCATTTTCTGCAAGAAGTTTCCCAACAATGAACCTCTTGTTATTTTTATACCATGGAGAGAGATCGTTCCCCTAAACAGCTCTAGATTATGGGGGAATCAAAGTGTTTTAGAGTTTCCTGTCCCAAAAGCATGGGAATGCCTCAAGTAACCAAGAATTAGCTCTGTGGTTTCTGTGAGTCTGTCTGTGTAGTCTGGTATTAGTCTCCCAGAACTTTCCAAAAACATCCTTGGAAAACAGCAAGGAGAGGGGTTATAAGGACGCTGGTGCCAGGCCTTTAACAAAAGTCTATCCAGGCAAAAAATAAAGCCCAAACCATTCAAACAATGCAGTCCTACACACAAATTTCTCCAACTCAGCAGTACAGCATGCTAAATTCTAATAATGACTTGTTTAGTGTCCAAAAATTCATCATAGGCCTCCATCCCAAGGAGCATTCCGCGAAGTGACATGATGAAATTTCATGTGTACAGTTGCAATCCTACTCCTTGACAACACTTGAAAACAATGAATAGCTTCATCCATACAAATACCATGTGAGAGCATGACCTCGCTCAGGGAAAAGTGCAGGGCGATCAGACTTATCCACTGGGGAACTTGGACAAAGCAGATGTGGAAATCCCAGCCTAGAAAGCACCTGGAGGGTTGCTAAGGTCAGGTCCTTGTGCTTCCAGGGAGCTGTGTCATGAATCTGATTCCAGCTCCACCTTCAAGATAACTAGAAGGTTTGTCCTTCCTGCACTCCTGATTTGGAATTTTTAAAATATTTAATCTGAATTATTGCTTATATTTTCAACTGTGTATCTTCATGCATTCCAGGTAAGTAAGAGATGAAACAACACATGACTCACTAATTCTCATCTTTATACACAAGCTTAAAAGTTCTGTAAATGCAAAAGGGAAATAGATGCCCAATAAAAGAATTATATAAATTGTGGAGTTGGAATATAATGTAACTAGTTTCTAGGCTTACCATAGTCTTCCAAACCATTCTTTTGCAGGATGAATTTGTATGCATTAGAAAAATGAATGAAGGTATCAACCACCCAGCCTGCATCTGTTTTGTGATTAAACATGAGAATTATTCCTGCTGTGGTCTTCTGACAAACGTTCTGCCCTCCCCAGGAGTCACCTGCACATTGCCAAAAAGCTTTCCAGAGAGCAGCATGCTGATGCTCATGTGCTAAATCTGCTGCAGATCTCAGGATCCCAAGTACCTTTAAATAAAGGACAGGAGTAGGGGCATAATCTGAACAAAACATGTGTGCACACATGCTTAGAACACAGGAGGAAGAATGAAGAGCATGTGTAGATTTGGAGCATGTACAGCAGTCCAACTTAGAAATGGAGTCAGCTTCTGGATTTTATTGCATGTAACATCATCAAAATACAGCCAACCTGAATGCAGTCTCCGCTATTTCTTATGACACATTGGAAAGGTCATTGGGAGCAATTGAGAGCAATTAATTTATGAAATTATTTGAAAGAAAGTCCCTTTTTAGAAAAAATTGTAATCTGAAGCACTGATTTTCAAATTTTTCCCCCTCATGACCTTGTTCTTCCATGGCCTCAAGTGGCAGTGTCCCCGGCATGAGTGCTTCCAAGCTCATGGCTCCAAGAGAGGGAACCATTGACCTGGAAACACCGTCTGGCCAGCAGCTCTCAGGCAATCCCCTTGCTTATTATTTATTTGTATTGCAGGAGGCCTAAAGAGGTGCTGCAGGGCTGGGTCCCAGCAGGATGCCTGGCAGCCGATGGCAGAGAGGGGAGGAAGCAGCAAGGTGGCTGCAGCAGACCAGCTGCCTGACCATCGCGAGGCTTCGGCATTGGAAAGTGTGGCAGAGCGGTGTTTGAGGGAACATCAGACGGGGCATTGCTGGGCTGCTGGTGGAGCTTTTGTGGGGACTTCCTTTCACAGCAGATGTATGGCAGGGCAGGAAACATTTGTCTGTTTGCTAGAAAATCTTTGCAATTATTGTGCAATACCGGGGAAATCATGCTGTGACAGGAATTCCCACAAATGACCAACATATTACAGTTTGCTTAGTCTATGCAAGGCCTGTAAAAGAATTGATCTTCTCTGTTTTGTTTTGTTTTGTTTTTTCCTAACCTCTCTGCATTTCAACAGTAGCAAGGTTGTTTTCAATTGCAAAGAAGTGTCAGGAAGGTAAGGTACATTACCAGAGACATTTTGGTAGAAAGCAGTCATACTACACAGAAAACACTACCAGTGCTCATAGTTCCAGATTGCTTCTTTCCAAAGTTTTCTCTAGCATACTGCATGCTTTATATAACAATTGCTACTTTAAATGAAAATTATTAGACCAAAATAAACCATACTAATTTTTTTTTTCAAATATTTTTTCTTGGTCAGGGAGAGACTCATAGCAATGAGATGAATGTCGGAAACAGTTCCTGGTATATACAAACAGAAAATGGATTCTCAAGTAGAGGTAGAAACTTGGGAAATGATCATGCTCAAAAAGGCATAGGAGAAATAACAGACTTGGGGAAAGGTTGAACTGGACCTAAAACTGTAGTCTGAAGTAAATTTAAAAAGCTGACTGTAACTTTCAGTTGCAGATGTGAAACCTAAAAAGCCTAGCAGCATATCAAATTTCAAAAGGAAAAAAAAAATAATTTGCAGGTACTTGAATAGGGTTGTTACTGAAACTGATGGTAAATTCTTTGGCTATCCATCAGCTAGGGGAAAAAAGCAAGAAAAAAGAAAGACTAGCTAAGGATAAGAAAGGTGATGGCTACAAAAGAAATATATAAATCTTGGTGTCATTGAGAATGTTTTGGCAGAAACCTGTACAAGGATGGAATGATCTGTGCAGAAACTGATTAGACCTTAGATGGCTTCTGTAGTGATGAGGAGTTTGTCTCTTGGTGTATGACATCTGGTGAAACAGGAGAGAACTTACAAGAAGTTAACATGGACATGGGTCAGGACTGTGAGGTGAGCTGATATTGTATCACAGCTGCCCACTACAAAAATACTTTCCGTTGGGATGTTCATGCTTGATGTGCCATTTGATGCAAGAACAAAATTAAATGCATGGGATAAAATCATGCCAGAATGATGTGAAATGCTGGAACTAAGACTGAATAAGAAGAAACATCTAACAAAATATGTTGTTGACTACTGAGATAAGAAGCTCCCTGCACAGGATGTGCCACATGAAGATGTGCAAAATCATCAGGAACCATGGTTCCTATAAAGGAAACAAAACAGGAAACATCATGAATCATCAGCTAGCAGGCATTGGACAGGTTACGTGGCTTGTTCCTTAATGGAATTAATACTTTTCCAAGGTTGGAAAAAAAGAAACTTAAATAGCATCATAATATTATGACACAAGCTTAGGAAAGATAGACTGAAAATTGAGGCTGATCATCTCTGCTCAGCAACAGCATACGAGAGAGAGAAGTTACACTGCCACAGTGTGGGATGCCTCATTAAATAAACAGTCCTAGACACTAATTAACAGTATACAGAAAAAAATAGAAAAATGAGAGCATGCTTGGAGACTTAGGATGCTTCTGGAGTTGCCTGGCACACAGTTAGCAGCGACAATCTTTCTACAAGAAGCTATTTCATCAGCATCCCATCTGTAATCTTCAACTAATTACCCACTGATTTGCATCTCTGATTTGTATTAAAGTTCCTTGTGTCCATTTATTACCGGCATTGTTTAGCAGAACTTGAATGTTGGAGATGAAGGCAGCACTGGGCTTTTGGTCAAGATGAGCCAACCCACTAATACCCACTTCAGAGGGAAAAAAATATTAAAAAAGAAGAGGACCAGTGTGACAGAAATCCCACAGGCTGACATAATTCTCCAGTACCAATTAAAGCAAGAGAAACAGATGAAAGGAAACTGGTGTTTCAAAATAAAGGGTCCATATCTCTCCCTTTATCCCTTTCTCCAAACGTCTCAATATCTCTCAGTTTTCATATATAGCTGAATAGTCCTTATTCAGTGATTCTTTACATTTGATAAATACAATTCGGTTAGCTGTTGCTTTCGCTGTGAGTCACCTTATAATAAGGTGCCTTAGGTACTCGCTAGCTCTTTCCTTTATTATAGCAGTGACCTCTAGTGTACAGCTATCAGGATCCAGACCTAGCATTTCCAGATTACAGAGCAAGGCCATTTTCCATCTCATGGGAAGGCAGTAGCCTTAACAAATGACCTTTCTGTTAATTTTGGATTTCTTTCAAAGAAAATAGAAAAACTCCCCTGAGACTTTGATAGTCAATAAAGTCGAGCTACATCAGCATGTTGGATCTGTGGCTGCCCAGCCCTCTTGCTCTAAAACATTTTCATTTTGGAGTGGCTCAGGAAGAAATTTTGCAGCCTGAAGTACTGCCTGCACTATTATTTTATATTTTGATGAGGTAGATTACCTGCACATGAATTTTCTTTGTTAGAAAGCGAAATGTCAGGTTCATTTTAGTTCAGGACATACTAATCTAGTGCCTAGTAGGTAAAGTCAGCTGGGATTTCTTGAAATTAAATGTGCTAATTATTTGTAAGATGAGTTACGTTTAATTTGTTTCTGCTGTCGAAATTCCAGGGGAATCACTAGGACACACGGTAATAATCTTTCTCTAGCTCTGAGCTGTCTTTGATTGAGGCCAACACAGGAAATTTCACGACTTGTATTCCTACAGGAATACTGTGCATTTCATTGTCTGATGTTTCTTCTTGACAGCACCTTTCCAGTCAGTGAGGATGGAGGCTGCCCTATTCCACTGTCGCTGCCCTGAAGGGAGGCCTCTCCCACAAGCTGCCAGTGCAGAGGGATAGGGTGATTTGGGGGGATCGGAGAGGTGGCTCTGACATATCCCTCCATGGACCACTGAGGGCTCACAGAGAACTGAATCTTTTATCCCTCTCCCTGGATCACACAGAAAACTTACAAACACCCCATCCTTATTTCCCCTGGAGACAAAACTAGATGGTGCTTGGAGAGGAGCTTGTCAGTGGCAAGTGATGGGCACCAGAGATCTCTACAGGCCTCTTTCTTAGCCATAGAGCTGTCCGAGGATTTGGCCATGACAGAGTGAGTCCCATCATCCAAAGTGTGATGGTATGTTGCATCTGCTGGTGGCCTGGCAACACAGGCCACGTCTTGCCTCCCACAGCAAAATTTCTCTGAGTGCATTTTTCGTATTCATGGGCCATTGATAATTACTAATACTAATTTAACTAAAGGACATATGTGACCATGCCCGAAAAACAACTCTTCTTAAAAACACAATTGTATTTCAATCTGTCCATCTTGACAGGCATTTCCATTCAGTAGTCACAGATGTTTCAATATAATTGATAAAAAGAAACCATAATCCAAGTAATGAGGAGGTGAATGATGGCTGGCTGGTGGGGTCTATATACTGTCATAAATAACATCACCTCACCTATAAATTGCTTTCTAGATGGTGAAGTTACAGAAAATCACAGAGGAAGGGGTCAGGAGCTTTCAGGAAAGTGAAGAAAACACATTTCAATATAGTTGGCTTCCTGCTGCAAAACATCCAGCCTTACTGCTAAAGTGTTCCAAAAATAGACAAGCTTGTTCATTAGCCTTGTGATCATTTAAATAGGAGAGGGATCGTTACCCAAATTATATCCCTTAAAAGGGACTTTCACACTGGGGTAAACTTAAAAAAGAACATTTACGCAAAAAGCAATTTTCTTTGCCTGCAATCTTCTGTATTCCCCTAAGTCTCATTGGAATAAAAAACTTCCTCCCTCTCCAGCCTGATTCTCTTTTTTTTTTTCTTAATCCAGCTGTGAAATCATAAAGCTCAGTGTTTATGACAATAGTTTGCTACCATGGAAACAGCTATATCGTCACAAATTCAGCCTTATGATATGACCTCCCCTGGCTGCAGGAACAAGTCAAAAAGGAATATATGCTAGAACTGAGACCTTGTTTAACCAGAAATGTCTGTTTTAAATCCTTTTGCATAGCACACTCAGCAGCTCTTTAATAAGAAGACCTTTGATACGAACTGTGTACCTCATTACATACTGCTTTATTATGCCATTTGAATTGCTTTGAATGTCACCTTTGAAGGTGAGCTCTCCTTTTATTGCTGAACATTTTGAATTCCCAGTGTCCTAACACAGCACTGTGATGATTTCTACAACCTCACATCATTGCCCTTCTGAGCAGTTTATTGTACCCTACGGTTTTCTTGTTTTCTTCTTTAAAAGCAAAACAAAATAAATTTAAAGGAAAAGAAAAATCCATTATTGAGCAGATGTTGGAGGAAATCTATTGGGATTCTGGGACACCTCCTGCCACCACATTGTATGTGGAGTCCTCTCATTATTGCTATATGGAGGAATGGCCTTTTGTGCATTGGTATAGCCAGATATTTTAAATCTGAGGGAGTCTGTCATGCCTGTCCACAGTATCCTCTGCCTCCAAGTGAGATAACCTAGCCAGGTACATGTGCACAGCGGTTTCCAAAATGGAAGGTGCTGTCTAAACTAAACAGCAAAGTGAGTGATGAAAGACAAGAGCAGCATGACCCTCAGTACACAGCAGACATAAAATTTGGCAGCTGAAGCCATAAACAATCTAGTCCTCCTGTGTCCTTGCTCAGTGAGCCCTTAAGATGTTTCCCTCCAGTCCTCTTGCTTTAACGAGTGAACCTATGTGCTTTTGTCATGCAAACCAAGAGGCTGCAGAGCATTGCAGGGCTCCAAGGGGCTTCCTGCTCCCCAGCCTCTACAGAAGAGAGATGTGGGGGGAGGCTACTGCATGCTATATCCTTCTCCCTGAGCAATGAAATCAGTCTTTCAGAACATCCACAGTACACCATTTGGGGAAAAAAAATTAAACCCTGAATTTAGGAAAAGGGTTACAAATTTATCCTCAGCATTTCAGAAGAGCAACGCACCGTTTCTGCAAGGGACAGTGTCCAGCTCCAGCACAGGGCAGAGTGTCATGAAGTGTCATGTTGTGGGAAGTGCTGGCGGTTGTGTTACTTTGGATACCCCCACAAAAAAAATGTACATTATTTTAAGCGTAATACCTGTGATATAAACCAAGAAAAAAATTAAAGCTTCTGTAAGCAAGATGTGTAACATTTTAAAGTGCCTATAGTTGTAAGTAAGCAAATCCTGCAGAGGATAGCTGTGTTGAAAATCGTCATTAAAATAATTGCACTGAATGAAATGTGGGAAGTGTTATCACAGGGGCAATGGCGCAAGGCTCCAGTGGGTGGAAGGGGGAGGGGGATTCAAGTGCCTGGCTATCACAAGCCAGGGCACCAGCACCCTGCATCTGCAGAAGCTGTCTGGGCTGCACTGCTGTAGATAGTGTGGCTGTGGTCTGCCCACACTAACTTCAGCAGGAGTACAGACCTTCCTGGACTACACCACGTGTCCCATCTATTTCCATTAATTATGGAAATTCTGCACAGGTTCTTTAAAATACATTTATTCTTGTTTTCTTCTCTTGTCCTCTGCTTTTACCCTCAATACATGGATACAGCAGTGGTCTACAATTGTAGAAAGACTCTTCTACACCTCACTGACCCCTTCGGGTATCTTCCCACCCCTCTTGAACACATTCAGTTTCACCTCCTTCAATTGTTCAGATCATTGAACAATTTCTGTCTATGGATTTTGTCCAGTGTTTCTTTTTGTCAGTTGTAACAGAAGGATGCCTCCAGATAGATGCTGTGCTTACACTGAGACCTACTTTTGGCAGTGTACTTCAGGGAAAGCCTCTGATAGTTTTACACTTGAGCAATGTTTCTGCTTGGGATGCCCTTGTATTTGTGACAATGTATGGCTCAGGATCTGCCCTCCTTTCAGGCTGGGCTGCACCGTGCAAAAGCAACATCCCTACTTTCTGTGTTTATGCAACTGATGTTTCCCTGAGGTAGGAAGCATTTCACATTTGTCTTTTTAAATCTCAGTTTGGTTGCACTCTATTTCTTCAACTTACCTAGCTCACACTGTGTTTTAAGTCTCTCCTCCAAATGGCAATACCGACTTGACTATGAACATTGTCCTCTCTGGTGATTGCAGAGGAACATTTGCCTCAAGGAAAGCCCTTAGCCCTGAATAACCTTCATGTCAGACTGCCCCAGTGTCTTCTGTACTTAAGTACTACAGAGCCACTAGAGTATTCCCACACTTTTCCTTCAGCCTCCACCCATTTTGAGGCGGCTTGTCAGCTGCTGGGGCCTCCTTTTAACATGCTGGGTTTTTCCCCTATGGTGCTAAGCAAAACATGAAGGGCTCAGTCCTTTTGGTTGCTGTCTGTGGCTTGCGAAATGGAGATGTACAGTAAATGACAAGCCTGGCGAGGGGTGTTGAAAGGAAGCAGTGGTGGGAAGCATTTCAGTTTAAGGAAAAACAGTGTGGGCGTGGTGCAGCACTGGAAGAAAATTGGATAGAAAATGAAATTGGGGAGTGAAAATCTATTTTTAAAAGGGCTTTGAAAATCTGGCTGGGGCCAGGCCCTGTCTGAAATGATGCAGAGCCATAACTATTTCCTGGGGCTTGCATTTTCCATAACGGAGAACATCTGATAGCAGAGCAAGAGGTTTGTTCTTTCTAATACATCCAGTGAAAGCCTTATCGTTCTTATGGGAGAAAACAGAGGACACTTGCTACCCTTTACACAGCACAGATGTCTGGCTATTCTCCATGCTAGGTGAGATCTTCTGGGCATGCAGGGAAAACGAGAGCACATACGGTGCGAGATGCATCCCTTTGCAGTAGAGAAGAGACAACATCTCACCCAGGCAGACATTGTACTTGATGAAGAACTGCCAGGAGAGAGATATGCATAAAGAGGTGATGCATGTAATTGCTATATCCACTGAGTTTATAACAAAAAAATACATTTTTGTTTCTACAATCAGGATTCTCTGCTCTCTGTGCCTTTTGCAGGAGAGGAAGTTGCACCATGCTCAAAGCAGATCTCAGTGCAGTTCCAAAGTGGGCTTCCCTGGGAGCCAAGAGGGGTCTTGGGGAATACCTGTGCTGCTTGCATTGGACCACACACCACTGGTGTCCACTGCTGCCCTGGACACTCCATGCTCCCCTTCCAGCTGAAGGGCAGGAGTGGATGCTTCTTGCATGTGAGTCATCTGACCTGCTTAAACACCTGCTTTCTGAAGAGATGAATTGCACCCAAAAGGTACTTTTTTTCCAGTGAGGACACAGGAAGGGTAGACATCCTAGATGTGCATTTGGAGCAGCCATCTGGCTCATTTGCAAATGAAGACCTGCAAAAAACACCCCCCAAAATCCGACAGACGGCCGTGTCTGGTCTGACAAATTACAGCTCCAAGCCTTCCCAGTGGAGGAACCAAGCCCAAGGAGGAAGGATCTGGTGGTCACTGTGGTGGTGCATGCAAATAAAAGCCCATGGTGGGGTCAGAGGAAACGGCTCAGCAGCAGCTCCTGTGGGTCACTGCTGCCCCGCAGGCACCAGTAGCGCATTTATCTGCAAACCATCTCTCCCCAGTACCAGACACTTAGCAGCTGTGCAGTGCTGCTGAAGGCATCACTAAGACTTTGAGGAATTTTATTTCCAGGCCTCGGGGCGGTGGCTGGTAGACTCAGCTGGGTGCCGGTGAGCTGGCTGTGGGGAATGGGCTGTCAAAGGTTGTGCTGAAATGGCCCATGTAGTTCCCAGTCATCAGCTGACCCTCCCAAATGCCACAAACCTCACCTGCAGTGCTTCAGGGGGCAATTTCCAGTGCAGTGCAGCCCTCGAGCCCTCTTTCTGCATCCCAGGTACCTGCATCCAGGTGATGGACACCCAGCACCACTACTGCCCCTCTGGGAGGAGCCGGGCCTATTGAAGGAACAGTTTCAAGAGCTTCTTTGAGTGGTCTCCTCAGAGGGATGTCAAGGGCAGGTGGTGACACTCCTGGGGCCAGGCTCTGGCTTCCCTCTGCACAGCCTCAGCAAGAAGGACTGACGGCAGGTGAGGGGGATGCTGGTGCCACCCTCGGGTAACCTGAGTTGTTCTAGCCAGTCCTAAGGGGGTTTGTAGAACCCTAAGATCACTTGCTATTATGCTGAGGTGATGGGAAGGTCTAGTTTGGCCTACAGGGAAGGAAATGCAAAGGTGGTCTGGAAACCATGTGCTGCTGATGGCCAGGTAAGAGCAGCAACATTCACTTTCCATGCAGGCTACAACATTTTCAGTCTGGACAGAGAAACTTCACAGAGCAGAATGGCAACCCTCCTGTGCCATTGGCATTTTCTGTCTCTGGACAGGCAGTGAGTTTGGCCTCAAGGCTGTAGAGGGGGACCCAGCAACCAACCAACTGGTGTAATTATCATGTACATTTGGGATAGCAACCTCATTTCTTCTTTTATTTGTTTTCCTTCTTCTTCCTTTTTTTTTCTTTCTTTTCTTTTTTTTTTCTCCTCTTTATTCACCTAAAGAATAACTACTAACAGTTTAGCTATACTGTGCAGCACATACATAGTAGTGCTGTGAATATATACACACACAGTGATCTTCTGTTTCAGCTATGGTTAGCCTCCTTTTGAGACACATCTTTTCCTGCTAACAGCTAGTTTTCAGCTGTGCATGAAAGCCATGACAGCGAAACCTCCATCACCAGATGCTCAGGAATGCAAAGAGACCACATTGCTGATAATCCAAGGTAAATTCAGGTGGGAGAAGATGCCTCTCAAGTTGAAGTGCATTCCTTATCTCCACATGCCCAAATGTCTGAAATCACTCAGGTTCAGGAGGGAGGCATTGCCCTTTTGGCTGCTGCTGTATAAAATGTTTTCTTTTGGGAAGGAGCATGGTCCTGACAGGGTCATACTAGAGCCAGTGTGCACTTAGTGCGGAGGACCTGAATGCCAGATGCCTCAGGTCTCTTTTTTTTTTGTTTCAGCACTCTTTTTTTATTTCACCTTCATCTTATTTATAAGGGGAGAATTATGTCCATGCTTATCAGGTGCTGGCTGGTAAAATGGATCTGCTTTGGTGTTTAAGCAGGGCAATTTCAGTATGTGTGAATGCAGTACAACCACTGTGCTCCTTACAGCTCTCCCAGCAGAGCCTTGCAGACAGTGCTGCAAGGCTGCTCATTTTCTACAAAGACAAAAGCTCTAGTTGGGGAAACTGTCAGTGCAGAATCAGAGAGCTTCAGCTAAGAAATACCAGGGTGTCTAAAAGCCATTAAGGTGCATCAGGCTGGAGAACTGTAATACCCTCCAGTCTTCAAAGAAATGTTTCCCCTCAAAGACATTTTTCCTGAGCAAATATTCTATTAAGCCATCAGGAAATTCTTTTCAAATCACAGATGGGTGCCAGTGGGGGCAGACAGTGCAGCTATGGGAAGGGGATACTGCCTGGTTCTCCAAAATGCAAGCTAGTGGAGGGAGCTGCTGTCACCCAGAGACACTACCACCCAACTTTAGGTCCTTGTGGTTTGTAGACTGGTTGTATGCAGCTTTCAAGTCACACTGAGGTGGTAGTGGTGTACTGGAGGTGGGAAATGTTGGGAGGATTTGTCTCATTGGAAATAGTTTCTTGGGGGTGAAAGAAATGGAGATACGCTGTAGAACTTCGTAATTTAAAATTGGATTTTCCCTTAGGTCTAACTAAAAATAAATTGGCTAATAGTATATTCAATTAATTTTGCCAAATATGAGCAATTCTTTTAATTAGGAGGGAAGAGCTTAATTTCACAGAAAACAGACAATTTCCAAAGGCTGGCACAGGGGTATGCCACCAGAGTATGTACCTATGAATTGCTGTGAGATGACGAACACAGACTTATACAGAAAATATAATTACATGCAAGTAGTGGCGACCGCAGTGCAAAGTGAGCTATTTAACCCTGAGGAAGTGACATGTCCTGTCAGGAGGACAGGTATTGTGGAGCTTTTAATTGCTTTTAGCAAGAGACTGGAAAGCTGGTGTATTATGATAAAATCAGAATTTAATTTTATTGCTGAGGCTAGGCACATTAATCTAGTGTCCTTACACACATAGTGGTGAGTGGAAGAGGGACTGCAGCTTTCATAGCTGTGTTTCTGAAAAGCACATTTGTCTGCAGCTTAGCAAATTCTGCAAGAACTTTATTAAACTTGGAGAAAAGCAGGAAGGGAGAGACCTGGTGCGATCATGACTTTATTGAGATTACAGGACAATGGCACTGGTTGCAGATGAAGATGTCAGGACACATAAAGGAATTGGGATTTATTTCCATTTTATGTCTGTCCAATTGCACAGTAAAATAAGCCAATTTAGTATTTACTTCTCTCTCCTGTTATTAGAGAATCTGAACAAGGGGATATACTGAAGACACAAGTGAAAGTTTCCCGGCTGAATCTAATGACAGAAAAGTGCTTCTTTCTGGATGCTCCTTGACATAGTCATATTCTGAAATATTAAGTACTCTAAGTAATACTAAAATACTAAACACTCAAATATAAATAGCCTAAGTACTTCAGGGACAACACTAGTCCAAAAAAGCAAAACAGCCCCCCCTCCAAAAAAAACAAACCCCAAACAACCCATCTAACTGAACAAAACAATAACATCAAAATCCAACAATCCCCAAAGTTCCCAAACAGACAACAAAAACCCACAAACAAAACCAAGAAAACCAGAGGGAAAAATAAAATTAAAAAAAAAATCAAAAAGGAAAACCAGTACTCAGTTCTTCAGTGGTTTCCATAAAACCAGAAAGCATTTCTGAGGATTTTGAAACCACCTTTCTCCACAGGCTTACATGACAAATCATGTGTGATGACAAGTCCAGAAAATTATCAGGAGTCTTGTGATCTTTGGTGTTTTTTCTTTACAGTCTCAGTTTGTGTGACTAAACAATTCCTTGACAAACTTGGCTTTCAGTTTTGGAAAAAGGCTGTACCCCTTTGGCAGCAGAGCTGACCTCAGGGACCAGAAGTCTAGAGACTGAGTAAACAGGAAAATACTAAAAAATGTTCATTTTTTTTTAAAATCATGTGCTTTTCAAAAAACTTTTTGAGCCTTGAGGTTTGTGGCATGATTGTTGAGTGTGTTCATTTAACAATATTGATTCACATTTGGGAGGATGTGCTCTTTCTTCCTTGTATGCCAGCATGTCCTTCTGCTGGGGACAATTATGGGCACTCAGTTGATGCTCCAAGGAATCACGTCCCTGTGGTCCAAAGCTTTAGCTTTTCCAGGAAAATTGAGGAGTTTTGTTGTCCTTTTGTGGCAGAGAGCTGATGTCCTGCAATCCTGGATGAAAACATGGGTTGGGGCATCTGATCTGACTGCTGCCCCTTCATCTTGAAAAGAGATCGTACCTTCACCCAGCGCTGTCACAGGGTGCAATTTGCAAATGAAAGAAATTTGTGTCTTTTACTGTGTATTTTCCTGCAACATTGTGCTATTTGATGTGATTTCCAACATGCAGACACCTGTTCCATCTAGCCCTTGGGGATAGGGATGACAGAGGGCCCTCCCCAAAAAGTCGGCATGGATAACCAGGAGAGAATGCCAGAGCCACCTCAGGTCTGAGAGAAGTCTGGGAGTCTGGGTTTTCCTGGGACTATGCTGGCCACTGCCCAGGAGGCATGTGTGCAAAGAGCCCCATTTGCTCTGCCTGGTGCAGGACAGGGTAGCGCTGTTGGCTTGTACAGATCCGATAAAGCCAGAGCATGGTCTTTATCTGCCCCACTAAGTCTGAATGTGTACTTGATGATAGAAGTGGCATTTATGGGGCCCTCCAGTATTTATAGAATCTGATATGTGAGTAAGGGCTGAGGGAAAAAAGGCAGAAAACATGGATATGTCTTCCATGTATACCACAAAATATCTCCTAAGGCTCAAAACTTATTTCTTTTGAAACCAGATCGATGGTCACTGTAGAGATTCCTCTGTAGCTTTAGTGGCACCTTACGGCTGTGTTTAAATTATATATATTTCTATTCTTAGCCAATTTAACACATCATTGTTTAAATATTTTCCCAGGTCTAAATCTTTTCATAGGTTGCCACTGGTCAGATGAACAGCCTATGTTATTAACCTATTTCCACTCTGAAAAGCATCTATTCATTATTAATATTCCTTGGCTCACAACAAATTTTGCTTATGCCTTCGTCTTTACTTATGTAGCTTCTGAAAATATCTCTGGGGCAAAACCATAATAATTCCCTGCTTCCCTCTGACAGTCCAAAGTAAACTGCTAAATCAAGGGTAGCATGTACTCCTCTTTATAAATTGCCCCAATTGCCTGCTTCACACTGGCAGCTGCCTGAAGCCCTGGCTTGTGTCATGGGCACCCTCTGTGTTGACATTCCAGCGCTGCCTGCCCATCCCTGACCTGCCTCATCTCTCCTCTGGTGCTGTGGCTTGCTGCCTTTTCCGAATATGAGGAATGAGTAGCATAGGTATAGACTGGCTGAAGATGGGCGGAGAAAGGGCAGCGCATTGCCTGGCAGTAACAGCCTGTGAGCTGGCACATTCCCTTGTAAAAAGCACATTTTCATCCTCCATGCTTCACAGTGTAAGCCGACGGTAGGCAGTAGCTAAATAGCTTTTTCCTGGGAACAGAGCGTTCAACAAAGGCTTCCTCTGCCACAGGGAACGCGGGATTCCACTGTCCATGTCAGCTGTCCTGTCCTTCTTCATTAGGCAAGGCAAGCAGTGCTCTACTGCAAACCTTCCTGGCCAAGCCATGTTAATACTGCCTGTGTGATGCCTCGTGCTGCAATGGAAAAAATGTCCCTTTGGAAGTTTTGGTATTGAGACACGATGCTTCAGAGTGGGAAGGTGGGAAGGCCAGTGTTTATCTGGGTGCCCCAGGGCTGCGTTTTCCTCTCCTACCTGCTGATCCTCACAGAGTCACGTTTGGGAAAGTCTCTTTGCAAGAGCTCTTACTTGTGACCCAAATTCTCAGTCCCCATTATGTGACACTGGAGCTCTTGTTGCTATAAAAAGAAATCTTCAGTGTATGCCTTTCAGAGGTGTAGCCATCCCAGAATGTCACAACAAAGCTACTTTCACATTTTCTGTGGGTTTTTCCTGATTATCAGAATTGAGTCTCCTCCACGGTGCTCTGTTTGACATTTAGAAAATGGCATTTATAACCTCTGTGGGGCGAAACGTGGGATCTGCTGAACTTGCTGCTGGATGTGGAGCAATTACTGTCTCCTGTCTCTCACCAGATATCCTACCTTCTGCAGAAATAAGGATTTCTGCAATGTGTAAGTTCTTGGCAGGACACAGAGGGGACTGTGAAACATGCACTCTTCTCCCAGTACTAAATTCAGCCCAAACTCCCCCTCCTGTCCCACTGTGAAGGAGAACCAATGTGTGCTGTCACCCACACTTACACCAGAAACAATAGGCAGCCTCAGGAACACGGGCTTTTAGTCTCCTGCCAGTCTCACCAAGGTGGCCGCCGACAAGAGCCTGGACACAACCAGGACACAGTGAAACTGACAGTCAGGTCAAAGTCCTGATCTCCAAGTGGCCATGGCCAGTGAAGAGCCACCCTTTGCTGCTGCTGGGCACTCATGCACCTGTGTAGGGTTGGTTCATTGCCTCTCCTGCTTTTCCTTTACTAACCATCCCTTTCAATCATTTGCCAGTCCACAAAAAACCCTCCCCACAAACCCCAAAAAACCAAAAACCAAATAATAACCAGAGACAAGAGAAAAAGAAAATTACTTTTTTTTTTTCCTTTCCCAATTTTCAGGAAGACTGGTTTACCTAAACAACTGAAATTCTGAAAAATTCCAACCTGGGAAGAAGTGACCAGCTTCTTTGTAAGTGCTGCCTCTGTCCATGGCCAGCCTATGCTGAGGGTTGCTGGGGTGATAATAGGAACAGAGACAGTCAGGTCATCCCAGAGGGCACTGCTGCTTTGGTTTGCTGGANACCAGCTTCTTTTAAGTGCTGCCTCTGTCCATGGCCAGCCTATGCTGAGGGTTGCTGGGGTGATAATAGGAACAGAGACAGTCAGGTCATCCAGAGGGCACTGCTGCTTTGGTTTGCTGGAGAGCAGCTATCCTTGGCTGAGGGTAGCAGTTGAGGCTGCAGAAAACTTGTAGAAGCTTTTGTTCTGATCCTATTGGGCCTCTCATGCCACTGGCTTTCTCCTCTTCTTATGTGACTAGTGATTTTAGATCTCAGGTTGATGTTTCAAGAGAGGGACAAACCAGGTTTTCTTCAAGCCCAGTTTGTTTTAAAGAAGTATCGATTAGATGCTCTGAGTGATTTCTCACCTTTGGAAAGTCAAGCAAGGATGTACTTCTGGGCCAGATTTCCATGCTGCCATGGCAACTCCACTTGCAGGACCCCAGCTAGACATTTTAAAGGTGCATTTGGTATTTCCATGAGACCTACAAAGGGCTGACAGCCACATAGGCATACTTTCATCGTGCACTTGAAGATAAAAGTTGGAAACTGCCAGATGACTATAAAACTGATTGAATGAAGTGATTTTTAGTGATAGGAATTTCCTTATTTAATGCATGACTGTACTCTAAGTCCTGTTAGCAGAAGGTACATGGAAAAATGATCAAATATGTTTCAGACCCAGAGGCTGTCTCTTCATGGTAATAAAACAGAGCAGAGACCATACCTGAACCTGAGGCTAGCAGGCACAGCACAGCTCATACCTGTACTACCGAATTCACTTCCCCCCAAAACTGGATCAGTGTCTCCATCCCAACTACTACAAAGGATGCCAGACACATGCTGACCCCTGACTGTATTTGGGAGAGTATGAGCAGCTGGAGGTCCAGCATCACTGAGGAAAGGTCCAGGTTGGTCCAATGCTTTGAAGATGCCTGAAGACCATATGGGCTGTGCATGGAGCTGAGGTGCTACGATCCATATGCGACCTGCTTAATTTTGATGGTGTGGCCACCCTGCCTGAGCTGGTGTGTCCTTTCGTCCTCCCCTCCAACCTTCCCTATGGCTGGGCAAAAGCTCAGGCTGCCCATACTTGTGTATGAGAAACGTGGATGCTGAGACTTTGCTGAGATTTTAATTGACAGCTGAGCTTTACCCTTCCATACCAGTGTAGCTACATCCTCTGGGCTATGTCTGTGAGAGTGTATTTGCCCATGGCAAAAGTCTGGAGCGCATGTTCTGTGGTTCACTTAATGTCACCATCTCACTACTGTCATAACACAGTCTGGGTGTCAGGCAATGTCGCTCATTCATGCATGTTCACCTCAGGCTGTCTCCCAGCACATTGTGACCTTGCCTTGAATCAGATACATGACTCAGGGAAGAATTTTTGTCTGGGTTCTCCATTATCTTTGTCAGACTCCAGATGCAGCTCGGGCAGGAACAGGTTCCCCAAAAGGTTTTGAATGAATCTGTTGTGGGGAAGAACTTCCAGTGGATGGGGAAACCCCTCAAATGCAGATTAGATATGAGCTTTTTCCTGTTGTTTCTGTTACAGTATAGAAACCCCACAGCATTATTTGTGATTGTTTCCTTTAGCAGCCCACTGGTTTTCAGAGAGGACATTTGTCTGTGTTTTGACACAGCAATAAGAGTTATGGTGTGACACTGGACAGGACTATCAGAAGAACAGTGCAAGCTCTCCACTGTGAATATTCCAACTGTTATAAAACCCCTGCTTCCAACAGCATACTTCAGGGACCATCTTCTGCCATTGTCTGCAGTTGCAAACAACATCTCTAATAAACAGTTTCTAAACACTGCCTTTCATGCTTTTATAAGACAGAAAAGGCACACTTCTCTGATCAGATGTCACCCCAAGACTGCAGCATGGTCACCAGAGAGAAGAAGGTACAGAGGTACTCCAAAGATGCGATTCAACTCAGCCTGAGGATGAATGTCCATTTGAAGTAAAAAACTGCATGACAGGAGTACCTTTTGTTCTCTAGAGATGGAAAAGGTTCCTAGCTGACATGTAGTGGTCCCTGCTGAAGGACATCTGTCCTAGTTATAGTGTCTGAGACCATTTTATCACTGTGTGAATGTAACTGGAACTGTGTATTCCATACCCTCTCTGCCATTTATCATGAACTGTTAACGATGCATTGTTTGCAACAGCTGCCCAGGACACACCTGACACCTCAGGCTATGAACTGTGTGCATGGGAAAAACAGAGATAGGAAGGTTCCCTGTCTTCACACCAATGATTCAGGTGTGATAACTCCCCTCCAGGAGTCATTAACACCTTCACACCCAACCTGAGGGGTCATGTCTGCTAATGGGCCATCAAGTAGACCAAAAATATCCTGTGACTCACTGAGTAAATTGCCCATTGTGAAAACCCTCACCCTGGGAGAGGTACTGAGTGTTCCTATCTGAACTGAAGCATATATAAGCTTGGGGTTTTGGAACTTGAGGCACTCACTCACTCGTCAGACTGAGAGGAGGACCAGAACCTCAACAGGACTGTGACCACCAGCCTTCTGGAAGGAAAACAGGTTTTCCTTTTCTTTTTGCTTTGGACTCAGGGGGACCACGTGGTGCTCAGCACAGGGGCTGGTGAGCACCATTCTGTTTGTGCCCCAGGGGGGCTGGGTTGTACAACTGGGTTTTGAGGGCTGAAACCAATTTTCCTTTGTATCAGTGTACCTATTGTAGTATTTTTTTTTTTTTTTACTAAATTGTAGTTCTGACTTCTAAACTCTTTTGAGTTGGATTCATTTCTCCTGCCAGTTTACTTTTAAACCAGCACAACATCTAAGGGAATCTTACCCAAAAAAAGGCAGAGAACTGCCACTTCCTTCCATATAGTGTGTTATAGTTCATCTCTTGCTAAATATAAGTTTTTTTCTGGCTTGAGATGCCCATTGCTGCATCTTCTTATCCCTGCTTTGTTAGGTTAAAGGGTCTTTTGGGATGACTAGTTAGTCTTATGTGGAAAAGGTCAACCTTTTTTCATGCAGGAAGATGCCCACAGAAGTGGGATGTTGCTATCACTGTAGCCAGTTTATAACTTTGGCTGGACAGGCTCTGAGGCAGGAGTGCAGCCTTGGGCTGTGTGGATGTGGCCCCAGGTGAACTGGATTCCTCAGAAAATGTCAGGGTCACTGCTGGTTTCTGAACTCCTTTAGGAAAGCAAATGCATATTTGACTGAAATAAAAAAAAACAAGCCACTGCTGTAATTTTCTTTCACTGATATTAAACAAGTGTTTAATTTAAAAAAAAATAATCCGACAGATGGCAGGGCTGTGCCTAATGCAAGACTGAGCACTTCTGCAGTGAATTTAAGGTGGTCTGCGAGAGATTTTAAAAGACAAAATTTGGGGGATAGACGCTTTATTGAGGGTATATAAAAGAAAATACTAATATCTTTCTTGCTTTAAATTACACTAGAAAAGTTTTCTTCTCTTTTCCTAATTCTTCTTAGCTTTGCAGGGGAGAGCCATGACTGGTTTATCCAGAGGCCTGCTGGGTATGTGCCCAGGTACTTCCAGGTTATCTTCTCTCTGGTAACTGGTCAGCAGCAGAGGCAAGACAAGGTGTTGGGTGCAGTGCCTGCACCCCTCAGCCCTATCTAAGGTCTCTGAGGCAGGAGATCAGAGCAGCGGTGAGGGGACGCCAGCCATGTGAATGGTCTGGCTCCAGCAGCACTAAACCTTCTGTTTCTCTTCCCTTTCCCATTTAAATTTCCCTGGTTTTGGTTTCTGCCACTGCATCGCCCCACCAAGAGTCAGCACCATGCCTCCCACCACATGGGGAGCTAGAATGTTAATGCAACAAAGAAATGTAAGGTGACAGCTCTGAGGCCCTACTTTTGCAGAAGCAATATTGAAAGTTTTGTAGCTCTCAATAAGTCATGACTCATTTATAGAAAATGCAAATTAAATAATCCTTTATGCAAAACAGCACTGAGAGCCTTGGATCTCAGATACATTATTCACTTGTTTATATTTGTGGGCTTTTCTGGATTGGAAATGACCAAGTCAGGCACAATCATTCACTAGGAGACTTCTGTCTTAATCTCCCTTCCTTTTTTTGGTTTTTTCCCCCCCCACTTCCACCCACATGGCAAACGAGGCTTGGGCAACCCACTTGCTGACTCCTGCCTGCCACCTCTTTTCCTGCAGCCTGGTGGTGATGATGAACACATTTGGACTGAAGCATTGGGATGAAGTAAATGGACACAGTTGTGCAACAGAGGTGGTGGTTTTCTTTTACAGGGAATTCTGCTGTAGGCATGCAAAAGGAAAGGTGACTATACAACCGAATTGTTGAGGTGGTCAAACCAACGTAACTCAGTCACATTTTCTTGCAAGCTACGCAAGCTTGCAAGTCCTCTGGAGAGTTTGAGTTGAGGTGGGGTTTTGATTGGAGGTTTTTTAGGTTTTGATGCTTTTTATACAGAGGAAAATGAAATAAAATGTGGATGTTTAAACTGAGTTTCTGATAGGTATACCGAAGTGAGACTCTTAAATAGAAAAGTAAAGAAATTTCACACTCTTCTCCATTTATATTCTCCATATATGTTCTTACAATAAAAAGGAATGCATTTTTTTCCCCTTGAAAACTTCATTGCTTTGTAGAGCCAGCCTGAAAAACATAGCCTGAGAGCTGGGCCAAGAACTCTCTTATGTCCTTTCCAAAATCTTTCCTTACAAGAGCCTGAACACAGGTTGTTGCCATCTTTGTGAACCCTGGACCTTAGCCAGGTCTGATGTGCTCACACAACATTTGCTCTTTGGACTCTATACCACCAATTCTCCAGCTTCTGCTATTTTTAATGGACCCATCCAATGAAGGGATAAGTCCTTTCAGTGCTGAAACTTGGAGCAGCTTCCTTGTATGCCGGAGGAGGGATGTGGAGGCAGCCTTCCTCATACATGAGGGGAAAGAAGTGGAGATGACTGCACCAGCAGGGAGGAGAGGAGCAGGCACAGTCTTTCTTCCCCTCTCTGGGGCTTTTTTGCTTCCTAAGACACTTGCCATGAAAAATGGGTACCAGATCAAGTCAGTGCCCTACAATTTATGTGTGTCTCTGAGTCTGTAGAGAGCATCATATACTTTTCCTGTAGACAAAAGAGATGAGTTTGTCTTTCAGATGACTTTGTGCCAAAATAGATCTGGAGATAGCAATGTGAATGCACCAGTATTTATGTGGGATTTTTTAAAGGTTTATAAAGTATGTATGGGGAATAAAATAAATAAAATTAAAAAAAAGGCAAAAAACCCAAACCCAAAGGGTGGTTATTGAAAAAATACAGCTCTTTCTGTGTCTCTCCCACACCTTACATTCAAGGAAGGTTTGGGTAGGACATTGGCTGGGACCTTATTTTCATTTCCATCGGGAATGTTTTTTAGCTGGCACACAAACTACATGTGTAAATAGCCCAGGAGTTTGGGAAGCTGCTTTACTATTTCCTCCTACAACTAACAATGGAAACCCTTTGAGAACTGTGTGAATCTCGGTGGACATTTATATGTCTCCTGACATGCGGGATTAGCTGCTCTGCTCAAATATTTATCCTGACAGCGCTTCTCCCTGAGGAGCAGCTGGCTGCCTGCTCTGCAAAGCAGGCCAGCTTTGGGGGAGAAAAGTAGGGGAGGCTGGAGCTGCCAGCATTGGGATGCCCACAGAGCAGGGCTATGAGGAGAAAAGCTCCTTTGCAAACACAGTTTGGGCTGATCTGAGTTTATTCTGTCACAGTGAATTCAGCATCAAACCAAAAAGGCAGAGACATTGCACTGTATGCAGAATTGGCCAATTCCAGCATGTAATAGGTTAGCTCAGCACAGTTGCACTTCTTTGCCTGGCTTGGTGGGCCCCCAATTTGTCTTCATTTTCATTCCTGTCTCTACCTTCACTTTGGCTTTTTTTTTTTTTTTTTTTTTTTTTTTTTTTTTCTCTTCTGGTNTCTGTGCCTCTCTGGATTGATTGCACAGAGCCTGCCCCACAGAGTCAAGCAGAGCACAGTCTGATCCTGTTCAGTGTGTATAGGTAATTTTAAATGATCTGTTAACCCGAAACATGAAAACTCAGGCTCTTTTTGATGACAAATATTCAACTTAAACAATTTTGAGAATTTCTGGTTTCACATGGTTGATAGTCACAGAAAGATGAAACATTTCAGAGTTGTGTCCTTAAGAATGTGGGGATTTTATGGAATCTCCTCTGTGTTTAAAGCCCATTAGAAGAAAATAGGATATAGATAACTACCTGCATAAATCAGTTCTGAAAACAGGACCTGTCATCTTAAACCTGTATGTAAATATCTTCATAAATCAAGTAGCTGCTTTAGCTCAGAGAAGCTTTATAAATTAGTTTGGAAGTAGACAATGGCTGAAATAGAAACAGTGGCACATTGTGGGGAACATATTACAGCTGCCCTTGTACAAACCATTTCTACCCCTACAACAGTGACCTCAGTGTTGTATGTGGCCTTGCTGAAGTGGGTATGGAGGACAAGATGAATTTCTGTTCCACTGGAAGTACCCCTGTCAGCCTGGAAGAAGTTCCTTATTCAGCTTATTGAGGAACATGCTGCTGTTGGTGGTGCTCCAGGAGGAGAGGTATGGAGCACTTTTGAGTGCAACTTGCATCTCAAATTCAATTTAAAGAGAAGCAAAAATGCTCCAATTTGCAAAAGTTGAGCAGCGGACCAGAAAGAAGGGAGGCACCTCACAAGAGCACATCGGTGCTGGGCAGGTGATTGCTCCTCAAAGACCATCGCAGCTCCTGGCCTCAGGCACCCAGCTGGAAAAGTCACTGCACATTTGAGCAGGACCTGGGGCACTCCATACTGCCTGAGAGCAAACTCTGCCACTCCCAGCAGGGAGATGTCAGGGAGATGTCTGTGTGGTCAAGTTGCCGGCAATAGCAAGCAGACCTCTTAGTAAAGTCCATTGGTGTTTTTGGAGCACAGTTGTTTTGAAGAAGGCAGCTTCTTTCCAGAGCCTGAGTGAGGAAACAGCATGTGAAACAGGGTGAGCCAAGGGCAATACCTTGTCATATAATGTGTCTATTTCTTTCTACCCAACTGTTTGGCTTTTTTTTTTTTTGAACAAAGAGATGCAGATAGTAGGTGTGACTGACAAACAGAGGAGTCTCTTTCTAACATCCATGCTCAAAGAGTGACAAAACAGGCCAACATGCTAAAACCTTCCTGCCAAAAGGTGAGCCCCCAGCTCTTGTGTGTGTCTGGGGCTGACATTCAGGTTTTAGGAATGACCAAATCCAACCCTGGCTTTGATGGATTTTATCGCAATAACTCCACTGAGCCCAGTAGGGAGTATTGAAAATCCTGGCCCACAACAAATATCAATAATGAATACCCCTGGCATTTTTGTAAGACCTTGTATCCAGTTAGAATGCATGGTTATATTCATTTATGGGTTTATATTTCATACTTTTTCCATCTCTTAAGACAATGGCTTTACATGGCATATTTCACAGACAGGAAGATGATTTTTCGGCACCAAAGAAATCTGTGCAGTATGTAGAGGTCACTGAATATACAACTAAATTACATTTCCATTCAGGGTGGCATTAGAATGGCACCAGATAGCAAAGCAGGTTTAGTTCAGGAAATAAATGATGCTTTATGTAATCAAATCTGTGAGGGAGATTTGGCAAGAAGCATGGATACAGACAAACTATTGCTGAGTCTGGACATGGCATTAAAAACATTAATTTTTAAGTTGTGGAGGATCACTAAAGACATGCAGGAGAGGAAAAGGGCATATAGCCTCCATTTATTTAAATCAGAGCCAATACTAGCAGCCACACAGACCCTAATACTCAGTCAAAGCATCAGTGCACTATTTATGCATAGGAGTTAGTGGTGCTGTCTTTGTGGTCTTATGGGTACTTATTACACATGCAGGGGTAAGTACTACAGGCACTGCAAGGTCCAGACAACCTCATTTAACTGCATTTGTTAGGGAAAGGCAGTGAAGGCATGTTATCACTTTGCAGAGCTGAGTGCTCCTAGCAGGAGGCTCCTTCTGGGGCTGTAGTATGCTAGTTGCTTTGCACATATGTGAATAAACATCCAGCCACCTCAAATCACATTTTAATGTGTTCTATCACCAGAATGTCTTCCTCAGGGAGGAGCATTCCTCCCACTCCTTCCAGAGCCAACATTTTCTGCCAATCAGCTTAATTATACTCAAACCCCAGTTTCAAACTCTCACTCACTAAACCTCAAGACATCATGTTCTCCAGGTAATTCAACAAAATACACCATATAAAACCAACAGGATATATTTATATCCTACAGAAACAGCTCTCTCTACTGTTTCCCAAGACTGAGGACCATTATCCAGATCAGACCAGTCTTTGCCAGCTTACGCAGAGCATTCCCAGTCCTTCACTGGCCACATGCTTTGTTTCTGCAGTGCAAAGAAGAACAGTGCAAATGAATGCTGTATGCTCCCCTTGCAGTCCTAGTAGGAGAAGAATGGATGTGCTAGTCCTCCAACCTTCCTCACTTCTTCCAGACTGGAGCGTGAAAGGGATGTCTTTGGGACTGCAGAAGAAAAAAGTACCTGGAATCTCCTCAGGCAGCCGGCATTGGTCATTAAAATCCCTCTGAAAGGCTGTCAGGAGTGGTTTGGCAGCCTCCACCCCTGGAGGTTTTCCAGATCCAAATAGACAGAGCCCTGAGTAATCTAGTCTGATCTCAGAAGTGACCTGACTTGAGCAGGGAGGTGGGACTAGAGACCCCCTGGGTTTCTTCCAGCTTCAACCATCTTCTGATTCTATGCAAAAAGCTCTGTTTTGATAGTATATAGAAGAGAATTCTGAGAAACCTGGGTGCTACGATCACAAGATTTTATTGGGAAACACAAGGAAGACTTGAGTCAGACCTGGTCTGCACTGTTGCAAATGCAGAGTAACATCACTGAAATGAACTGATCTGCAGCATCCACTTGTCACTCAGGTACTGCCTGGACTCTTGAACTGTGTGGCAAAGTGGTTGTGCTAAAGAAAAGCAGATTTTCAGTCATTTAGGGCTGATCTTCAAGAGTTTGGAAGGGCTGTTCAGGGTTCATTTGTAACTGCATGCAGAGGGCATGTGGTGCTCCAAGTCTGGGAGCAAAACAGAATTGCTTGGACTGGATTTGATGCCATACTCCCATTACTGCCTCTGTCCACACATGGCTGCTGTGTGAGTGTGGTCTTCGGCAGCCTCCCCTGGTAACTCTTGGGCTTCACAGGAGATGCTTAAGCAAGGACAAATGCAAAGGAGAGAAGGAGCATTCACTGCCAACACCACTGCTGCAGGGCTGGAGGTTTTATATTATCCAGGAGACTTTTTAGCCTAAAAATCAAGCACATCAACCTAGATAGCATTAGGGGGGAGAAAAATTTGGAGATTTGAACAGTATTGTGTTTAAGTGCGGTGGCACAGCAGTAAGACAAGGTGCATACTTCAGGGAAAAGTTATAGCTTGGGCTTCCCCACTAAAATTCTGTGGAAAGAAGCAGTGCAGAATGTGCAGTAGCATTATAACATGCTATAGCAACTCCTTCCCTATTTAGAGAGCATGCACTGACTTTTAATTTTTATGCTATGATTTGCTAGGCACAATACATCAAAAATTTTGAGAAACTCTGCTTTCTCTGTCTCAAAAAATGCATGTATTTGGGGCTCTGCCCTTCAGATTTCAGAAATTCTTGTAATACAGATTTAAAGACAAGTTAAAAATAACAGTACGTTTCCAGCAGCAAGATTTTAAGAATCAGATGTCACCCCACGCGACCTCAATTAAGTCTGGCTGAATCAGCTGGATGGGATCAAGCAGGGTGTGAAAATCTGTATTCTAGCTCTGGGCAGAGAAAAGAACACCAGTTGGAAATTTCAGTGTAAAGCTGGTTCTGTATGAAGTGGAGAATTTCAAGTGTGAATGCGTGTATGTGTTCGTGCATGTGCTGGGGAAAGTAGGGTTGGCAAGGGAGACAGAGGAGAGCTTTGTGTTCAGTGCTTCCTCTGACACAGCTCAGCCTGCTCCCTATCTCTCAGTTTCACTTCTGAATGTGCAGGAACATGCGGTGGCTCCTTGTTCCCACCATCTTCATCATCCCTTGTACGCAACAGGTAAGTTCATTAAAAAGAAGAAAAAGATTTCTCCCTTCCTCACCTTGTTCTGGTTAAAAGCTTTTATTTGCTTAATGACAAATTAAATTTCAGAGAAGTAAATTCCTCATAAGCAGCCATTCCCTACTCCTCGTAAACTTCATTTGCAGCTTATTTACTGCATCAGTCCTGATTTTGGTAAATTTTTTCTCTCTGTACATTAATAGGATTTAGTGGGAAAAAAAGTGTTAGGGAAGCTTAAATTGCCAGTGACTTTGCCTCCTTCTTTCTTTTTTTCTTTTTTAATAATCACAAATTATTACCTGATGCACTAAGGAAATAAACATCTTATCCATGTTCATATTCCATATATATATATGTACATATGTGTGTGCAGTTATGTATACATACATACAGTGGTCTGACTTCAGGCTAATTTTACAATGAGAAAAGCACCTGGGCTGTGTTATGCTTCATGAGGAAATTTTAAGTGATAGCTTTTTCTAAAGGTGTTTGTGTCAAAGGCCAATTTCACTACTTATTTACTTAATTTTGAAAATCCCCTTTATGTGTCCACAGTGGTTTTGCCCTTTACAATCAACATGAATGTCAAATGAAGAATTTTCAAACTACTGTCTATTCCTGCTAACTTTCTGCATCTTTAAAGCCAGACTAAGAAAACCGAACATTAGTGATAATACATTGCCTACTTGTGCAATTTACTTATTTCTGCCATACTGACCTTGTTCAATCTTTAAAACATAAGAAAGCAAACAACACATCAAGGGTTCCTACACAATGATCTCATTTTCTGATCTCCCATAGGATCAGGAAAAGTATGCAGGGGGCTTCTGTGATGTGAATGGCTTTGGTATAGAAAAATATTTGGCCAGTAAACTTTACAAGCAAACTTTACATATTCATTGTAACTTAATAGATATTCGATGATTTTTCAGGTAAATTAAGGTTCTCAGTAATTCCACAGTTAAAACTGTCAGATATTTGTCTGATGGTGTTTTTCTTACTGGGGAACTTTGTAGTCTCACACCTTTCAGTTGATCTCTTACTCTAAAAAGAGGGGAGATAAATCATTTAGTTAGAATTGCATAGGCTTAAAGCATGTTTTAATTTGTAATAAGATTACTTCCTGCTGCGCATACCCATTTTGAAACGCAGTATCTGATTCAAGCCACATAACCTCATATAGCTGGCACATGGCCAGATTCCTAATAATAATATTATTATTAATAACAATAATGATGATGATCATGTTCTACTTAGATGAAAAAAGCAGCAGGGAAGTGTTTCCTAAAGTGACCATACCATCTTGAACACTGCTCAATGCATAGGAACACCTGTGTGTCTTGTTTCCAGAACAATCCTTCTAGAAGCTTTACATTCCAATGCACACGTTCATCAAATAAACATTATGGTTTACAGGAAAGGCTTAGCTGTCTAAAAAAAGGTATACTTAAGTTAGTTGCTTCTATATTATTGCAGCATTTATGTAAAAAGGATTAGAAGAAATCCTTTAGCAAAATTACACATTTATGAAACTATCTTCTTCATGGAATGCACATGACATTGTTTAATATTCATTTTCTATATGAATTGCCTGTGTAAATTAATATCTATGTTAAAAATCATTCAGCCAAAGGAACTTGAAAGCTACTACTTTGGAGCTTCATTAGTAGCTGTGGATTAAGATATCGTAAGTACAGTTGTAAATGACCATGAAAAATAGAAATTAGTGGTAGAAAAAAGCCTTTTAAAAGGTCATTTACTGCTGCATGCAATTAGGCTAGCTCAATGATGGTGAGACAGCTTTCATTGGCTATGAAATATGAAATGCTGAATTCTGCAGATATTTCCAGTTTGAAAGTTGAGCAGAAAGGAAACCCAGCTGCATGAGCCCTTCCCCATCTTTCTCTCAGCTGGAGGTGATTTCCACATCAGTAGAACCCTGTAGTTTGGAGGAATAGAGAGAAACTGATAGGTTGGGCTTCATGTGCCCAGAAATATAAAAATAGGCTATGTCTTTTTTTTTCCTGCAAGCTGGTGATACTGGCACCTGATGAGGGGCTGGACCTTGTTCTTTGGGCAGTCAGAGCTGCTTGATGAGAGCAGTTCCCAGGCCTTATGTTGTACAGTGACCAAATGCTGTGTATGCCTACACTTAACTATGGAACTGTGGAGAATAACCATAATATGATCTGCATTTCTGCTGAAATCAGCAGCATGAAAAGATCTAATGTTAAGAACTAAACTGTTATGTTTTAGATGTAGTTCTTAAAAAATGCAGACAGAATGTAGCTGTCTCAAAGAGATACTTTCACATTCTGTGATAACTTAATCTCTCCCCATGCCTCAGAAAAATAAACCCATCAAGAATTACTTAGGTCTTCCTTTATTTAAAAAAACAAACAAACAAACCAGAAAAAACCCCCATAAATTCTGAGACAGAATGTGTAAACCAGTAAATTCTGGCGAGATCTTGACTTCCTACTGCTGTTACAAATATCTTTAATGAGATATGTCTTTTCTCCGTAAGCCCTGGATTCAGTGAAGATTTAGTCATGCAAATAAATACACTCTTAGAAAGCAACCTCTTAAGCTCAGTAGAACTACTAGCCTCCCTTATTAGGATTAAATTTTTGTGTCTAGCACCAGAGAATTTATAAATATTATAATTCTCCCTTCCAAACAGATACTCAAATTTTGGAGCAAAAGTAACATTCAAAGGAGGTTCACTATTTTAAAAGGCTTTTGCCCTCAGAACTGGCACACAGGAATCAAAAATTAATTTATTTGATAGAAGGCCTGTAGGAAGAAATACTTAAAACCACCTGCTTTAAAACACTTTTTTTGTACTTCAGTTTTGTTCTATGGAAAGCAAAGGAAAGAACGACAATTTGTGTTCTGTACAAGCAGTAAGCCAGGCTTACTGGTGGAAAACTACTTCAGTCCATAACAGTGGATGAAAATGGTCCTCTGCTTCCTACTGAAACCTCACAGCCTCTCATTTTTCAATCCCGCAAGATGAGGAATGTTTCATGTCTTCATCCAACTTGACCATTTTGTCCACCTCGACTTCATTTTATGCTATTCCAGGTATACGTAATGCATTCAGCACTCAAAATATGCCACTGTGTGTAAGTTTTTCCACAGCCCACCAGTGCAGCCTGGAGATAAGCCTTCAGACAGTGATGAAATCCACCAGCGCAAGGAGGTTTGTCACTGGCCATGCAGATGCCCGCCTGTGCCAGCCTGCACCCGCGGGGTAAGCTTGGTGAAGGACGGATGTGGCTGCTGTAAGGTCTGTGCCAAGCAGGCTGGAGAGCCCTGCAATGAAGCAGATGTCTGTGATCCCCACAAAGGTCTCTACTGTGACTACTCAGAAGACGAGCCTAGGTATGAAACAGGCGTGTGCGCATGTAAGTTGTTCTTTCAAGTTCCCTTCTTGAAATGCAGGAGGGTGGGACCATGTAGGGAAATGGTTTTGGAGGAAAAACTCTGCTTGCAGGTGCTGCACAGCTCTGTGCTAAGCAATTTATCCTAGTTTAGTCCTCTGAATGCTCAGTCAGAGAATCTGAGAGTAGGGCTGGGATTGGCTTTAAACTTACCTGTATCTGCATTAGTGAAACCAGTTCATTGTGCAGAAGCCTGTTATTGGCAGACGTGTTGATGACTGACTTCAAGAGTTGTGGGTGCCATTAAGGCTGACCACATTTTAGCACTCTGTTAAGCAAGATCCACCTGCTCCTCCTTTGTTAGTAACTGTTGTTCACCATTTTCAGATCTGGTAGCTGTAGGATGTGAGCTCAGTGGAGTTTATTATCCCAACGGGCAGACCTTCCAGCCTAATCCACTTTATAAGTGCCTGTGTGTCAGTGGTGCAATTGGCTGTACACCTGTATTCATGCCAAGATTAGCAACGAGTCCCTGCACCAGGGTCCCAGGCAGAAAGAAGCCTGGACAATCCATTTGTGGCCTGGGACAACACAAGCACCTGCAATCAACCAACTACAGACTGATGTCAGGTGAGCCTGGCCACACTGGTAGACTTTTCTGTACATGAGCCTTTCTGCATTTAGTGTCCCTGGCTCCAGCAGCCAGGCAGGCAGTGCACTGGCACTTTCTCAGTTCTTGCAGAAGGCCATTGCCAGGGTGACTGTTCTGTCCCACTTATCCCTCTTACTCTCAGGTCATAGATTCTTTTCTCTAAACCTAATGAATGTGAAAAGCAAAAAGGCTTTTGGCTTTTGTCACCAGGGAATTGGGCAAAGCATAGTTCTACAGAGGTTGATTACTCATCGGATCAGCCCAATTAGGGATGCTAGTGGACAGCCATTTCACAGCCTGGGAGCTGCCTCACTTTCTCTTGCTTCGTGGTGGTAGGGAGTCTCGGTTTTCACATACATACATTAACATGATGCAGGCCTCTTCTTCCAGTAGAAAGCAGAAAATGACAAAAACTGCCTTAGTGGCTTTCCTGAATTCACAAATTTTAGGTCACTGCAAGGACAATACTCCTCCCAATTTCTTCCCTATTCAGTCTGATCAAAAGCATCCAGAAGCTTGTCCATGCAGTTCTGCAAGAGTCAGTTGATACTCCCTTTAACCTCATTTTCGCTCTGCTGCTAACCCTGTAGTTGTATTTTTCACTTTATGGAAGCACCATGACAGAAGCAGCTTCTCTGGCCACTGCTGCCTATACTTGTGCCACCGCCTTCCCTGTGCATGTGTAAGTTTGCAGGGTGAAAGTCATCTTACAACTAATGCGGGTACCAGAAAGCTGAGCCATTTATTTGGTAGCAGCTTGAATCATCATCATGGATAAAATAAAACTAGAAGGATTGCAAAGCTTATCAGAAGACATTCATTGAAGGCCAAAGAGTAAACAGGTAGATGCACATAAGTCAGTCTACAGATAAACAGGCCTGCTTACAAAATCTGAAGTTCAGTTTGGACAACTTCTAACACATTAGCAATGGTTATACATGTCAGCAAAAATAAAAAAAGCTCATCCTGACTTCATAATTATGATAGAGTATCTAATATCAAAGCTTTATAACAGGACTATCCTCAATCCTGTTGTATAAACAGGCACTTGGAAAGGCAACTGACTTCAAGTGAAGAATGATTTAATGTCTAGAGAAAAGTGTTAATCTGATTGAAGAGAGAACATAACACATTGAAAACAACAGCAACCAAACCATTTAACATACATTAATTTGGTTTGTGGGGAGATACATTTCAGATATCTGGACAACAGTATCAAGTTGCTTGCATTGTAGCTCTTCAGCAGATCCAAAAGCTGAAGTCCAACCTTCAGTCACTGCAACACAGGATCTCACAACATTCATTCCAGAATTTGAAACAACTGTGCAGCATAACCTTGAGAAAAGACACCCAGTTTGCAAAGCACACTTCCTATTGGGCTTGGTTCAGGGATCCAACATCCTCTCCCTGTGGTGGCTGTATGTGCCCAAAGATGCTGTTCTTTGAGAACCTTCTGAAGAAAAACACATGGAAATTTTTGTTTCAAAGTCTTCCCCCTTACATTTCCTAGTCCAGCAGAAGTATCATGCCAAGATGTGCATGAACTCCATGGATGGTTCAACGGGCCAGTATCTATTTTGAAAAGTCCTTTTTTCTTTAGTGTGGATAAGTGCTAAGTTTCATTTTACTGCTCTTTCTTTGCTTTCTAGCTTTCCATTTCAATTTGATTTACATAATTCACATACACAGGGATACAACTAGGTCATATTTAAAAAAATGTACAAAATATAAACAACCATTTAACTTTCCTTTATTTGTTGCATATATGTGAAATGCTTTTAAACTGCTTGCTTCAATGAGATCTTTAAATTGCTGTCTACTTTACAAGTATTCTGAAAATTCAACAGCAATTCTGGTAATTTCAAGTAATTCTGCCCATGCCCTTACATAAATGTCCAGATCGTTTTTTTGCAGAGTTTCACCATGAACTTTTCCACTGAAATTTTATTTCCTTTTTTAAGTCTACTACACCTAATCCATCCCTCATCCATCAGAAAATAGGAATTTTGGTGATATCTAGAAGTCATTGGAGAATTTTATTCTGCAATACAAAGCCTAGAGCCTTCACACTATCTACAAAGAAACAAACATCAATGCTGTCAAGAGCCCTTTACAAACTGTGCTTGGCCTGAAATAAAACAAACAAAAAAATTCATCTGGACATTTCATAAAAATTCCACAAATAACCCTTTCCACATAAGCTTTCCATCACATGGAACTGGAGAATCATATAACACATAGAATTGCATAGTCTTTACTAGGATCTGAGTGTCCAGCATCGGTAAAGTTTAACAGCAGCTCAGCTGGCTTTTGTATGACGTTATTTATATCTCATTTCCAGGTTTACCTACAGAAGTACCTTCATGAACAGAAATCAGATTCTTATTGCTTGTATTTTCAATTCATCCTTTTGGGGCTGTTCTGCTGCAAAAATAACATACTGCTGTCTTAGCTTACAGAAGCTTACCGCTGGTTTTGAAGAAAAAGTGCCTTGTACAGGCAACTCCCTGGACACCCTGTTCCAGGACCTGTGGCATAGGCATATCCAGCAGAGTGACCAATGAGAACAGAAAATGTGAAATGAAAAAAGAAAAGAGATTATGCTTAATCCAGCCTTGTCTGAACAATATGCTGAAGAAAATAAAGGTACTTTCTAATATAAAATTACTTCTTGGAACTAGTGGAAAGATGGATGTATTAGCAACTCATAATAAAACATTTACTTCTTTCTTTTTTAAGGGTTTTAAAATAACTTCTGTTTTCTACTTTCAGTCTTCAGGTTTCAATAGTAAACTACAGATGTGTCATTTCAAGCAAAAGAATGTAATGTCCTGAAATAGATGTGCTGCTAGTGCTGTCCTGATGTGCAGTCACTCCAAAAATATTTTCTATTTGTTGACTGATAAAGGAAAAATATGGCAGCTTTCAGACTACGTAACTTTTAAGATATTTCTAAGTAAACATTGCAAGTTTGTCTTACATGGTCTGTTTTTAATGTGTAGAAAACTCAGGCTTTTCTTTGTTTTAATATTAAAGATTCCAAAAGGGAAAACATGTCAACCGACATTCCAGGCTCCAACAGCAGAGAAGCTCGTTTTTTCTGGATGCTCAACTACTCAAAGCTACAGACTAACTTTCTGTGGAGTGTGCCTGGACAAGAGGTGTTGCATACCTAATAAGTCCAAAATGATCACTGTACAGTTTGAGTGTCCCAATGAAGGCTTCTTCAAGTGGAAGATGATGTGGATAACATCATGCGTATGTCAGAGGATTTGCAGTGCTCCAGGAGATCTATTTTCTCAACTCAAAGTCCTATGACAAGTTGCACCACTGACTGTAACACACTGAGAATGCAGAAGCACATTCAAACTCTGAAAAGCTAGCATAACCCCCTGCCACAGCAGTGTTTATACTGAAACTATGTAAGTGAATACTCACTCATTTTTCAAATGGCACTAGAAAACCAAGTCAGAGTGCATCTTTTTAATGTAACTGTTTTTATCTGGGGAAATACATTCTTGAGAAGGATGCATGTAACATTAGTACTGCCCAAACAAGAACCTTTTACAAAAGGCACAGGCAAGACAGCTTCATGCCCCACTCTAACAAGTTGTTGCCCACAAACACAAATATGTGCTCTAACCTACTGGAAGAAAATTACCCTGTAACGCTGTATCTATCATTCTTGATTCGTAAATTAACCTCTTCTACACAAACATCAGTGCTGTTTGAAAATGAAGATTCAACTTGAAACTCAGATTGCTTTCTGCAGCAGATAGTCTTTCTCTAGTGTGAGCATAAACAATGCATGTGTAAACAAATAAATAAGTGGGCAACTGCAGATAACAGATGCAACATTTCAAGGAAATTACCATTTTCAGAACATTTTCTTCAAAAATACTCTCAACAAATGTTAGTGGAATGCTTTATTGAATGCTTCTGGACATATACATTGAAAATGGTGCTTATACACCAGCTCCAACTCTCCTAGGACTTCAAGCTTCAAAAAATCATTGTATTCATCCATTCTGAAGGCTGGCAAGCAACTGGGAAATAGCTGTACATTCTATTTTGTAAAAGTTCATACTGTAATACAAAAAGCAACTTACCCTAGTAATTATAAATATTAAAAGATCTATTTCACTTGCATTCTTTCAAGCCTATAAACTTTTTTCTCCAAACAGTCATTATAACTTCATTTTAAGTGCATGTTTTGCTCAGAGGTATACTGTATTATCTCATTATCAAGTGCAACTCAGCATTCATGAATAAGAATCATTAAAATAATACGTTAATTAATACTCCAAGTATAAGACTTGAAATAAAATTTATCTTGTGGAATTTTCTGATATTGCCAATTCTGGTATCAACTCAGAATGCTCTAATATAGCTAAGTACAACACAGGAGCAAAAATATTAAAACGATGAACATATCTTAGAGCATTCTGAATAGTCTACTGCAAAGCTTAAGAAAGCAGTTTCATTAGAGACTTGCTTTCATCTTTGAGAAGACTACGTGGGCTTTTCTTCTCTTCGTAGGTGCTTATTAAAAACCAAATCTAGCAATGGTGATCCTTCTTTGAAGCAAAACCTACCTTTAGTTTACCGTAAAGTCTGGGAAAAGAATTACATTTTTGGCTGCTAAAACCTCTCTTCCTTCTCTTCACAGCATATGGCATGTCAAATTACTCCACAGGTAGGATTACTGCTCTTACTGATATCAGCTATAATTAGGTGCTGTCAAATCTTTCTTACAGGCAGGGCTTAAACCACTTAATATGACACCTCTCCAGCTAAGGAAGCTGTTGCCCTGGTCCCACTTAGGAATTCTAATAGCCAGGCCTGCTGGAAGTCATTCTGGTGACGTGGCTGGATGCTTAGGGAAGTTTTTAAATAAAAAAAAACCCCATCAGTTCTTGCTTCTTTAAACAGCTATCTTCAGTCTTGATGGATCTGTTCTAGGCCCACCTTTTGTAGCATCCAGTTCATTGTACTCTTCTATTAGGTCAGACAAAGAGGACACAGCTTCAGAAAAACAGCTTTGCTCCATCCCATCTATTTGCAGATAATGGTGAAGGTGTGCCTAGGAGAATAAAAAAAATTCAGTGTTCTCCTTTTTCTTGGCCCCTAGTTGCTTTGGCTCAGTAAGAACCATTCAGCCTGCACTGAAGGGAGGGGAGTGTACACACTGCAGAAAGGAAACCTAAAGACTTAAATCATTACATCCCTTGATTAAACACTTGACAACTTTACTAACAATTCCATATGGAATCACAATCAGTGTTACTGATTTCTTAAACATTCATCTTTTCACACTGCTCAAGTGTACCCAAGAAGACAAACTTTACATGGCAAAGTTTTGGTAGCAAGTGGAGCACAGGGATGCAGGGGTGTCTTTTGTGGGAGGACAACAGCAGCTGCCCCCATATGGGCCAGAGCAGTTCCAGCCAGCTCCAGTATGGACCTGCCACTGGCCAAAGATGAGCCCATTAGCAATGCTGGCAATGCCTCTGTGACATTTAAGGAGGGGTAAAAAAGCTGCACAACAGCTTGAGAGAGAGGATTTAGGAAAATGTGAGAGAAACAGCCCTGCAGACACCAAGATCCGTGAAGAAGAACAGGATTGAAATTCTGAGACTGAGAAGAAGAGGATGGAGTAGGAATGAAGGTGTTTTCATGTTTGGTTTTATTTCTTGCTGTCTTATTCAGTTATTCATGGGCAATAAATTAAAATTATATTCCCTATGCCAAGTTTGTTTTACCCATGACAGTAACTGGTAAGTGATCTCCCTGTCCTTATCTCGACCAACAAGCTTTTCATTGTACATTCCTCCTGTCCTGCTGAGGAAAGGAAGTGAGAGAACAGCTTGTTGGGAACAAAGACTTAGATTAGATATGAGGAAGAAGTTCTTTACTGAGACAGTGGTGGGGCACTGGAACAGGCTGCTCAGAAATGCTGTGGATGCCCCATCCCTGAAAGTGTTCCTGGCCAGGCTGGATGGAGTTTTGAGACACTTGGTCTAGTAAAAGATGTCCCGGTCCATGGCAGGGCGATTGGAACTAGATGATCTCTAGGGTCCCTTCTAACCCAAACTGTTGTATGATTCTGAAATTGACATGTAGGTACAGATTAATAAGGGGTTTATGCTTTTTAAGCAGCAGCTGCTGGAATGATTCCTTGACAGGTAACATAAATAAAAATCTCGGGCTGTTAATTTTATCAGTCCCTTTGTGATAGTAAGATTTGTTTCCCAGTAACATGAGATGCCAAAAATTAGTGACTAGGGATATAGTTGCACCTTTTTCTTGTAGAGCTTCATAAATCTGTCTTTGAGTTCAATGAAAGTTGGTTTTACACACGTGTTGTTTGCTAAAGCCAGAAGGGAATGGGAATGGCCCACAGGAGGTACTGAACACAAACCAGTTTTCCAGCCCTCTTGATTCCAGGAGACAAAGTGCAGAGAAGGTTTCAACCTGTGATACAAAAATTTAGTTACCTAAGGAACGTAGAGAACATGAAGGCTAAGTTTCCTTTCTTAACTAACAGTCTGAAAAGCTTAACATTTAAGCTTTCAGAACTAAGGAGGACAGTTATAACTATCATTACAAATCAGACATTTTAGGATTCAGACTAAACCACTGTGCCTATTTGAATTTTAAATTGAAAACACCAATATTGTTTTGTTAATTTAATGTATCAGGATTTAAAAAGTGACTAACAAGTACCTATTTCTATAAAAGAGACTGTAAGCACTCTTGAGATTTAGGAAAGGGGCAGATAATACTGTATGGGAACAGTCAGTCTACCCGTAGTTTTGACATACGTTAAATGATTTACATTCTCAGAAATTTTCCCCACGCATGGCTGTCTGCCTCTAAACTCCATTCGGTACATGAAGCTTGTCTGCCTTTCCTGTTATATCTATGTAGCTCAATAGCGTAAAAGGTAGAACCAGGGTGCTATAAAATATATAATATACCTATCTACATGAAGGTAACCATGAAACAAAGGGATCTTCTGTTAAGTAAAAACAAACTTCTACTACAGAACTTACTCTTCCAACATCCTTTCTGGAAGGCTGGGCTTTGCTTTCTTTTGCATTTTTGAAAAGGGAGGAGCAGCACAGGGATATCTAGTCAGCTCCATTTATTTCAAAATCCAGTAATGCTGTGACTAATTTTCACTCATTATATAAGTTAATTACATTTTCTTCCTTTCTAAAATTAAGAAAAATAGTTCTGAGTAAACTGATTTGGTACTGCAACTTTTCATTTGAAAAGTTGGAGCACTCTGGACAACTGACAATGGTTTCAAAATAAATCCCATGACTACTTTGTGTGATATTACAAACCTTTCAATATTTCTGCGAAGGTCTGAAACCTGTACATTTCCTCGAACAAGAAGTGCACAGGCAAGGTAGAGGCTATGCTTTGGATCTGCTTGAATTAGCTGATGATCTCTACTAAATGCATCTGAAAACATCTGATCCAACCTAGGTGAAAACAAAACAGTTATCTACTCTTACTAAAGTAGGATACAAGAGTTCTTCAGAATGCCCACCTTTAGGGTTTAAAAGTTCATAAAATTTTGGAGACAAACGTAGATCTAACCGGAGACCATAAATGATAGGAAAAAGATTCAAACCTTCATATGTACATATGTTGGCATTACAAGTTTTTAAAACACACTGGATCCATTTTTCCCTCCCTTTTCCCTCCCTTCTCCCTCATGTTACAACCCACTGTTGAGTCAGAGAAGTTAACTTTTTAAAGGCAATTTGGGGTCAATAGTTACAAAGTCTTAAAAAATATTTACAAGCATTTAACTCCTGGAGGTCCTGGTTATATGACAATTTGAGAGAACTATCTCACTGTGAAGGACCTGACAAGGGGTATCAAAGTGCTGTTGACCCTTACAGAACTGGTTATCTGCCTGTTAAACTTCATTATTTAAAAGGATTAATGAATCATAGAATCTGTATTGAATTTGATTAATGATTTAGGAAGAGAAAGACTATACATACTTGTCTACTTATTCTAATTTTATCATGCATGACTGCTTTAATGATGACACTGCAGATCTTTCTTTCTTACACTATTCTTTCTCTCTTCACTTAATTAAGCAAGTTTCACCGTACTGTGTGATATCAAAGATGGTGTCTTGAGGTTTCTGTGGGCCCACAACATCTAAGCTATTCTTTCCATTTGTTCCAAACTCGTCGCATTCATCCTCTCTATTTCCTTTTTCCTATACCATCTCTGCCACAATCTGTCTGTTACAAAAAAATGACTAAACAAAGGAACCAATAATATTACTGTTCCCATTTAATTCTGAAACATCTTTGACTTGAGCATGTCTCCATAGTATGTTTCCTTCCCTTTAGCACTGCGCTGTCTCCTCAAGGTGTGTTGTCAACAGATCTGACTGTCACAACTTGCTATCACAGAATAGCAGTGGTCCTGCCCTCTCCTCTGCTTTGCATGTTTCCACTGCTTACCCTTAATTGCCTCTATTTGAACCTCTCGCTGATTGAACTTAATTTCACTAAAACCAGTAAAATCTATTTTAACTGGTTATTTTTCTGCTATGTCAGAGGGATAAATATCTCACAGAACTTGTCAAGTGTCAGCTTATCATTACAGTAAGTCATTAAATAAATAGGCTCACTGCATCTCCAGACTGAAGTAAGATGTCATTACTTCCCAGAGTCTAGTTTAATTCCTTGTTTTTACAGTATTTTGTCAGTCAAGTGCAAACTGTTACTCAAAAGAACTTATGGTGTGGGTTCTAAGTAATACATTTTTCCAACAGAAACATTTCCCAGCAGAGATTAAAAAGATGTCAAATTTACTGGCTCAACCATTACATAGAAGAGGGACGACAGATGTTCCAAAAATCAGCAGGATGAATTTGAAAATGTGAGAGACTTGTAAGTTTTAGAACTTCCACTCTTAGTTTTGCTACAGAATAGAACTTTTTAATGAAAACTATGGAAGAATTGGAAATTAAGCTTCAATTGTACAATTCCTGTAATATTTTTTCTTACCTTCTAGAAGGTACATTAACATCTGCCAACGTATACAGAGGAGTCAAGCTTGAAACCAAATAATGAAGTCGAGGAAATGGAACCAAATTCATACTGATTTCATTAAGATCCATGTTTAGGGAACCTTCAAATCTAGCAGAGCTGAAAATTAACAGACCCTTATAAAACTGATATAAACTAAGGAAATCACTTCTATAATGTAAACTTCCATTAAATCTACTTTTCAACAGTTCTGTACAATAAAACAACACGATATTCAAGAAACCAATCACATATAATTACAAAACTTTCACATCTGGCAGAATCAGTGCTAAATTTATTTACTTATACTTCTCATTAAAGAACAATAAATCATCACAAATAAGACCTTGTTTCCCAATTGTACACTGTTTTTCAGTAAGTGGACATAACTGATTAATACCAGTTAATTAATAAGTTTTACTAAACAGGCTATAATAAAACACCTGTGACTTAGCATTCCTGACAAGTTGTTTAAAACAGGCCAATACTCCAGAAGTATATTTCTTGCAGCAATAGACAGTTTAAGAGCAAAAATGGTCTGACTAATGGAGTAAGCACTAATGGAAAACAATATACTTTTGCCTAAAAACTTATTTCAGTTTTAAGAGTATTGTGGCTAAAGCACCACCACTACAATCTGAGTACTTCCAAATACTTTAACATTCAGTAACCAGTTCTTAAAAAGAGAAGACTCATATCAAATGAAAAACAATTCATATTATTTGAGTTGATGCAGGCCTGCATATTAGCAGCACACACCACCTCTAGCAATACTACTTTTTTACAGAGGAATAACCTGTAACTTTACCTTGTCAGGTTCAGCAGCAAGTTGGCTACGATATTATTCATTGCGTCAAATGGCTTCTCTTGGAGAGTTTTTGCACTGCCTGCTCTTGATGTTACCAAGCTGTTTTGCTTCACAGTTGACCCTAGCTTCCCAGAATTGATCATCTGATTGATTTTATTAACTATATCAAACAGAGACTTAGAGAGAAAAAAAAGCAAAGTAGTCTTCAGCCCAGAACTTTCAAATTCACTATCTCAATTTTTCATTTCTATTAATCTTAAAAGCTCCAAGATTGTATCTTTGATACATCTAAGTCCAACTTTAGAGCAATTCCAGTTGACTGAAGTGTTTCTAAAAGCCTGTTCCTTACACATCACAAATATGCATTCATCTTGACTCAGAAGTTTGAATTTTATTCAACTATTTAAAACCCTTTCTTCTAAAACTGCACTTTAAATTTTCATAATACCTGTGAAAGAAAAAATATATTCCCTAACTATATTTCACTTTCTCTTACTCTTTTCATAAACAAACACCACAACAGTCATCAAAGCTAGATTCAAATGAGTCTAGTACTTTATGAGGTCAGGTACATCCACGATTCCCATATCACTAATCAGCACAGTTAAGTCTGTTGGAATCTGGAGTGGTTAGTCATTTCCCTTGCAGGACTCTACTAATACTATGCCAAATTTGTTACCAAAAGACTAGAAGATGCTCTGTCTTAGTAAATAGAAGTTTTTCAATGTTTACTTTGAAATAGGCATGAAAAAATTCAGTCTAGACTACTCTGAAGGTGCAGAGCTACTTTTTAGTGATACCTATGGTTCACTTCAAAAGCCTGAAAGTGCCCTAGAAGTTCAATTATGACTTTAAAAAATGAAATTATGGTTTTAAAAATGCGGTACTCAATTCATAAAAGAAGAAAAACCTCCTTTGTGCAGTCTAATAAAAACAAAAATCCTGACAGAAACAGTATTAATTCTTACTTCATTCTCTATTGGTAGCACACAGTCGGCATGTTCATTAAGCTCCTTCATAGCCAGAACACTGTTATATGGAGAAGTAATAACATCGTCTTCACCAGAGGGATAGACTGAAGTAACAAATCTATATACTTCTGGAAATTCATCCTCAAGCAAATTTAGTACAAAAGTTCCAAGACCAGATCCTGTCCCTAATTATGAATGAAGAGAAGATAAAAGGTTCCCTGTGTTATCTTAGGTCCTAAGACTCATATGTTGGAGACATACAACTTTTCAATTATATATGTCAATGAATATTTTCTTACACGTTTGGCTGACAGTGAAGGCTACTCAAACTTAAGGCAGGAACGTTTTTCCCAAACAGGAAAATAATTAGGTAATGAAAGTATTTTCCACAGTATACCAGTCAGGATGAAGTACGTTATCTCAAAAATTTCTGCCACCCAAGAAGTCCTCTTATGCAACCAACATTTTGACCCAGTATTTCTATTCCTTATTTTAAAATCTTTTATTTGAATTTTGAAACAAAACTTTTGCTCAAAAGCACTGAACTGCCCCAAACAATTACTTTCCTTTTCGAGTTTCTTTATAAAGTTCTCTCATTATTCAGTCAACACTGAAATACCTCTTTCCCTCAGCACACAAGTTTTATTCCTCATTATCGCTAAGAATACAGCACTGAGCTCAAATCAGAGAACTGAACTGTGATATTTTTCTGAATTTTCAACTACATACTCAGTGGCAGACTATTTTATGAACAAGGCAGCAATTTTCTGCAATAACAGAAACAATATCTGCAGGGTCTCTGAAATCAAGCAAATGGCCACAAAAAAGTCCCTTGAAAAAACTCTTGCTTCATACTTAGAGCTATTTTCTGTGTCTTTTTCCACATCATAAAGAGTTATAATACAGGTTTTTGGGGTACGAAGGCCTAGTGGCAATGCAATAATACCAAAATTGTCACTGCAAAGGATTCTCCTTTTTGGCTTATTAACAAAGTAACTAGATTGCATTCAAGAGAATTATGTGGAAGGAAAACAGAAAAACTAAGTTTTTCTTAAGTTAAGCAACATTAGAAGTCTTCCTTCAAAGCCTTTTGGAAAAATCTTTCCCCATGATTTAAAACAACCTCATTACAACAATGATGTCAGTGTTCAGAGGCCACTGACCCTTCCAATCAATAATTCCTCCCAGTTTAGTTGTCTTTGGAACCTGTCTTGGTCCACCCACTGCATCATATTTATAATTTTAGCTGCATTTTTGCTCTGGGTAACACATTAGGGCTCCTCAGTGCTCTAACAAAACAAGTAATAAAGAATTACAGGTTCACTGAATCGGTCTGTGTAATTTTTTTATTATGCATTCTGAATAATGTAGATTATTATATTTATCTTCTTTTCAAGATCCATGATTTTCATCTGTGGCTACTGCAATCATACTCACGATAAAGGGATTACTTACCACCTCCCATGGAATGAATTATAAAGAAACACTGCAGACAGTCACAATGTTCTGCGGTTTTTCTCAGCTTTTCCACAATGTTTTCTCGGTACTGACAGCCATATAGCTTATGACCTACAGCCCTGAGGATATGAAAAGTACTTTGAGAAAAATAAATCCAACAATCAATCTCTCAATTTTTTATTTTACTTCCTTCATTTCCACAGTTTAGAGTTCAGAGTCCAAAGCTGTGTGTAACACCTCATCTGTCAGAGTTTCTAACCTGTGATTACATAATGAGAACATGGGAGTCAGGACATGGTTTTAATTTTGAGGATGCAAGCAGCACTAAATTCACATTTGGAGCATGCACTATTATTTTCTACTGATAAGGAAATAAACTCCCACACTGGATGATCTAATTCTAATAATGAAAGTTACATACTTCTTAACAATACAGATACCCTTATGCAAAATGTGTGCTGATCTTCCTTTGAGCGCTATGCAAGTCAGATGATACCAGTAATTAAAAAAAACCCAAAGAGCTCATTTTCAGTACACTTGCCAGCTAGATGGTGAAGTTACAGGATATTTTATTCCCTGTATTGCACTCTCTTTTGATGCACTTGTTGACGATTTGCTTTCCAGTCCGTAGTGCACTGAATATTACTAGAGGTGCATTAAGGTCTCTGGGAAAATGTGGAATTTGTTATGTTAATCAATCTTTTTCTGAATTTCTCTTTTTGGTAATGTAGTTTTTATGCACAAAGCCAGACTCTGGTGCCTAGAAATCAGAAGTGCATTTGTTCATGCATCTCATTTCCACAGTAGTCGCAGAGTCTCAAACTAGATTATGGCTTTGACTTGCGCAATGGAAGCAGCTGAACACCAAAGAAACAAAAATAAAAAGCATGCTCTTTTGAAAGGAAAATCAAAAAAGAGGGAGAAAAAAAATAGACAAATGGTGTATCAGCAGAATTATCCTTCTGTAAAAGCCTTTTCAAAGCTCTCCTCCAGGCAACAGTGACTCCAAGTTTCCTGGTAAAATGCAGCAGCTCCCCAGGTGCAGAACGAACCAGAAAGCTACGGTTATCATTTCCCTTTTCAAATGCCATCTAATTAGTTGCTAAGAAATGTGTTCTGAAGAGGTTCTCACCAGTTGTTTCCTGAACCAGAAACATCTGTGATAAGCTGCTTGCTATCAAACACATCCCTCAATGGTCCCTGCAGAATTTCATTTACCACACCCTCCTCCATGTCAATCAATAGTGCCTTTGAAAACAGAAAGAATTAAAATTCAGTCAGTAAGCAAACCACTCTTGAAATAATCACACAAAGAAATATAAAATTATCTACAATATAAAAGGTATACTGTTTCAACTCTGTTCCAGAGAAGTATTTTTTTTCCCCCAGCTGTTAACTAGGAGACCAACTAGATTAACCTCAGCTGATTTGCTAGAAGTTGTTCAATAGGACAGCATTTCAGATAATGAAATTTTGTTAAAATTTTGTAATATTTTGCCCAAATAATTAGGAATGAAGACATTAAAATATTTTTATGTTTCAAGTTGCCTTGTTTCTTACTCATTTAAAGTGGCTCAAAGAAACACACTTCTTAGAAAATTCAAATAAAAACTTAGTTACTAAAATCTGCAGTCATTTTATTAAAATTATAATTTAAATTACTCAACAAGACTGGCAGCAAATTGCCTTACTTGACTGAACCGTAAAAGTTACTATTAGAAATTTTACTATTTCAAGCAGTATTTAAACTTACTTTAAACCTGCAATTTTAAGGACTTTATGAAAATTCCCACAGGGTTGGACATAAATATGCAATGTCAAAAGAATGACCTTTATAGATTGCCTTACTCGTGCTTTTAAAGAGCAGATTTTTCCTTTGTAAATATCAGGACCATCACCACCACTTCTGAAAAAAAACCAACAAACCAGTAAAAGAAAAATCTAAGCTCAGATTCATAAGCAAAAATATGTATTATAAAATCTTTTCTTTAATATTTTGTGTTCAGAGGAGTATGACAACGCAAACAAACAGAAACACCCTGGACATGCTGCTAAGAAAGACCTCACAATTCCTGAAAGTAATACAATTACAGGACACGACCTCAAACAGAAATACCCTAAGGACTACTTCAAGAAGCTGAAAAAAGCATTGAAAGTCTACTCTCAGATACAGTCTCTGCTCAGTAGGAATTCTACACTTTGCCAAAACTTAAAAGGATTAATTTTTATCAGCATGTGATGTGTGTCTGCATCACATAACATGCCCAGTGCACCAAGTAGCCCTGCGAGCTTTTCTGTGGGCGTAGTTACAACACTGTGCTTTGGTTCAGGTGAGAAATCTGTGTCACTGCACTAGCACAGAACCGTGCTTGACTTATTTTGCTATGAAGATTTACCAGCTCAGAAATCATGCTCGGCTGACACAGCTACTTCTTTTCCAGGATTGGTTGTAATGAGCCAACATAGGAGACTGGGCATTGTGTTACAATCACATTTTTTCCACAATGAATGCTGGTGTTTCAGCACTCAAAGGATGAGATACTCCACTCTGGCCAAACTATATTCAACACAGGGGAAAAAAAGGCAGAGACACTGGGAAATGGATCTAATTTTCCTCTCAGTTATTTACCAAACTTGGGAGCTGGACAAGCCTAAATTTAAAGTATGTCTTAGACCAGTCTACATTCAACCACAATAATATTCCCAAAACATCAGCTAAAATTTGCTACAGTACCAATGTCCTGACCCTGCTCAGTCCCATCAGAACTGAGGGAAACAGAGTATGGGGCTGCACTGGATTCCCCCAGGGTCTTCTGCCTTCTCACTCAAAGAAGCTCTCCAGGCACTTCTTATTAGCTGAGCAGTTCACAGCAGTCCAGAGTACTCATGTGATTCCTCTAGCCTATACAACACTATAACACCACTAAATACACCTAGAAAAGTTCTTTTCTCTCCAGGGACTAACAAAACTCAGAGAGGAAAAAAACAAGCCCCAAACCAACACTTCTTTTTCCTCCTATCATGTTTGTGGTCTTTCATGCCAGACCACACCTTCAATCACTTGGATTCAATTGTTGAAAAAAAATCCCACGTTCCTAGAATCATGGAATGGTTTGGGTTGGAAAGGACTTTAAAGTACATCTAGTTTCAAAACCCTGCTGCCATGGGAAGGGATGCCTTCCACTAGACCAGGTTGGTCAAAAAGAAAACAGATGTTTCTATTGTAGCCAACCTGACAATTAAAAATTTGGTGGTTTCATCAGGCACATGCAGAAACATAGGCCTTTTTTAAAATCAAATTTTCTTGGTTAAAAAAAAAAGAAGAAGGTATTCTAGGAAATATCCACATGGAATGGAGAAATGGCAATCATAAACTCCAATACATTTGCATGTTCTTTCAAAGACAAAACAATTTGTATTTTAATGCTATTTTAGTTAAAATCATATGCTGTTACTGCAACCTTGTTGTATGATGGAAGGGAAAAGACGTTGGTCAAGTCCTTTTTAATGAATTTGAATACAACAGCAATATCCAAGTGCACATTTTATTCTGCAAACTGCAAAGATTTTTCTAACTGGACAGATAAGAGATGGCTAAATGCTTTTAAGGCATGTATGGATTAACATTTAAAAAAAATCATTGCCATTACTCTGTGTAACAAAATAGTCAGATAAAAAGGATTAAAAAACTGACAGTCTTTTCTGACTGTCTTATATACAGTCATCTTATATTACTCCTTGAGAAATGCTGCTAAGTTGTTATTCAGAGGGCATGCAATCTGAACATGATTTGCAATGGCAAAAGCTATCTGATCCTGCCTGTCCATCTTTGGGACAAAAGGAAAGGAAAACAAACCCAAACACTTTCAACACGTTTAACTACTGAAGTCAGGATACTTAAAACGGAAATGTGAAGACAGGGCTTTGAGGAGAATACAAAAAAGTAAAATCTTTTTCTAGCACAAACTAAATATGACTTGAAACAAAATTATAACTTTGGTTAAGAAAAGATACTTAAAGTGTTGAGCCACTGTTAAACTCATGAGCTGCTTGATAAAACAACTTACCTTGTATCTATGTTCCTAAAGAAACTGCTTAAGGCTTCATCATAAATTCCTTTCTAAAAGGAAACAACACAAAATGATGTGTAACATCAAAAATTCTCAGTGCTTTTTCATAGAATAATTAAAGTAGGAAGGGACCTATGAAGGTCACCTGTCAAACCTCATCACTCAAAACAGAGTGAACATCTATGTTGACTCTAGCTAGCTCTAGTCAGCTCTAAAAAGAACATTTCATTGAAAAATCAGCTTGCTATTAAAAATTGACAGGACGATGTAACTAGAAAATTAATTTTTCAGTACAAGATTAAACAATTGTAGTAGTTTACTGAAGATCCCAATGCAATTATTAAATCAAATAGACGCTGTTTAGCTGACTCAATTTATCACTGACACAACACTCAGTTCATCATGGGTTCCATGCCCATGAAGTTCTCTGAAAAGGAAAGCACATCACGCTGAATCAGCGATTCCAAAACTCTCTGCTGTGAGCCAGCATGGAAATTACTTACCCCACAGTAAAGTTAAAGAGACCTATTAAGTTTAAATACTCAAACTTTATTATTTACTGATTGCTTACTATAGTCAAGGCCTGGTGAGGCAGAATTTGGACTGGAGATAAGGATCAGAGAATCACAGAATATTTTAAGTTGGAAGAAACCCACAAGGATCATGAGTCCAACCCTCAGCTTGCACAGGACAGCCACAAGAATCACATCATGTGCCTGAGAGCATTGTTCAAATGCTTGAACTCCATCAAGCTTGGTGCTGTGACCACTTATCTGGGGATCCTGTTCTGGTGCTCAAACGCCCTCTAGGTGAAGAACCTTTTTCTACTATCCAACCTAAACCCTCCCCGACACATCTTCAGGTCATTCCCATAGGTCCTATTGCTGGTCACCACAGAGAAGAGATCAGTGCCTGCCCCTCCACTTCCCCTGGAGGAAGTTGTAACTGCAGTGAGACCTCCTCTCAGTCTCCTCTTCTCCAGGCCGAACAGACCAACTGACCTCAGCTGCTCCTCATATGGCTTCGCTTCAAGGCCCTTCACCATCTTTGTGGCTCTCTTTTGGACACTCTCCAATAGCTTAATATCTTTCTGATTGTGTGTTGCCCAAAACTGCACACAATATCCAAGGTGAGGCCGCCCCAGTGCAGAGCAGAGCGGGACAATCCCCTCCCTCGACTGACTGGCGATGCTTTGCCTGATGTCCCCAGGACACGGCTGGCCCTCCTGGCTGCCAGGGCACTGCTGACTCACATTCAACTTGCCATCGACCAGGACCCCCAGGTGCCTCTCCCTGGCACTGCTTTCCAGCTTCTCATTCCCCAGTCTGTACGAACATCCAGGGTTGCCCCATCCCTGGTACAGATTCCAGCACTTCCCCTTGTTAAACTTCATACGGTCGGTGACTGCCCAAGCCTCTGACTAACCTGACAGTGTTAAACCCATGATTAGCTCACCGGCACAAGAGCCTGGGGGCAGTTTCGCTCACAGTGAAGCGGCCTTGGTTTAAACAAACAAGCACAGCGGCAGGAGCGGAGGGGCACGGCCGCCTCCCCACGCCGAAGGCGGCCCGGCCCGGCCCAGCGGCGCCCTTACCTTGTTGACGGCGGCGTGTTCCCGCAGCGCCAGGTCCCAGAACCGGCAGCCCACCTGGTTCCCGCATTGTCCCACTGCAAAGGGGAGAAACACGGCTCAGGCACGGGGAGGGGGCTGCGGGGGGGCGGCTCTGGGCGCCACAACCCCTTACCCTGCACCACCACCGATTGGGTCATGGCAGGGCCGCGGCGCCCTCCCGATTCGAAGTGGGCGCCCGGAAGCCGCGCCCCCCCAGTTCCTGCGGTGGAACGTCCCGCCCGTTGGCTCAGCCACGGGCGCCTGCCCGCCGCGGGCGGAACGTCCCATTAGGGGGCGCGGGGCGGGGGGGGCGCGGCGGTAGCGGAGCAGTGGAGGTGGCGAGGCGCTGAGGGGCTCAGTATAGTCGTGAGGGTGAATCTGTGAGGGGCTGAAGGGTCTCACCTAAAGCCCAGATACGGGAGACTCTGCAAACACCTAAAGTGAAGTCTTTGTATAGGAAAACAGATGTCATGGAATCATGGAATGTCCTGAGTTGGAAATAACTCCCATACAGTACCCTTTACAGGTAAAAATGGTGTGACAAGAAGCATTTTATGTTACCCAAATACATAATTCAGGAAGACGTGTGAAATGTGCCAGGCAGTATGAAAATACAAACTGAATATTAAACGCAAAAGCGGTCATTTGGAAATGCTGCAACGTGCCCTCCCACCAGGCTCGCGTGTTATGTTTTTCTTTAAGCTCAGTTTCTAATTTCTTGTCCATATAATTTTGCACCGTGCAGTTGCGAGGTGCTTTTGCTGGTGTGCTGGACATAGCAACTTTGTGAATAAAAAAGGGAAAAAGCGTAAGACGTGGAGATGCTGTTGTCTCTGCAGGGCAGGACTGGCCCACAGCAGAGCTAAGCTGAGGAATAACAGAACTGTTTAGGTTGGAAAAGACCTTTAAGAGCATCAAGTCCAGCTGTGAACCCAGCACTGCCAAGTCCAGCACTAGAGCGGTAAGGAACATGCGATACACACAGCAACGGGTTGCAGAAAGCTGTATTGTGTCACAGATGGCACTTCCATCCAACACAGTTCATTAGGTTTTATGGCTAACACTATCCAACAAAATAGTCTTTTTTCAAATACACTATTTCTGGTGCTGGAGTGCAAACAAAATTTGCTAAGTGAAATTCTTAATCCTTTGTTTTCTCCTGGACATGACCTAGGATCCTGTAGAAATTAATTATAGGTCCACAGGCAAATAAAGTTATAGCAGATGACTATTTTGAAAAACTTTCCTGGGAAGACTGTGTATGTATTGCAGCAAATAATATATTGTGCAGTACAATATGATACAGTAATGTGTACAAAAATAGTACACAGACTAATTTTTTAAAACTTTATTGAAAGAGAAGAATGCACGCACTGGAAATTCATATTGTTCTTAAGAAAAAGTACTGAGTGGCCCAAGCTTATTCAGCTGTCATGTATGAAGTTGTAAAGGACCAATGGCTTTAGTGTTATAGGCATGTTTAACATGAAAAGAGTAATACTGTCTCACACACTTCTTTTATAAACTAATCATCAATGTAAAATGACATGAATATTAATCAGGAAAGCAGGTAGTAATCTCTCTGGACAAACTAGATGTAACCTCTAGCTTAATTTTGTTCCCTGTGGTTATCTGAACTGGTCCAAACTTGTAGGCTGTGCTCTGTTCTGTTTGATGTCAAACTGTTTCTATACTTCTTGACTGCTGTCATGTCCCTAAAGTCTTCCCTTCACATGCCTTATTGGCCTTACTTAGGCTAAAAGGGGTACAACACTGCTTATAAGCATTCTCAAGTTTAATTTAAAGTCTGCAGAATCTCTTAATATTGCTGTATCTGGCTTGCTTTCTTCTCTGTTTAATTAGTTCCACTTTCAACTTGTCCTTTCAGTTAGTTGTAGCTTTTGTGTTCTATGTCCCATCAAGATTCAACTTAACGGGATTCACTCTATTGAACATGAAATTGCAGCAAGACACTCTGTGCTTTGGCTTCCAGAATGCTATTAAGAGGTCTGTGATGGCAATTGTTAAGTGATTATTCTCACTGAGCTTGGAAACACTGTTCAATTGGAGATGCAATTGAGATTCATACTCATGTGGGAATATTTTTTAGCTTCCAAAGGAGGTCTAAGGGCAGGAATTTGATGTGTAATAGCCAGGTTGGCTTGATGCCTGTGCTCAGCGGTTTAATGAAACAGTCAGCTCAACTGTATGAAAGAAATAATCACACACTGGTTTTCTGTTTTGTCATAAATGAGGCTCTTCATCTACCGTATTATAAATGCATGAATCTATACAGGTCTCCTCAGAGGCTTTTTATCTATGTTAATCAATTAATCAACAGACTTATGTTAATGTCTGTTTCTTACCGTTAATTTTTCAGTAAGTTTTTATTGATGGTGTTGTACAGGAATGGTGTTCCACAGCTTTGGAACACAAATTGAATGATTGTATGAGTAACTTACTATGTTATTGAGAGGAACTGGGTTGCCATGGACCACAGTGAATCTGTGAATAACACTTAAATCCCAACTGTAACAAGAACCAAAAGTACATAAGTTAAATATGTGTGCTGTGCTTTCAGCATCTTTTTAATAACAGTCATTTGACTATTTAGGCCACATGCTGCTGTAGGGAGGATACACTGGAATTCGAACTAATGCTATCCCTTGATTTATATCAGATCTTAGTTTGTATATGAAAGTCCATTAATTTGTAGTTTTGTTTCCCTNTTGTCTGACACATCATCTTTAATTTTCCTGCTGAGGCTGTTGTCCGTACTCTTGATCCTTGAGGAGGGGAGATCTCTACACATCTTCAGATATAAGAGATAGAGGGACCATGGATCCTATTTAAATACTCTATTTTGAAGTAGTTTGCTGAGCATTTCATCTTGAAATTGGATTTCCTTATATAGTCATGCAAATGTCCAATTTCAGAGTATTCTGTGATATAATAACAGTGTAGTTGTAGCCCTGATTTAGATAAAGGTTATAACAATGCTTATTAAAATGTTGAAGGTGGCAGAGAAAAGTCATAATTTCTTAGGGTCAGTGCTCATTTTTTTGTAGGCTTTCTGCAGAATTGAGATAGTTATATTCATACTGAAAATGCAAATGAACAATCTGACAGTGTAGCTCAGAACTTGAAGGTTTTTCCTGAATCTTTGGAGATGAAGGGTTTTGTACTTTGGAGCTGTAATTTTTAAGAGAGATAAAGAAGACAATTTGAATTCTGGGAAGATTTCTGCTTAGGCAGTTGCCTTCTCTTAAACACCATCAGCTTTGAAATGAATGTGGAGGTGTGTGTAATATAATGCATCACATACAGACTTTCTTTGGTGCATATGAAATGGTAATTTCAAGGTCTATGTGGATGTTGGGGGCAGGGAAATTTGCATTATTTTCTGCTCTCTCCTGAGTCTGCAAGTATCCTGTGGTTTATACTGTTTTTCTTTGGAAACCCTGTTCTGCAGAGGGAAAACCTGCATCTCTGAGGCCTAGAAAGGAAAATTGAGGAAGATATTCTCCACAAATACTGCTGTGTTTGATTAGCTGGTGATATAGTAAAGAGAAGTAAATTGAATGGTAGCAGTTTATGAATTTTCATGTGGTTTTTATTCACATATACCGTTTTAGTGTATTTTTAGTTTTCCATATATAAAGTATGCAAAGGACTGATTAATCAGGAAAGTCATTCTTAAATGTAAATTCACAGAACAAATATCAATCACATTGCAGCAAAGATGACTAAGAGAAATATTGTTTATTCACAGAGCTTGGATGTGGATATGAGAAAATACGCTTTGATTTGGAGTAGGTGTAAGACAGAAAAACATTCAGAGTATGTGTGTCCCAGTTAACATACAATGCTCCACTTAATACCAGCATTCACAAAACTGTGATGCTCTTAGAGGGCACAAGCATATGCTATTCCTGGCTATCTCTGCTTAGCAGCTGCAGGCAACCTCAAAAGGAATTTCAGTAATCCTTGTAACAAACCTATCTAAGCAGGGAATCTGCTGTTCTTTTCTCTCCAGCCATAGGGTCTTGGAGACCAGTTCCTGAAGCTTAGCTCAGGTTGTGGTGTCATGAGCCAATCTAACAACTCACTGGCACTGAAAGGAGGCAGACTTCCTTTTTTATTCCTGCTCTGAGCTGGACTGCCCTGACACCGTGTGTGGCCTCTGGTACCCACTGGGAACCAAGCTCACTGATCAGAGGACATTTCCCCTCAACATGAATAATAAAAAAATTCCCAAACCAAAAGCCCTAAATGTTTCTGTTCAAGTCTGGGTAGTAGCTGGGAGCAGAAAAAAGTTGAGTGGGTGTAGTTGTTTTGGTATCCAAGACAAATATGGCATTTGAAGGCAACTGGATTCAAGGACCCATGCTGGATTCAGAGAGACTACAGAGGAATATTCTTAACTGCTTGCTTCTGAAGTATTAACAGTGGGCTATGGAGTGATAAAAAGATGAGTCTACCACTCGCAGAAGTAGGGGGCCTCCATAAGGAGTTGGAAAGGAAATCAGTCTTCAGAGCACATTGCCTGAGGGTTGCAGGGAGCTGAAGAGGAGACATGTTCAGGAGAAGGCAAGCAGAACAGGCATGGGGCTGAGAGTATGAGGAGAGCTTACAAAGCTGGTTAAAAGAGAGGCAGTAGCTGCTGGAGCCATGCTGTCTTCTTTTGCCCACTTACCACCCAACACTGGACTCTAGAGACAAGTGGAGAGTCAGTGATGGGGTCCCAGCTGCTGGAGAACTCCTATGTCAGTGTATCCAGAACTTGCAATTCTTTATCCAGAGTAAGCCAAGCTCATTGCAATCTGTCAAAACCCTTTTCCCACTGGGAGTAGTAGGGAAGCTGCTTGCACGTGTATGTTATTCTGGTCGTTCCTCCAGCTGTCCATAGATTCAAGATCTTTGGATTCCAGTTGTCACTTGTGTGTTTTCCAGATGAATTCCTATTAATTTTTAGTCTCTTTAGTCTCCTTATTTTTGCCTTTCATACTTTCTGCTTTGCAGCTGGTCATCTTTTGAGTTGATTCCAGCAATAATTTGCCTTACAATCATAAAACTTTCTGTCAACAGTACTTTATTCTTTAAAGAAAAGAAACCGAAATGGCTTTGATGCCTTGTATGTGATCACCGGAGAGACTAAGTTTTGGAAGTGACTTGTATTCAAGCCTACAGTGAGTTAAACTCTAGCATTGATTTCATCTACCTGCTATGGTTATAACATAGCTCAGATTTGCAGCCATTTGCCTTCTGTTTTACATCTTCCTGTTTCATTCCCTGTTTCACTATGCTGCTCTGCAGCAGCATATCTTCTACAGGAACATGTTCCTTGTTTGAGGATTACTGCTGTAAACTGAAGTCCTGCAACAGTCTCACAAGGCAATAATGGTTTTGTATGATAAGGGATTCACCTGAAAATGTGACCATGATTTTGCTTTATGTTTACTTTGTTTCATGTTTACTTGTGGTACATTAGTGCAAATGAAATCACGAGCTTGTGAATTTAGTGATGTGTTTTTATGTAAGTGCATTTAAGAATAAAGAGAAAAAACTTGAAATTTGGAATTTTGTCTCTCCCTTTCTATGTAAGGTAAGTATTACTATAAAATTAACTAGTTTAGGTAAATGATCAAATATGTAAAGCACCTGTCTTAAAATATATACATCCTGTCTTCACTCTGTGCTAGAACATATCCATGAAGTCCAGAAGTGAAAAAAATATTAATTTTTCATTGTTTGTAAGATTACATAATTAGTATGCTCTCTGCCCCTCATTTTATTTGAGGAATATGTAAATGAGTTGAATGGAAAATTAAAAATATATAATAAAATCTTTGAACAGGTATTTGTGATATAAATCTATTATCTAGCTTTATTCTTTAATGAGCATTAGCAAATTCTTTCTTGTGAAACAAAGGGATGAATAAGGTATGGAATGAAATGATGAAGAGATCTATCTTGAAAATAACATATTTAATATAATTTTAATTTCTTTTATAATCCCACATTTTCATGTAACAGACTGGCCACACATACTCTATAAGAAATGGTAAAGCTCACTCTTGTGGTATAGTAAGAGAAGTGCAGAAGCAACAGCCCGTTATTCTTCAGTGATTTTTGTTTGCGTGTAAATATTAGAAGTGACCCTTAAGCTAACTGCTTTTTGTAGATGTAGCTGTGATATTTTCATTCTTCTTCTCTTGCTGACTATGGTTACTTTTGTTCTGTTTTTCTTTCTGTGGTCTAAGGAACTTTACAGAATCGATGCAGTGCACTATCAGGCTGCTGGACAGGTATTAATGCTTACAGCACCACTGACCAAAGCTGCTTTACTAAAACTCACTGGCTTTTCATCAATCATGAAGTTACGAATGCAGCCAATGAAGGAACTGCGTGTAGTCAGGCTCGTTGTTAGCAGAGACTCTGGAAGAAGCAGATTTAAAAAATTAAATAAATAAAAATTTAGAGCTCATGATGACTAAAATAATCAGTTTGGTGGCAGAATCTTTTGAATTTGCTACTAACTGCAACTCTACTGAATCTTCTGTGGGACTTTTACAGTATCTGACTTACTGCCAGTGTCCTAGAAGTCATAAGAGTAAATATGGTTAGTTATCTACAGTTATGTAAAACTCTTGATACTGCACTGTCAATAGAGACTCAATTTGCTTTTTTTTTTGACAACTGCATTTTTTTTGAAGTAACAATGTAAATGAATCCCCTTGTCTGTTTTTTGTAATTTAACATTACGTATATTGTGGTCTGTGTCTGATTTGTTAGTTTGCATCTAGTTTGCTGTATTTGCATAGTATTATTTAGTATTTTATTTTGTTTGTTGCTATGAAGTTCAATGTATGATTTTGCTGTGCCAGGGTGATAATACCATTATAGAGCCAATGAATGGCACTGCTTTAGTATTTTATAATTAATGCAGAAATAGAAGGCTCTATTATGAAGCAGAACAGCATTTGCAATTACCTCTTTATATTACCTCTCTGGGAAGAGTTCTGTACTAATAAAATTCCAGTTTGGATTTAAAAAGTGAACAAGCATCTGTGCATAGTTTTTATTATTCCCTTTAGGCTCATTTTACCTCCTGGTAGTGTGGGATGGATGTGAACACCACACTCAAGCCACTAATCCAAGATAAGCAATACAATGAATTTTGTAGTTAGAGTTGTTCATGATTGACATGCGAAGCACAGAGAAATAATACTGCATGTTTTCAATGAGAAATGTACAGGAGTTGACTTAAAAATTGAATCACGTAGTGTTGATTACAGTTTGTATATGAACCCCAACAGAGCAGCTCTGTCTGTTGAATAAGGGAAGTAAATGTAGTAGTCTTGGCCCACGCTACACAGATGGTCTGTGAGTCACAAATACACATGAGCAGACATCTGTGCAATAGAAACAACTAGTCAGAAAAAGAATTTCCTTGCTTTGTCTTGTGTTCAAAGATGCCATTGCTTGAAGAAGAGGAAGGAAGTCTACCAGCAACTAAACCTTGAGACTTCAGTTACAGTGACACTGAGTTTCCAATAAATAAATCTTTTCTTAAAAGAACAGTAAGCCCATACTGAAAGGTAAAATAGAAAAAAAAAAGGACTTTTTTTTTTTTTTGTACCTGACTGGCTTCTCAACTCAGTCCATACCTGGCCCTCCAGCATCTGTGAATGTTTTAATTTCAATGAAGCAGAACTTTCTTTTCTTTGAGAACTTGAGACAGACCACTTCTGATCAGCTCTTGAGCCTTTGAATTTACCAGGTTGTTCACGTTTTGTTCTTTTTTGAATTGAAAACTAAGTATTTATGATTTTTCTGGAAACAGTATTGAAATCTGTGAACAACGTAATACAAAGCTGTGAAAAACGTACCTGGTACACCTCCAATAAACACTGGCTCCCTGTGGTCAATTGCCTTTGGATTTAGTGGCCCTACCACATGGTTGACTTCAGAGTCTACATCCAGCTGCACCACATTAGCATCTCTAATAACTGAAAGGAGAAGGAACAGGGATCAACATGAGTTTTCTATGACAGACAGGAGTTATCTGTTTGATCTGATTAGTTCATTTAGTGTTTGCTAGATTGAGTCTGAGCCCTTGGTGACAGGATGTGGGCAGATTCTGGCACAGTGTGGGAGCAAGGGTGCTTTAGAGTGAGGCTCTTGATTGCTGGTGGCTGTCTAGGCTGTAGAATATGAGCATACAATGGCGTGTGACTTAGAAAAACTGCCAAATCATTCCGTATAGGGGATGTATTGGAATGCAGCGAGGTTTTCTCCTTGCCTGTGTGCTTGAGTTTCCTTCAGAAGGGAACCAGAATGCACAGGGAAAGGGTGCACACTCAGATCTCTTCCAGATGTGACAGTGGGAGGCATCCTAAGTCAGCATCTAAACAGGAAGGTTAGGGGGTTCAAAGTACCTGAGGTTGAGAAGTATGTTTTTGACTTTCAAATCCAGGAAAGAAGGATGACTCTGGCACAGGGGCAAAATCCTGACTGTAAACATCTCTCTATTGTGAGCAACAGGCTCCTCGGGTGTGTCTTGTTATTTGACCTTTAAGAGCAGCATATACTTGTGCCTACTACATTCTACCAAGTTATTTAACCTCTAATTGAGAAAGGAAGAATATCATCTGGTATGTGACTTAGGAAAGGTTGCCAGCATTTCAGCTAGGCTGCTTTGTGTTCTTTGAACAAGCAGCATCCATCTTTGCTTGTTCTTCATATCTTTATAGGAACTTGTGCTTGTCTTTCCAGGAAGATCTACAGTTCTATATCTGAGGGATGAATAAGACTGTGTCTTTCACACAAACTTGGGTCTTGACGGGTGAAAAAGAAGAACTGAAAATAAGATTGCATTCCCAGTGCTTTAGCCCCTGGAGAAAGGTATCTGGTGAGGGAGAGATGGGCTCTGCCACCTTCATTAAGAGATGATCACATTTTACTGACCTGCAATTCGATGCCACCTGCCATCGCACAGACTCTGTTTCAGTGTCACTGAAGTTGAAAAATCCCTGATTCCATTATTCAATTTCACAGTAACCTGGGGGGAAAATAATGTAATTGTCAATGTAAATCCTCCCCTTCTATCTTTTTAACTTCACTTATAATAATGCTGTATTCCCCACTCAAAATATGTCAAGTATCCAAGAGAAAGGAAAACATGATTTCACTAAATTAAACAAAATAAAGCACCGTTTTAATCCACCATTTAGGTGGTGGTGGTGTTTTTATTATTATTGTCATTGTTCAGATTCTATAGTTCAGAAATATTTCTAATTTAACTCAAGGAGGAGTTAAAATATTTTAAAATTACAGCTAATTTTAATAATTTTTCTAATACGTCTATAATTTCTTGTGTGGTAAATTAGTGTTTAGAGGCATCAGATGATGTTTGGGCATCTTGCAGACACTTAATATGGAAAACAATAATGAAAAACTCAAGTGTAAACAAACAGAAATGATATGAGAAAGTGAATTTAGGAATGACTTTTAAGTTGCTTTTCCAAGCTTACCAGTAAATTTCTGGCAGAGCTAGAAAACAAACCTAATTCTGAATTTTGCACCTCTGCTTTAGTTAATGGAGTAATATCTTTCTGCATGGAAATGTTACAGCAGAAGCAGAACAGTGTTGTGTATTGAGGGGCATGAGATTCCCAGTGACGATTGCCAGAGAACTCCAAACTCTGAGTTCAGCCATTCAGGCTTTTCAAACCTCGAACTTACCCCTGATTATGCTGACACCGTGTTGTCTGAAAATCATAGAATCATAGAATGGGTTGGGTTGAAAGGGACCTTAAAGATCATCTGGTTCCAACGCCCCTGCCATGGGCAAGGACACCTTCCACTAGACCAGGTTGCTGTAGCCCCATCCAACCTATTCTTGAACACTTCCAGGGATGGATCAGGCACAACTTTGCTGGGCAATGTGTTCAAGCGCCTCACCACCCTCACAATAAAGAATTTCTTCCTAATATCTAATCTAAACCTTGTTTATTTTTTTTTTCCTTTTGAAGCCATTCCCCTGTGTCCTGTCACTACATGCCCTTGTAAATAGTTTCTCCCAAGGAAACGACTTATATTTAATTCTAGAGGGTCTCTGTTTGATACAGTCGTAACTAAGAAATTTTAAATCTTTTTTTTCCAAGAAGGGCACCAGCAAACACAATTTAAATGATCCTCATGTTCTCTTTTATCCGCCCTTGGACAAAATATATAGATTAAAGCAAATAAAGAATCATGAGAGAAAGTGACTACTTAATAAATCACTCAGACAAGCTGTACTGATAGAAAATGATGTGTACATTTAAAAATGAATAAAAGTTGCTGTCTTATTTGTCCAGCAAAACTGTTTTCACAAAACAGGTCTTTAATAATGCATTCAAAGGGAACATATAGTTAATGCTAAAGAAACATAGATGTTTACTATGGTATTGGACTGCTGCAGTGACAAGCAGGGAAGGGCTGCTTTTTCAGGGTGAATTTTGTTTGTGAATTGCATGTGCATTTTACAGGAAGTGAGGTTTGAAGTAGTAAGTGAAGCAGCATCTTAGGCCAACCGATATAGCTGGGAAAACCAAACACGTTTCTGGACATTCAGACTTCCAGCTTAAACTTTACATAAGGAGTACTAGACTGGACCAGTTGTATACAGATTCAGCGTTTAAGTGTGGCATGATATGCAGCAATGTAGTGTACTTTTACAGTTTCTTTGTTAGTTCACTGAGAGCTGGCTACAGGGGTGAGGATAACCTTTACCCTACCTAATTAGGTGTCAAAAGCTAGGTGCCTAACTGACGCGCCTGTTATTCCATCTATGACTAATATAGAAAAATAGATTCTCTGAATAACAGCTCCTTTAGTCACCTATATTAGACACCTGCTTTAGAATAAGTCCACTCAGACCCTGCTGTAGGTTCCTGCTCTTGTAAGAGCAGTCACAGGTGATGCATTTCTCTCCCCATCACACACATGTGTGTTAAAGGAAGAAAAGACAGTGAAAGTCAGACTTCTCTTTTAACAAAGAGTAAGTTAAAATTCATTACCAGTTACCTTACTTGTAACTGTTAAACATTTTTAATGAGTGTGGGAAAGAGCAGCACCCAAGATTCAATGCTTTTGCTTCTTTTCAACTGCCCATATTTACAGTTTGTATCAGTAAAGTGATCTGATCTTGTCTTAGGTGTTATCTTTTGTATTTAAAATAAAATATCTGGATTTCCTTCTCTAAGGAGTTATGTTTAGTAGAGAAATAAGAATAAATTAATGGCAAATTTGTAAGACAAAAGCTGCATATAGCAAAGTTCAGGTGGGTGGAAGAGAAACCAGTCAAAACAGTGGAGGAAATGTGACCTTCATTATACCTGTCCATTTCTCATGTGCATATTCAAGTACTCTCCATTCATGCTGTGACCATGCAATAGAATTCCTGAGCTGCTTCGGGGTCGTATTTCAAAAACAACTTCAAATTTCAGGCCTAAACTGAAGGATTCATCTGTGAAGTAAAAAGAATAACATTGTTTTTGTGCTGATTTAGTGATGAAATTGAACATTTGTTCAAAGTCAAAACAGAAAATCAAACCCAGAGTGGAATTTATTTGTCCCAAAACCTGTTGAAACATGAGATAGCATGGTGTGCTGTCAATGACCCATTTCTACTTTTGTTTTGATTGTGTTTGCTTGGAATACTAATCAAGGTTTATTTATTTTTTCTCATTATTTAAACAATGCATTTTGTTTAAAAATATTTCTTAGTGAAATGGACAACAGGAAGTAAATGATCTGTGTGTTTTTTGTCAGTTTCTTATTGTGCAATTTGCTAGGCATTCAGCAGTCATCGAGTGAGTGGGAATTCACTTGAGCTTTGATGATTCAGTAGGAGAAACTCCCGTTTTCAATCTGGTGGCAGGCCAGGAAGCAAATTAGAAACACTGTCTGATTCTTCTTGGTGTTGCCAGTGAATTGGGTTGTACAGTTTCCTTTCTTTTTCAGTCTGATCAGAACCTATGTGACCAAAACACTCATAATACATTTCCTGCAACACAGCAGGTCTAAATGACAATAAAGATGTGTTCTGTTATGCTGTTCTGTATTAAGACATGCAGAAAGCATTGCTGTAGGATTTTTTTTTTTTTAATTATATATTGCTGTATTAATTAAAAAACTAAGGGATGACCATTTGCTTGTGTACTTGTCTTAGCCACATTGACTTCTATGATAATTTTTACCATATTAGTGTTTCTTTTTGAAATTATACTAATTATTTGAAATAATTACATACAGATGTGTTTATGTAACAAATTCTTAAGTTCACAGTGACATTGTGACCTGTTAACATCAGCTACTTACTGTAATAATGATCTGTATGTGATAATCCTTACAGCTCACAGCCTCAGAAATTAGCACACCCTTTAGTGAAATGTGCCATTTTGAAGCACAGGGAATACCACAATCTTGTTATGAGATACATTTGTTTAGAAGTGTATTACCCAGGACGACATATCCTCCTTCTGATGAAAAGTATGTTCCTGCCTCTGACGGGCCTTCAAAGCAAGGCGTTACACTAAATGTCTGTGAAGCTGAAGTAATTGATCTTCCATTGAGCTGTAAGTTGCTGAGACAACCACTAAAACTGTAGACAGAGTTAATCTGAGGAGTAAAAAAAAGCATGATTAGTAGATAAATTGCTTGTGGAAGGAAATATATTCTCCTTATTTTTGCTTGTTTGTAAGGTGTAAGACTGTGATTGTCTGGTGCATCAGTTTTTAATTAAAAACAGTTTCCAGAGAACAGAAGCAGGAAAAATGCTTTTTTTTTTTTGTAGTCTCTCATGTCTCTTTGATGTTTTCAAGGTAATTCCAGTTTGTGTTGTTTCTTGGAGTCATTACTGAACTGTGAGAAACAAAACAAAACTAGAGCAAGGCAGTGTTCAACATACCTCACAGCGTCAAGGCAAGATTGGTCTGCTTTTTCAGAGTTTATCTATCTAGTTATGCACATAACACTAAAGATTACCTTGAAGGAGACTTTGTTATGTTCATTTTTCCTTTAACGCTCCTTTCCATATACTTCAGTACTAAGCTGTAGAACAGAATCCTGTCTTCTAGGTACTGTCTTAAAACAGAGATGCTAAAACAACATTAAAGTCTCTTCAAAACTCATTCTGTATTTCATTCTGTATTTTCACCTCAGGGTGAAATTCATCTTGCCTAACTTTACCTGTGTCATTTAGGCTTTAATGTTGCTAGGATTTCTCTCTTCCTCATGAACCACTGGCTTTCCATTTGCTGCTGCAAGTTTATGGAAACCTAGCCCAGATACCACCAGCCCAGACCTGTGGGTGCTTTGTTATATGCTTGAATTGAGCTGTCTGCTCCACAGCGTGCCAAGGATTCAGATCTGAATATTCATAATATGCTTTTCCCTGAGCCCATCCCCACAGTCAGCTTTTATATTAGCTGTGCATAGAGGTATGGGCTGATTTAACAGGTGTCTGCTTTACCTGGATATTTTTCACAGCTTTTCCAGGAGCTACACCTCCAATATAGAGTGGTGCAGTGACTTGCCAAGTATTAGAATTACTGCCAAAAGATTCTTCCAGTACTCGGAGACCATCAATTATCAAGCGACCAATATTTTTGCCTCTAGTAAATATCACCTAGGAAGGGAAGAAAAAATTGTGGAAGATTACTTTCATCTGTAAAAGGATCACTCCTGTGCAGTGCAAGAAGATGAGACATTTGAGAAAAAAAACTTGTGAGTGATGCTCTACCAGTGTGCTTTGTTAACTGCCAGTATTCTTTGCTGGGCAACCCTCTTTTTTCACATTCCTGTGCAGGCTAGATAGTAAAACTTTTCCTTTTCTTACATTTTGGTATACAAGGCAGAGGTAATCAAGGTGTCACAAGGTCTGCTGAGATCTACCCATCTTATATCCACTTATCTGACTCGTTGCTATCTATCACTGTTAGCATTTTCACAGTCTTCACTAGTTTTTTGGTCTGGATGTTAAAAACCTGCTTTAAACACTTAAATGCCCAAGTTAATAGCTTAGTGACTGTAGACTTCCTCTGTAGTTAGTGAGGAGAGATACCTACAGAAGGAAATTCACCTTGACTCCTAAAATTGTCTTTTATTTTCATACACTACAGAAGGACCCCAAGACAGCTGTGGTCTTAGGCACTTCAAAGACATTTGCTGAACAAAATTATCATAGTCCTTCCTTTCCTAGCTCACCTAACTCTTGATTGCCTTACTGTTCTGCTTGTTTCTGTCACTTCTGTACAGCTGTTAGGGTTGGGAATTGCTGGATTTTTATAACTGACTCACTTTTCCATCCCTGGTTAATGACTTGATAAAATGCCACATGGAAGAGTTAAAAATATTGGTGGGAGTTTCTCAACATGTAGGTGTGTTTATGACTACATAAATGAAAACTCCCTGAACTGTCACATTAGCAGTGTCTTTACTGCAGCCTTGATAATATCTATCATCATAACGATTGCTTTCTTTTACTTACATCATGCCACAGACCATCATTGTATTTCTCTTGGCTCTTAATCCTTATCTTCTGATGACCAGCATTAAACATAAAAATGAGTCGGCCATGAGCAACAAAAAGGGCCATGAAGTTGGTCTCTTTTTGATCCGAAACGTAGAAAATCATTCCATGAGATGAGTGAGTTTTCAGACTAATAGAGAACTGAGCTCTGGCACATAAAAACATAATATTAAAATTAAAGTAAATATACATGAATTAAATCAAATGTCAGGTAGAGGAAGACTCAGATTTTCCTTCCCTCTAGAGGAAGATACATCTCCTCTACAGAAGTGATGTTTCTGTGAAAGATTCTCTGCTGGTTGTTGGAGTAGAAGTTAAATTTGGAGTAGACTCTTCCTGGCAAGGAAATTGTTTTCAAAAATTAAAATCTCTAGAGTCAGTAAATTTAATACAGACCACAAAAACTGACACTATATATATTGCATTTCCATTCCTGAGCACCAGTGTTGGGGGCATTTTTAACAGTGATGGCATGGAGGCCTGGTAGTTCACAAGCCTTTAATGCTATTCCAGACTTGGTGCTAAGTTCCTTTTCCTTGTAGTTCCTTGTGAAATGCATGACAACATGGGTTGTTGTACCATTCTTGGTTTGACATTGACAACAGTGAAAATTTATTGAGTGATTGCTGTAATTGCTTTGGTGTGTTGGTGTAGGGCAGTGGCAAAACTGACTCCTCCTTCTTCTCATGTCAGGTGACTAATTCTTTGTATTGTCTCAAGGATCTACACGTTCCCAATTGCATATGTGTGTACGTTCCATACACACTTAGGCCCTTGCCAATATCAGTTGTTTTAAAACAATACAAGTCATTGTGGTTTGGTTTTTTAAAAAAATGCACATTATAAAGATGAAGTTTTAATAACAATTGGGGAAAAAGTATGTGTTGCAGGGATGAAGATGGGATGAATATATTAGAGTTTGGGTTTTCCTTCATGTGGGCACTTTCAGGATGGCCCTAAGTAAAACATTATTGATTTTTTTTATTTAAATCAGGAAATAGTATTCTTCTTTTCTGAGTTAGTGGTCTGGTATGCTTTTAGGATGTGTTATGTTGTTGAATTTATAGTCGTCAATGGAAAGTATTAAATCAAAATCCTTGTTAGTCTTGACATACTGCCTGACATATTCTGTGGGAGCATGAAAATGAAATGTCAACAGTATCTGGACTCATTCTTACTTGCATTTCCATTATGACTTGAATTGGGCGAAGTTTTCATAGCTTTATGTCGTACTGCACTGTGTAGATTCCTAACCATTAAACTGCTGACAAGGTCCACTCAACATGTGACTGCTTAATTTCTTGTTGAGCTTTCATATTCTTCTCCATCTCTGCTCTAATGTCATTACTTCTTGGGTAAAGAGACTGATCGTGCATTGCTTGTATAGAACTAACATCCTCAGAAGCGTCATATAAATAGGCAAGGAGACACATTTTGTTAATATACAATGCAGATGAAGGCTCCACAAGGGGGATGTAACTGGAAACACATTCTATGTATTGTTTTTACTCAACTGAAGCACCTTTTAATATAACCTAACAGCACACTCTATACAAAATTTGGCCTAAGATATAAAGGGTAACAGCAGAAGTGTGTTCCTTTTTAAAATATTTGAAAGACATTTTCCTCCTCCGTAGTATATTTAATTTTTATTCCTGAAGTCACTTTACCTTTGATTGAAATCCTTTGGTATGTGATCAAATTCTTGCCGGCTGTTTGCTGTTCCTCCAAACTGATATGCATGTTTGGTTGCCTTGGGATTCATAGGCAAGTGGCACTGAGGGTCTCTTTGCATATTCACTTGATACAGTTTTCTGAGGCCAGTGGAAGGCTGTGAAATCTTGTCTTTATCTTTTTCCTCCTTCATAGAAAAAGAAACATTTACCGTAATTTTTAACTAAAATTGGACATATAGAAAAGCAGTATCATTTATATCTAAGCTAGTAATATATTGTTTCCTTACATAAATACCAGAAATGTTTCCAAGTAACATTTTCATTGAACAGTTCTAATATAGATACTGATTTAAGACACAACAAGCGATAAACAAAATACTTGTGCAGCTAACATAATTACAATCCAATTATTTTTCAGTTTTCCTAAATACATATTTTCCTCTCTGCTTTTGATGGTATGAGCTATACTATGGGCATAAGAGGACATGCTTGGACTAAAAAGTCTGCATGCTGAAGGAAGGGGGTTTTTTCACATTTATAATAATGTGTACTAATTGTACACAGTAGAGAGAGCCACACAGAAGGATCTGATAACAGAAGCAGGTTTATTGCCTTTAGAATCTAGAAGAAATCAAGAAGGCTTTTTTCTGCAGTACTTTTTTGAAGAAGTCAGAAATTTTATTTTACAGTTCCAGCAAGAGAGAATGATGCAAGTGTAGGCCAGATAGACTGGGTCAGGGCAATCATTTGCAGTGATGGAATATGGAACAGGATTCTTCCCTTTATATATCTGAACGTGTCTTCATACGTTTTGGATCCATGATTTGGAGAATTCCCATTCATGGCATTTTGGAAAACTCTAGGGTGGTACTGGGGCAATTTGTAGCAAACCTTTTTATTATGGTTCCCTTTGGCTTTTGATGAGTTTTTTCCTTTCTTATGGAGAAGAGCAACTGGAGGAGATTCCACAGGGCATCCATACAAAGATGCCTGAACTTTCTCAGAGTACTTCTGGAAATCTTCCACTTCAACCTCTTCATCAAACCTGTTTCAAAGAGGAGATGACAAAAACAGTTTTTTTAAAATTTTTTTCCCCCAAGTGTTGGAATTGTCTTCATAACAGTCAGAGAATTGTAGATTTGTAGTTTAAATGATATTTAGGCATTTTTTATTATTGGATTCATGAATAAAAGTACAGATTGATCACTCAATCTTTGGGTAACATGGACAGCCTATACTACCTCTCCCTGTTGTACCTATGCTGGCATAAAAAGAGGAGTTTCAATCTGCAGCATCAAACTCGCTTTAAAATTTTTTATATAAAAACATTTCATAAAGCAATTAAGATCACCATATTCTGACGATTTTCACACAGCCAAACTCCTAACTTCTGCAGCTCCTGTGAGATGCATTAATATCATTTTGTTTCAAAGGCAGAGCTGAAATCTGCATAATATAAATGCAAATCATACTTTGCACCAGCAGCATTAGCAGGTGCAGTACTGAAAGCTGATTTCTTCAAGTTATTCCCACCTTAACAATATCTTAACCTAGCAGGTCTGTGCTAGCAGATTCCATTGCAAATAAAGTAAGAAACTTATTCACACATACTGTCTAGCCTCACACAATGAGACAGGAATTTTTATTGTGACAATAATCACTTCTCTTGACCTACTATTCAAGCTGTTGGGCAGTGACTACCCATGTTCGGGAGGAATTTACGCACCTAGTGAAGTAAGCATTGCTTATGCAGCCAGTGAAGTTGGCTTGCTGCGTTCTGAGGGGAGAGCCACCAAAATAAAACTTCTTGAGGCTGTCTGGGCTTTTCCCTGCTCTGTCCTTGGCTGGGTTCTTCTTGCTTTGTTTCTTGTCATCAACAGTCAGCTCACACCTGCAAAGGTAAAGCATCCATTTAGCGGGGTAGTTTTGGAAACATCAATGCCAGTGGTTAGACAGCATGTTGCATGCACCCAAAATGCTCCACTCAGTGTATACATCACTGAATGGCAGTGCTTAAAGTCACGAGAAGACCTTCTTGTTTTCAGCTGTGCAATAAGTAGCAGTGCAATAAACCATTGGCAAAGTTGTGTACAGAGACCCATGGATTTCACAATATCCTGGTCTTAAGTGTGAAGTCCAAAAATATACACTCCATTCAGTGAAGGAAGGTAAACTGAAGGATTGCTGATAAATGAATGGAGCTACCATTTGGGTAAAATAAGACCTAAGCACATGCTAATCCTTATTGTTTATGCCTCTATCCATTTTTCCTTCTCTTTCATCACAATACATTGATGTTTGAGCTTGTACAATGCTTTTTACCTAATCTGTTTTGAATGTGTTCCACTGTATATATCCCAAATGAATGTTTTATGTAAAGATGCCTCAATTACTTCAGAGTCAGTTGGGGATTGCTTTAACAAATTAGAATCAATCCTGCTGAAAAATGAATCTCACACTAGTCTTAAATGATATTAAGCTGCTTTTTCACCTGAGGACAAAAGAAGGCCTAAGCTTTCAGAAAAACTATCATTTTGGTTTTACTAAAAATTCCCATCATCTTATACGCAGGCCAAGCTGGCCAGTTTCCAGTCACTGACTTGGTCAGTTAAAAATATCACTTAAAATAGCCCCACTTAAATGTCAATTTGAAAGTGAGTATTAAATGATAATGTGCTTTACAAGAAATATTTGTATTCTTAAGGTAGGTAATAAAAAACACTGGATAGCTTTACCTTTCTGGGGTGACAGAAGTAACGATGAAGTGAGTTTTTCCATCATTGTAATTTCTGTCTGGTGATTGAATTTTGGTTCCACTTGCATTTAAAACCACAGCACCTCTGTCCATAGAGATGGATAATACATCTGACTGAAATACAGACAAAAACATATTCATAAGCAAGTATGACACAGAAAAATTATCAGTTCTGTGCTTTCCTATTATATTTATTTTCCTTCCTGCTGTTTTCCCCATTTGTGTTTAATTTGCAAAAAGATACACTCTGAGAAGCAAAACAGGAGATGATATCATCAGAATTTAAATTCTTGCTGCTTTTAAAGCCTGAATTCTGGGAATTCTGCTGCTCATTATATCTCGTATCTGTCACATGAATTCCTTCCATCTAGCATGAATGTATGATATTTACATTTCATTTGTGTTTCTGGTACCCTGGTACTGTACTGAGCATTTGTTACTGTGCGATTCCTGCAATCATAAGACCAAGACATTTTTTTTCTTTTCCCAATTCCCCCTGATCAGACCTGTTCAATCATGCAAAATTATCTCAGAGTTCAGATCTGGTATCTGGGTCAGGCGAACAGGATCACTGTGCCACTAGCAGGAATACTCTGTTCCATTAGAGCAAGCACTGTCACTGTGCACTGTGCACTGGTAAGAACCATTCTGTCTCATTCTCGCAAGTGCTAAATAGCTGAACATCTGTTTATTAAGTAGGGCATTTGGCACCTCATAGGATTAGAGCTTTTGAGTAAAAACCTGAAGTGTGTCTAAGGCCTCATTTATGCAAACGTTGCAGATTACTGACGTGGGTACTGATTTCAATTTAAGGTAATACTCCAGGCTGCAAAATGTGAAAGTTTAGAAGTGGTTATCAGTGTCACACAGCCTTCCCTGCTGCACTGCTGATGATATTCTGCAAGGATAGCAGAACAGACTTTTGGGGGTGGTTGAAAATGTTCTGTCATCCAAGCTCATGCTTACTGCAGATGTCAGTCTGAGCCTGCAGGATCTTGGGATTGCTTTGTCTCACACAACATTCTGTGTGTGCAAGTCCATGTTTCTGCCTGTGTCACACCTCTGAGGGGGTATTTAGAGCAGTCTGGCTTCCCATAGCTGCAAGAAGCCATTCTCAAGTTCAGCTTTTCCCAGTTACACGTGAAGGTCTGAGTACCATCTGGGAACGTAGACAGCTTTCTGACTGATTTCTGTCAAGTCAGCAACGCTCAAAATACCATGCCACTAATGCAAACAAACTTTGCTTCTAGGCGATTGTCTCTGGATGGCAAATGTCAGTTCCTGAATATTATTTGTACTTTGGTAGCACCTACAGGTCCAAATAGGGATTGCAGTGCTGCTGAGCACAGCAAGATGCACTGCGCATTTCTGCCCTAAGGATTGCACTGAGAGCAAATGGATGCATGTTGATTCCAGGCACATGATCCAGTTCTCTTCTCAATATCAAAATAATGTCTAAGAATTGCTGGTTTACATCTGTAGATCAAATGCAAACTGTGAAAAAGAGGTCACCAATGGATGCTTCTATATTGCAGACAGCTTTCTCTGTTATGAAACCATGAAGTGAAAAATTGTGTTATTCCCCTAGTATTCCCATTGGAAAAAATGCAAGGATAAAATAAAACAAACTGTAAAGAAACAGATACTCACTCCCTCGGAATAGTAAAACAACAGGCCGCTGGGCTGCAATGTCCGGAAATTAAAGCCTCCCTCAAATTCAGTAAAGAGAGATGCTTTATGGCTTGATGCAATGAAGCTTTCTCCATTAAAGTATGCATTGCGGGACATCTGTGTATTGAATAAAACAAAATTACAAATAAACCTCAGATAACATTCCAATAATAAAAAGAATGAGGCTACTTTTCTTATTTTTTAATTTTATGTATTTATTTTTTAAATACAACCAGTTGAGCTCCAGAAAACCTTACATTTTTTGCGCATGTCTTAATTTATATAGCCTTACCCTCACATGCTGGGAATCTTAAGAAAGTGTCGCAATTTTAGACAGTATAAGTCAAATTTCTCTCAGCTTCCTGGGATCTTGGCCTAAGTCTGCTGATGTTAGTGATCATGAAGAGTAGAAGCAGAGGGGGCTCATGTCCCTGTCTGAGCTGTGTGGCACTGACTCACAGTTCCAACACATGCTTTTATTAGTTTGTGTGCTGCAGAGTGTTGGGGTGGGGTGGAGGATGTTCATGGTGGTCTGTAATCCTGTGAGTGTCAGGGGCAATACTGGGCCCAAGGCAGGACAAATTGCAGATAGCTTCCTTGTTGACAGAGGGTGGGATTGTGTGAGGAGTTCTACAAGCTGTGGGAACTTTCTTCTTCACAGGTTTGTAGCATGGCTTTGCATAGAGATGGCTGCAGGATGAAGACCCCAAGCACTGTTTAGATTTACCAGTTTTGCATTATAATGGACAAATGATGAATGATGGAACGGATCAGAAGCAAAATGACAATTTTCTCAGTACTAATGCTGGTGCAATTGGGGTGTGTGTGTGTGTCATGGAGGAAGAAGTGGTCTGGCTTAAGGGGAGAACTCATTTGAAGGGCGAATATTTTGCTGTCTTTTTTATTTCATACAACTGGATGATTGTGAGGACAATTCTTGTATCTTTAAGAAAAACAAATTACATTGCCAGACTTCCTTTTAAAATACAGCACACAATTTATTTCAGACGCAGCTTTCAAACTGCAATTTCATATTTGTGAAGAATATCAAGTGAAACACCTTGTGCTAAAATTCAGGGTGAAAATTGAGTAGTATGTCAGCAGACTTAACAGACACACTGCTGCACACCCCCCTGCCAGTCAATGAGTGCATGATCATTTCAGTGGTTGAAGACTGTCCTTCCATTGCTTGGAGTAAAACTCAAGCTCACAGTTATGTCCATTGTCAAAATTTTGTTGTTATGTCACAAATGATGTTATGCTTACCAGTGAATCCTCTGGGCACCCATAGCTGATTCCCAGGGTTCCTGGTTCTTCTAATAAGTTGAAATCCTTCTTTTGGAACTGGAAACCCTTCATGCAGCCTTTAAAGCCGATACTTCCTGCCAGATGTGAACTAATGCTGCTGGAAAACAATGCCAAACAAGCTGCAATTAGGTAGCCCTTGCCTTTCTGAAGACTTTTGCTGCCAAGATGTTCTAAAAGGCCTTGGAAGAACTTCAATCATTTGCCCTTGCTAGTGCCCAATTCTTGCATTTCTATGTAAAACAACTAATTAGCCACATTATGTGTTTTGAAAAGTCAAAATGCACCAGTTGTAATAAATGTTATGCAGAGAAATACATGAGAGTTCAGAGACAACATCCACATAGAGTAACTTTAGAAAGATAAAAATAGATGCTGAAATAAAAAGACTTATTTTAAAATGTATTTCTACCCACTTACAGTGAAAATCAGTGGATTTTTATCCAAAGATTTTTAACTTTTAAGAAAAGTTCTGATTTGGTTTCCTGCCTTGCTTTTACTAGCAAGCTCTGTTCTTGCCTTTAGAAGCAAATGGAGCTCTATTTCTTAATAAAAATATTAACTGAGGTCAGGGAAGCAAGAGTAAGTTCTACTTGCTGATACGTGGGTTTACATAATTGTAAATGAGAGCAGTAAGGGGGCTTCCAGAATCCTTTTTACATCACATTTGAAGTAGATAGTACCACAGTGTATCCCACCTGCTCCTACTCATTACTCTCAGTTTTTCAACTCCACACCTTACCAAGATATCACAACATTACGGTACAGAGTCAATATAATTGAATTTGTCCTCACAGTTCTCAAGGGCCTGAAAAAGTAATTTGCATAAAATCACAGAGTCTGAGACAGGGAAAGGAAATTACATGGGATCTACTGGGTACCAGTCCAAGAGATAACTAGGGAATGAATACACCAAAGGAATGAATGTGAAATCCAGGATTTTGACCTGTCTACTTGGAAACAGTCTTTGTTCCTTAAGCAAGATGTACCATGGCAGTGGGATTCTTGTCACCTCACATGATTTGATACTGTTGACACCTGCTTTTGCACTAGTTATCTATGAGTTATTTCATTGTAAGGTAGACATTGGAAACATGGCAGATGAATCAAGCTCTGGAAATACTTATTTTGTTGCATTGGCAGAAATGGACCATCAGGTGAAGTAATGCGATGTGCATGTACATGTCTGAAATGAGGTGAGAGGAGGAGTGCTGTAGGGGCTTAATTTGCTCTCAGTGAAATGAGCAGGAAGGTGAAATCAACAGGAAGGCTCCTGCCATCCTTGCTGGGATTTGGATCAAAGTGTGAGGTATCAGTCAACCAGTGTAATTTTGCTCTGATTGAACATGTGACTGGCTGATTGCCACAAATATCCCTGTTAAATACCATTAACCTAACAGCATTTTCTAGCAACAGGAACTATAGAAGATTGGCTTTCATCTAAAGAAATGTTTCTCAGTTCCTTTCTTGACAGTCCCCAGTGCCCCATGCTCCTACATCCCCTGAGCTTTCTGCTTTATGCAGCGACTGAGGTGAGAGAGAAATAGTGTATTGTGGTACTTCCAGATTAATTTATTTGGAGAAAAAAAGGCAATTGACAGAGGAAAGTGCATTTGAAGTGAATGAAAACACATTGCTTTAAAAGAATATGAAACTCCTCCTCTAAGACTAGAGATTGCTTCCCAACTAGCTGTTGCCCTGCAAAGTCAGTCAAATGTAAGTCTGTCTGGAAAAAGGAAGCATAAATATCAGTAGTGGATAGTAGTAGTAGAGAGGCAGTGGTACATCATCAGTAGAATATTAACTTAGGCTCCTGATGAAAATGGAGTGATGTTACAACATTTGGACCATACTTTTTGCTGTTTATCCTTGTCATGAGAGTGAAAGGTGAGTACAGTATTGAAGACAAAGTTGTAGCTCTGCTTAAACAATTTCTGTATATATTTCTCAACATTATAATTGATCATGTTTTTACAATATCTATGTTTTGGTTTTTTTTCTGATATAAGTTGTTAATTGAGATGTTATTTTTCCTGCTTTGACAGTACCTTCCAGGTGTTTTCAAGAATAACTGCAATCCACTCAGAAAACTGCAGGCATAATTTATTTCAGTGTTCTTTAGGCTTGATTAACCAAAGTAATTTTACCATCCTTTTGTACTTTGTTTCTAGATCATTATTGTATTTAATACCAACCCTAAGAGAGATCATTTGAGCATGTGCTGTAGACTTTTTATACTGTGAAAACTGAAGAGCTAGTACTGTCCTATTTTCTCTTTCCCAGCTGCTTTCTAATCCACTGCAGCCTTTCCCCTCTCCACTCCACTAGTTTTCTTAACAGCCCGTTATGACAGACCATTGTAAAGAACTATTTGAAAGGACAGATAAATTATGTACTCTGTTTCTCCCTTGCCCACCATTTTGTTTGCATTTTGTTAAATAATTACATGGGATTGAAAGGCATCATTTTTCCTAACATGAAATTTGTCACTATCTTCAAAACTTCAGGATTAAGTATTTTATATCTCAGAGATTATTTATCAATTTAAAAGTCTCTCCTGACAACAAAATAAGGTTTCAGGAGATTTACCACTAATTCCTAGAAATTATTGTGCAACATTTGCTATCTTATTTTTTGTTTGTTTGTTTGGTTGGTTTGGTTTTTTTTTTGTGATTTTTTTTAATGGAGGCTATTTTAAAGAGAAATAGTATTCCTGTTAGCAGTTGTGACACTTGAAACAGCAGCTGGAGTTCTTTTTAAAATGCTGGCCTTGCAGTCTGAGCCCGGGAACAAATACTGCCCATCAGAAGAGCATGCTCTTCTCCAAGCAGCAAGCCTGCTCTCAGAACATGACTCTGGGGTCTGGCAGATTCCTACTGCAGGAAATAAGTTATCCACTACTGAGATTAAACTTGGCTTTTGTCAAATGGTGCAATGGGAAAATGAGACTTCTTTTCTTCCCACACCTACACAGAGTTAGCTGACTTGGATCTAGAGAAAACCTGAGACTAATCACAGCTGAAATGCTTAGTAGGAAAAAGAACATCTTTGGATTTGAAAATGCAGTCGGTAGAGGGTGTCGATCCTTTAGGTAGTGCATTGCTATTTTACAAACATCACTTTGTACAGAGTAAGAAGAAATATCAATTCAGTATAATAATGTGTTCTTTGAAAATGCCTTTTATTTTTTTTTTTAAGAAGACGACTGTTTCTGTTACCCTTACTAAAACTAGGCCAGTTTCAGTAGAATTTAACTGTGCTGGATCAAACCTAATCAGTTTAGAGATGCTTAGAAGAGTGTCTGAGGGGTTGTTTTACAGAAAGTGTTGATGCCAAAGGAAATGTTTTATTATTATCCTTCAGCACAGGTCATAGAACATTACTTAAAGATGGTGATCACTTGAATATTGTGACTGAATTCCAGTTGTAAACCAACCTGGAGTGAAAGATCTCAGCAGGTGCTCCTCCAATGTAGATATCTGTGAATGGCATTGCTGTTCTTTCGTTGTCCACACTTTTTATATGTCTCCTGTCTACTACCAAGATCATCTTCTTAGAATTGTGGTATATAATAGAAATCTGAAAAGAAAAGCATGTGCTTAAAAACATCATCTCTTGTAAGTTGTCATGGTGATCTTGCAAAATTGATTGCATCTTTATACATTTTTGTTTGAAAAGCTCCTCCCATTTATCAAGGAAGTTGTTTGTAAATTGGAAGATGCTGACAACGATTACTACTAGGAAGCTTATTTTGATTGATCACAACTTCTCTGATGACTGAATCCTCAGGATATTTCACTTCTGAATAAATCCACATGAAAGTACCCATGTAAAATTCTGCACTGCGGCAAACAGAAGCTCCATTAACTTCAGAATGCTTTCTTGATTTACCCAAGTAAGTTAGGGCATACTTCTTAAAAAACTTACTTCATTGTTAAAGCATAAAAAGCATAATTGTGCTCTACTTAAACATGAACAGAACTGTAGTTGTGGGTCAGAAATCAGACTGAATTTACATCAAGGAAATGGCAAGAGAAGCAACTCACTAAGGGGGTTTTGCACAGTCACAGTTACATTGGCTTAAATCAAATTCCCTGAAATGAAATAGAAGTAAATATTTTGCATCTGCCAAGGTCCCTAAAATACTGTGCATATGTAAAAGGCTGCTACCAAATCAACTCTCTTTTCAAATGAAATGGGAAATACTGTGATTTTTGTAATACAGTGCATCACAACTAAGGTAGCCAAGTTAACATAATGACATGATTATAGCTGAGGAGAGTTGTATATTTGAAATATAGAACTGTCTTTGATATAATTTCATTTTGAATTAATAACATTTTTTCTAACATGTGAAATGTCCTGTCCTTGGCTAGTAATACACAGAATCTGCCTAAAAGCACTGGTTTACGAGGAGGCAGGGAGAGCCTTCCCTTTCCACTGCTTGGTGGTGGTGGGACTTGCATGCACTCTGTTCTTCTGCCCGTTCTACTGTATCACCACCTGGACTCTCATCCTTTTGCTCCTTTCATGGGTGTTGGTGCAATTATTGCTGCTTTGGAGCTTCTGGGATAGTTGGTCAAATGGCTGTGACAGTATCCAATCTCTACCTCATGAAATCTAGCATCATTAATCTGAGCCTTCTTCATGGAGTCCTCGAGAAGCACAGGACCGTTGCTGAAGCCAAAGTCATAGCGGAGGTACAGGAAACCATTGTGCATCTCTAGGCTGAAGAACATGCTCTGTATAAAAAACAGTAGTCAGAAAAGCAGTATGTGGCAGTAATTAAAAAAAATGTAATAAACAGTGTTATGAAAGTGACTTCGTGAAAAGCATGCTGGGAAAAATATTTTTATTTGCAAAACTATAACAGTTTCTTGAATATTTTTATATTTATAGTATATGTGTGTATATATGCACATACACAAATAATTGTTTGATAAATGACACTTATTTGAAGACTTGGTGAACTGTTTCCCTATAGAAATAATATTTGGTAGCATAGTAATGTCAATATTCTTTACCAGCAAAGTATTCCTAATGCAAACACATTATTTACTGTTGAAGTAATACCACATGCCATAAACAAAAGATGTTATACTGGTAAAAGCAATGTGCTAGAATGGCTGTATCTGCATTAGCCGCTTCTGTCACGATGTCTGTAATCGCTCGGGATTTTTTTTTGTCTTTTCACAGCCCTGATCAACTCCAATGTAATTATTGAAGGTTGAGCTAGAGTCTATTTACTATGCATTTGGTTTTTGGAATTCCTGACCATTCCTGCTTTATGGATTGGCTTCTGTTCTGAGGCAGGATGACCTAATTTTATAAACGGGGGCTGCAGTTTAGAAAATCTTTAAGGAGTGCTTGAAATTAAGATCTGTACCATAGAATTAGTCTTGTTCCAAAACTGAATGTCAAGAAACAGGAAGGACAGTTTACAGCATATGTGGATCTGGGTTAATGCTTTTAATGCTTATGTTTGTCTTCTCTCCTAGTGTTCATTCTGTTGTTTCCATGCCTAATGGAAACATGGGAACAATAATTCTCAAAACACTGCTGCAGGCCAAGAACTGCTGTCTCTGTACACCTTCAGGAGTCATTACTTAAAGAAGTAAGAGTAGGTTTTAATCTAGCACTTTTAAATGAAACTGCAGCTTGGGTTTGTTCTGAACAGCTTAAACTTGAAAATGAAACAGGGATTACATGCAGAATATTTATGAGCTGTCTTTGCAGAATTAATAATGGACCAGCTTGCACAGACTTTCTAAAGGTGCCTGTGAGCAGACATGGCCTCCCACAGCTGACATCCAACTTGATTGCAGTTTCCGCCATCAAACACAATGTGCATAAATCTCCAAAAAACCTCTAGGTGCTGTTGCTTGGAAGAAAAATAACTGGTCTGCAATAGAGACTGTTAAACTTTTAACAGCAGCTTCTTAGTCAAAACCTCCTAAGAATGAAGGTTAGTGGTAGCATGTTATGCTGCAGAGTAAATTGCTTCCCACAGCCCTCCTCTGGAAGTTACTCCAAAGGCAAACACTTGAGAGTAGCTCTCCTAATGAGAGTGGATTTTTTTTTTTCTTTTAAATGCATAATACAGTGTTACATGCAAGTGTCTAGACAAATGTCTGTCTGTGGACTGCATCTGCATAAGAAAAATGTTTTCTGTGTCTTTACCAGGCTGTAATCCACATGGGACTTGGGAGCTTGATGTGGAGATGCCCAAAGGGAAAAAAATCTGAGTTTGCCTTCAGAGGGTATTTTCATATGGAGTCTACTTCACTCTTACAGAGCTTGCATCACTCTCAAACTTCAGAAAAGCTGCAGATATTTGAATCAAGCCTTTTTATTTGGACTGCTTTCTATTTTCCGTAACTTAAATATTTAACTCTAGTACACCCTGAGGCACAGTATAAAGTGGCAGCTACCACAAAGTGGCTGCTTTTTGGGAGTTACTTCATAGAAATTTCCTATTGCTTTGATAGTGCATTCACATTTAAGTAAAGGTAAAACTACTGGGCTTAACTGAAGTCTCTCTCAAAGTACCTTCAGTTTGAAGTCCTACCTGTTTCAGGATGAAAGCAGAGTCCAGTTCAGGGCCTCGGCTTCCTGAGGCCTTTGCAGAGCAAGTTCCAGCTCCCTACTAATGTGTACATGAACCAGACAAACACAAAATATTTCCTGTTTCCAGAAGTTAAATGTAAGGACATAAGCATTTTGGATTTTCCATGATATTGTAAGTACTGCGGAACTTGTGGTGCTCATGGATAAAAGGTACCAGCAGGATTTCGTGCTCACCCCATTGATCATCAACAGGATCAATCCGTTGTCTGTAGGTGTTCGAACTTCTATGTCGAATCGAGTCACCTGGCTGAATCTTCCCCTTCTCTCAATGTTTCTTGCCAAGGCATAGCCAGAGCCATCAAAGAAATAGCTCACAGCTCGACTCTGAGTGAAAGCCAACTTATCTCTATTAAAAAAACAAGATGGGAAGGATTAGTTGGCATGTACCCATTTTAATTTAGGAAAATTTAAAGGCCTTTACATACTTTACTGAATAATTGTTCTGAACTTCTTCTTCCTGGCAATGGTAAGACTGACGACTTTCTTTCAAATTATTTTTCTGGAAATTTTTTTCTGGCAATTTTTTCCTGAAAAATGGTGTGTAGCTTTGAAGGTGTATCTAACTCCATCATTATGTCATGCTTTTATCCTGTGCTGTATGTAGAGAACAGGAAAATCCTTTTCTCATCCTTATAAAGTGACAGGCCCACAGCACCTCCTCATTATAAGAATACACATATATTTCCATTAAGAGCTTGCCCAGTTTGTGCAGAAATCCATTTGAATTCTCAGCCTTTAGCTGAGCATGGACTCTGCTGGGGAGCCCAGGCACAGCTTGCATGCATTGTTGTGGTGAGCAGCAGCTTGCGCTCCCTGTGGCAATGGTGTAGAGAGCCACCATTTGCTCTCTCCCAACACTTCCTGCATTTCTTCCCTGTGCATGCTGCAAATTTCTCTCCTTTCTATAGAGAGCTTCTCCTGTTGCTGCCTGTTGTGTGAGCGAAATGCCTGCTGTGTCTGTGCTAAACGAATGCTGTTCACGTCTGTTTTAGGAGCTGCATTTTCCAGCTTGTGAAAGGCTTATCTAAGGAATTTCTTTTGGGTTTAAGAGTTTATGGCAGAAAGATAACTTCCACATGGGTTTGCTAGCTGGGGGTGGGGCTGCACTCAAGGTTACCAGACCCATGGGAGCTGACTGGCTGTGGCTGTATCACTTGCAGCAACATAATTTGAGTCAGGAGCAGTCCTGTCCTAGGCAAGCAGTGGGGTTAGGAGGGACATGGGACATGCCTCAGCTAACAGGGCAGTTTCCTTTCAGAAGGCATGAACAAGATTGTGAGATAATTAGTGGAGACAGCAGAAAATCATGGAATATCTCAAATTAAAAGGGACCCATAAGGATCATTGACTCCAACAAATATATACACACATGCATATACATACACATATATACACACACGCCCACACGTATATGATTATATAAATTAAACTTGTTGATGCAATTAGGAGTCAAAAATTAACCAAGTTCGTTCTGGACAACTCAGTGTCACTTTCACGTTTGTAATCTAAGAAAGGAATGAACCATCAGGGCTGACGCTTGCAACAAACGAGAGCAGCAGAATGAGGATGGGACTGTCCCCTACCTGGCACAAGGTGGCGATGTGGTGGTGTCGATGTTATAGACGTGCTTGAAGTTGTACAGGCTGATCACATCATTGTTTAGGGTAGCCAGTTCCAGGCAGCCGATGAAGCCAGGTAGGTTTAGGCTAGGAGGGAGCTGTGCAGAGGACCAGGAAGAGTAAAAGGAGAAAGGTCACGCTGTTTAGTTAGGTATCAAGAGATCATTTGTGCCTGGGACCAGTTTTGTTCCTGTGGAATTTGTGTTTTGAAAAAAATGGGATGATGCTACTGTGAATAGTCTTCGCTGTCCTTATCACAATATGGCCTATTGGCTGTGAGTTAAAAGGGAGTACATGAATGGTCTCACAGTGAGAAAATTAGGCCTGGAAAGGCAACTGCAAACAAAAACCTTCTTTTGTAGTTTTGATTGGAAAAGGAGAAAAAAGTTAGGATTTGACTAATGAGAGACCTTACTCAATGTATTAGAATCTCTCAGCAGATATTTCATATCTAATGTGTAGACATCCATCACATCAGAAAAATAACTTCATACCATGATGAAAAGAGAAAGAAATGAAAGTGCTCTTTAAACCCAGGAGACTGGAATTCAAAGTCTGTATCAATGGGTAATCCTCAGTAGGTATTATTTTGAACAGTTAGCAAGATGTAGAAACTTCTTTTAACAAAAGTCACTGCAAATGGAATTTAAATAACCACTCTGGTGAGGGGAAAATTCCAAAGAATAAAGCTTACAGAGCTAGCGAATCATTCGTTTTATATGAAAATATTCTGCCCTGTGGAACAGGTGTGATATTAATAACAGCCCTTGTACTTCGGGGTTTGATCACTGTGAGTAACTTCATCTTCTCATTATTTCCATTTTACTTATGATATAATAGTAAAGGTAATATAGCAATGCAGAATATATAGCTGTAAAAGAGAATTAGATTCTTATCTGCAGCACGGATGCATGTGAAAAATGTCCTTTTTTCCCCTCTTTTGTTTCTTCTACTATTCTGTCAAATTATGTCAAGCATGAAACTTCTAATGGTTAGGAGTAAGTGGTACACTTCATATTTGTAAAGTGTGTAACTTGGAATCAAAGGCAAAATCTTTTAGCACATAAGACCATAGGTTAATAAATGAAAATGTGAGTTGGCCTTTTTTTTTTTTTTTTTGCATATGTGTGTGTGTGAGTGCAACTGTTCTTCAGTCCTCCGTCCTGTTCTCAGGCAATTTACACCCAGGGCTCAGAAATCTAAAATTCAGATCATGACATATATCAGGAATACATAAATGTATTGAGTTAATCTTTCTCTGTTTTTACATTGTTAGGAGAGCTGCTTGTGGATCAGCGTTTGGATCTTTTTAGCACCTGCTACAGGTAGCCTAAAGAATTAAGCATTCTCTAAAGTCTTTCTAGGTATGTTTTTATTTAGCCATGCAATTTTGATAGCTAAGATAATTCACAGAAATTTTTAAATCCAAAAAGAGGAACTGATATGTTCACAGAGGCAGGTGAGTGAGGTCCTGATTCATGCTGACTGTTAGGAATTAGACTGAAGCAGGTCTTCAGACATATTTTGCCCAGGGAACTTTTTGTGCTGTTATAAGGCTGCATTTAAACCAATGATAATTTAAATTCAAACAAATTACTTACTGCTAGTTTCCCACACTGTCCTAATATTAACAATACCTTACTTTTAATTTTTGTGACAGTTGTAAAAGAGAATTGCTAAGTACCAAGAACTCATTAGCACTGAAAAAACCTGGTAGCCTGCAAGCTTTGTTAAACTGGACTAATTTATGCCTTCATTTATGTGGGTTAATATCTAGCAAGCCTTTCTTTTTTTACATTTCCAAGAACTTGAACGTCTGCTATCAGAAATCTGATCATTTTACTGTATAACATAATATGCAAGAGAAAACTCTTTTCGCCATGGCTACAAGACAGGTGATACATGACTAAATAAGGACATTTTCTCTATTTAATATTTCTGTGTTTAAAGGGAAGCCCAGCAAGATAAGTTTGCACTATTTAGTTTTCAATATAGGATAGTTTTCTGACCAACCTTGAAGCCTGGAGGCACTCCACCAACATAGAAAACAGCATTTTCAGGTTCCAATTTAAGAAGAGAGCCAGGACCAAGAACCTCTCCCTTTTTGATGAATTTTTCTTCATCTGTGCTACTGAGACTGGGCACAGTTAAAAACATTTTGCCGTGTCTCCCAATCCTGTAGAAAGGAATTGTAAGAGAAGAGAGTTTCATGTTGGCAGGACTTACAAAAGAACAAGAAGGTTTCCAACTCCAGGAAGGGTTTTTATTTCCTTACTAGAAGACTAGTTATCTTGGGGAAAAGAAAGGGAGAAGCCACAGACACTTTCTCTTCCTCCATATGGCCCCTTGGGTCTTGGCTCTTCAAAAGCAGAGAGAATTTTCATTTATTTCAGCAGTAGCAGAACCAGGCACTGAAGATTACCGATACAGCCTTTTCTGCTTGATTGTTTTGTTTCTATTAACTGTTTGATTTTGGGAAATTTCACATTATCACTTTACCTCTCAATTTTGATGATGCTGAAGTAAGAAGGCCAGGTGCTGACTGGCTTGGCATCCAGAGGTATCTCCACGTCTTGGCCCCCAAGATTATAAGTATACACAAGGTTGTCATCTTTAATTGCAAGACCAATGTAATGTTTTGCCTAAAAGACCAGTGGAGAAGGATGTCAGAGAAACAACAAAAAGAGATTTAATGCAGAACATTAGTAAAGGGTGGGCTTTGATAAACTAAGTTAGACTTTTTAGTATTACTATTAAAAGCTATTTAAATATAAACAAAAGCTTCATTCTCTAATTGGTTGCTTTCACCAGATAAAAGTGTTCAGAAAAAGTCTCTTGATATTTTACTTTATATACATTTTGACTACAGTAAATACAAGATTGTGAGATGTCTGCTGACCGTGAATTAGTCATGTTCAATGGGAAGCTATTCATCAGTATTTAGTGTGCAGTGCCATGCAGGAAATAGTCTAAAGCCCAGGTATTATGTTGCAATTAAATATTCTGCCAAAAGGGTTTTCACTTGATTTATATTCAGTAGACATTCTTTTTAGAAAAGCTTAAAAATAAAAGCCTACCTCTTTACTCTTCCCAAGTAACAAATTGCCAGATTGTACCTGGCTTGTGAGGTGTGATTTTTTTTTTCCTTTTAGGAACCACAATTTAAAGAAGAACTGTTTCAAAGTAGTGATCTACAGAGTGTACAACAGCAGGACAAGCCACAGATAAGGAAACTTGCTTATCTTGTGGGCCTGTGACCTCGGAGATTTGGGTTTGACACTGTCAGCAGCATAAGCTGATTAAAACGTATCTCACAAAAGCCAGACGGGTGACATTAACTGCTTCAGAGACAGCCAGTGTGGCTCATAGCACTGTCAATCAAAGCTGCACACTCAATAGGCAGTTTAACTTCCTTTTAAGTGAGAATCCTTCATTGTTTGAGGTGAAAGGTCTCAAGGACAAGGGTCTTAGGTACCCTTGCACTTTGCTTGTCACAAAATCAATGACAGTCATATAGTAAACATGTTTTATTTTGAAACATGAAGTGAGAGGAAAAACCAAAGGCAAAGAAACTTCAAACTTATTCCAATTTTTTTAAAATGTGTTTAAAAAAATCAAGTGAGTGATTCTCTTACATTTTTGTTTCCGAGGTACAAAATGAATCTGTCTGGAGATGCTGCCAGTTGTGGATTGTCTTTCTGAAGCTTTATGTACAAGCTCATGGAAGTGAAAGATTTCAGTTCCTCCACGTTGATCTTTGGATTGACTTCAACAGCTGAGTGGCCTCCAAACATCATGGAAACTTGGACCTGCAGTTGTAAGTGTGACATGTGAGACAGATTATTGCTGCCTGGGGTCATTACTTAAGGTAGATGTGCAAGAACACTTAGTCAGCAACCTTGCTTAGTGCAAGAGTGGAGCTGGCACCTATATATTAGCCATATAAAATGGTATGTTTATAACAATCATTTCTGGAAGACACTGTGAAGAAGATGAAGGGAATTAATTTTAAAATTAATTAAAGGTCATAATTAACTCTGCATAAGGTCATTCATACAGTAAATTAAATTTCAGTGGGAGATAGATATATTCTTAGTTGAATCAGGGCTACATCATTATGTATGACACATAATGAAATTCTTACATAGCTATAAAACTTCTACTCACAATTTATTTCTTTGCTTTGGGAGTAGCATGACTAATTTTCTGTTCCTGAGTAATCCTGTTATGTTACTGAATCTACAGTGATATTTATGAGATGCTAATAAAATAGAAAAAACCTGTTCATTTTCATTCAAAATGCCTTCAACATAACTAGAAGTAACGTTTTCAAATTTAAACACAGTATGCCTGAATGGCAAAGTACTTTTAAAGAACAGCCAATCATGCACACATACTGATTTTTCCTTTTCTTTTCTATGTCGTGTGCATGGACAGCATATTCCAGCATTTTGAACATACAATAATGCATTGAATTTTCTTATTTCTTTGAATGAATTCAAATACCCTGTTTTAATTTTTGACATTGGTATTCTTGTTGTAGAAAAAACTCTCATTATTTATGAATGATAATGAAAGCATTTTTTCTCTATTAAATATATGGGAGCTAAAGAGTCTCTTACCCTGCAGAAAATTAATTAAAAAAAAAGAAAAAAGAAATACTATTATCTCAGAAAAGTTTACATTAAATTTCCCCAATTACTACTCCTGATAACTAATGTTGATCTATTAGTTTTGACTTTGAATGGGTTTGTTGTTGTGGCCATCTTATACACTGTGCCAATAACTTTAATAAAGTTGCTACTGCAGTAGCAATAGTCTACCATGACTATCATGATAATGTCAACTGCTTGCAAAATAGCAATTATAAAGATTATGATGGCCTCCATGGTGCTTTGTTTCTCCAGTTTAGGGGAGGTGATAATGTCCAGTTTGGGCTTCCAACATAGCCCAAGAAAATGGAGGTTATAGTAAGAGGCATTTGATTATTAGCACTAGTATCCAAAGGTCCCATCCAAAAGTTTTACCTTGCTTGCTACACTCCTGGTTTGTGCAATTAACTCTCTGATCCGCTGGATGCTGGAAGAAATGTTGTTTGCTGGTGCCTTCTGTTCCACTCCATGCAATTTGTCCAGGAGTTCAGGAAAAACTTCTGAAAATTTCTTCACTGTAGTTAGAAGAGAAGTGACAACTTGTTTTTTTCCTATTTGAAACACTGATTTTACACAAGAAAAATTTATTCTTTTCCTCTTAGATGAACTCACCTGCCTCCTTCTGCTTTAAGAACAAGTCCTAACTGTGGTGTATGAGAGATAGTGATTTCAGAAAGAGTAGTGACTTAGAAGAGTCTGGTATTGCAAAAGTTTTCAGAAATAAGTTTGCACAAAGGAGACTACATTTTAATGGGACTCCTAGGTAGTACTGTGGTGAGTTACCTCTGTAATTCTTTCCTCAAGGAGCTCTGAAAATGTTAATCGTTTTAACCTTTTCATCTTCCTTCAAGGCAAATGCATGTTAAACCCAAGTTTACAGATATGGCAACTGGAGCAGAAGGATTATTTGTTCAGCATCTCGCTGGATATCTGTGTCTGACCTGGGAAGTGCATGTAGGAGTTATGGTTCATGAGCTCTTCAAATTCCTTGTAGGGGAGATATATAGGTTGTTTTCCTCAGCTTTCATCTCTCCCAAAGGTCATCACCTGGGTAACAGCAGTGACTGTACAGGTGATGGATCTGCGTGTGGTTCACAGCCCACTCTCATAACAGAAACACTGACTCTTTCAGGCTGTGTAACAGGCCTGTACTGTACAAAAGTAGAACGTCTTAGATGAAAGTGTGTGTGCACCTAAGCTGTACTTACTACCTGCCCCAGCCCTTGTGATTGGTAACCTCTTCAGCTTTCCTGCCTACATCTGCCATGGGTTGTGAATTAGAGTCCAAGACCTTTGGTCTTTCGCTACTGTGTCTTGTGGTGGTGCATGTACAAGTGTCATTGTTATCAAAGGGAAATGCAGGGGCTTTGTTGTGTTCAAAGGGACTTAAGTCCTTTTCCAAAGAGATAAGCAGAAAAAATTATCAAGAAAGAAAAATAACTGCCCTTAGTTATAATCCAATTTTATCACATCAGATTTCAATGGCATGTTGCCCTTTGAAAGATATTTACACACCACATCATTTTTCATCTTTAATTAAATGTAGGTACAAGTAGCTGAGTGTAATGAAATGTGATTTTAGCTGCAAGCTACATGCATATAAGAAAGATCCAGCATTCAGAGTTAACTTTTAATGACATGAATTGACCATAAAGGTTAAACCAGGTTTGTAGGGTTTGCTGTTATATTTTAGGGGTTGTCAACTTGTGTCCACCTGTGCTTGTATTCTTCCCTGCGTTTTGTTACACTTGACTGATAATCAGAGAGTCATAGAACGGTTTGGGTTGGAAGGAACCTTAAGGATCATCTGTTTCTGACCCCCCTGCCATGGGCAGGGACACCTTCCTCTAGACCAGGTTGCTCAGAGTCCCATCTAATCTGGCCTTGAATGTTCCCAGGAGAAGATAGCAGAGAGGCAGGTAGAGGGGCTAATTCTCAGATATACTGAGACTGTACAGAAGGCATGGAAGGAGGATTAGACTCCACTTTTCTGTTCTTCCAGTCTGGATTGACTAAAGGCTGAAGCAGCTCTCAGCCTCATTCAGATCAATCCAGAATATGAGAAGATCCTGTGGAGTCCTACAAGTCTGCTTCTCTTTGGACAGAGTTAAAATCTGTATTTGCCTCAATCCTGTTCTCTCTCTGCTTGACTGTTTTCACTTGTGTTTTGCTTTCCAAGTTCAGGCTAGGAGTGGGCCATATAGAGCTTTAGTCATTACAGTTATTCTCATTAAGTCCTAAAAGGCCTTATGTGCTGGGAGTCAGTAATCAGATATTCTATATAATGCTCACTTTACATTAAAATGGCATTATTTTAGCAAATCCTGAAAGAACTACAGTGAATTCTGAGTTACACAGTAATTACAGAATGCATTAACAGACCAAACTCAACTGGAATAATAATCAACTTATAAAAAGTTTTCTCTACCTTTTGAAATGAATGTTCCATTGCATTGGAAAAAAAAGCCTACATTATTTTTAGGTGTAAAAAAATTACAAGCTCAGAAAGTAATTTAGCAAATTTCAACTTTGTTGTTGTTTTTTAATAATCTGCAGCTGAATTGGAATTGTATTTGGTCTGGTATCTTTTAAACATGGATTTTCATCTGTTTGAAATTTGATGTACTAAATTTGAAACAGTACTGTAATGTGAAAACACAAAACTAACATCTCTTACTCTAGAACGGTTATAAAAATCTTAGCATAAACACTGTCCTCTGGTCCTTAATAATGGCAATCTTGAACATGGAAGAATATTGATTTTTTATTTCAGTCTTTGGGTTGAAGGTAAATGAAAAAGGAAAACTTACAAAAAGGGAAGACTTACAAAGTGATAAAACATAAAAAAGGAATAAAAGGGCTATACCTTGACTATGACCTTTCAGACACATTTTCCTTCCCTATCTGTCCATCCTCTCTGATGAAGCCCACCAGTTCCCTGCACAATGGCAACATGGAGTACTCTCAGACAAACTGCACAGCCAAGACATGCTCTCACCCTTCCAAAAATCAAGTGCAAGCTTTATTCAAAGGCAATCCAGACATGCCAGCTTAGAGGCTTCAACTGCTTATGGTGGTGCTATTGGCATGATGGCCAGGTGTTTTAGTGTTCCAAGCACCCATCTGAACTTTTGTTGTGACTTTCTTTTGGACTTTGATAGACATTTCTCCTGTCAGATCAACCTCTCCTGGCAAAATACTAGACTGATCTGGGAACAGTCCACCATGCCCGGCATGTCTACATCTGTCTTCCCAGGCTGTGAATCCCAGTCACATCTGTCTGGAGCACTACACATGCCAGGCTCCTGTGCAGCACTGTTCTCTCTTCTCAGCTACTTCTACCTGATGTTTCTGGCAACAAAAAAGTCATGCCCCCTTTGTACCTTAAGCCAGACAAACCAAATGCCTTCAGACCCAAAAATGCAGTGGAAAAGCTGCCTCCACAAAAGTACTAGGGCACACTTTGCTGTAGTTTGCATATTAGCATCTCTCCAACAGTTAGTTTGTGGCCTGCAGGCCCTCCAGGCACTCTGATATGAATGCAGTATTTTCAAGGTGAGTGCTTATCTGTAAAATCACAGTCACAGAGAAGACATTTTTGCCAGGCATGTCACATACGGGATGAACCATCCCTTACAACTTCTGGTGCATATACCATACATGCCTTTTTGGGAACAAAACCAACTAGGGAAGCTGAGCCATCTTAACTCTATTCACTCTTACGGAGCATCTCAAATGCTACTGGAAATATTTCTTCCAATACAACATCTAGATGAGCAGATTTTTTGAATCCTGAATGTCTGCTGGCATTTTGAGCATGAAGATCCAAATGCAGTCTGTGTGGCTGCTCTATCTATCAAGCTGGCACTGGTAAATGTTAAATGTAAATCAAGTGTAAAGGTGAATAAAAACAAAAGCCTTAATGTGCAAGCTATAGCAGACTGTTTCTCTTGGATGTTTTTCCTCATACCATTCCCTTCTGGGAGGCCAATCATATCCACATTTACATTACCTTACATGGGAATTGGAGCCCATAGGCCATAGCCTAAACTCAGCTCTGTGGTGATCAAAGGAATTTTACAGCAATGCAATACAATTGCTGTTAAATTAACTGTGCTCCTCTGGAGCTCTGTGCAGTGACTAACAGTGAGCTTACCCATTCCCAGAGGGAGCAACTCACTGTTTTCTTTGGATGTAAAGCTCAGAGAAATCTGAATTTCCTCCAGTTCTGGAGCCGGAAATTGGGATATGAAATAGCACTGAATTTCTTCTTGTGGAGGGAACAACTTCTAAATCAGTTCTTGGGAGCACTCACTTAATGAAAAATACTACTGTAAGGGTCTTATTCATTACTGAATTCTGAAAGTAGCATGACTCTTTAGTCTCCCTGACCTCGAGGGAAGACTGTGACTTTGTGACACAAGAAGCAATATTTAGTTTGGTACTCATAACACTATTTGCAGTTAAATGATGCTTGAGTTGCCAAGTTGCTGACAGAAGGAGGGACTCAGGGCAGATCTTAGATTCAGACTTTCTGAATATAGATTCAGTGGAATTATGGACCTTCTCTGAGGCACTTTCAGGACGCAAGACATTACTGAATGGTGCTGCAGGTGATGATATCATCAAACATATGAAGGAAATTATTTGTTCTGGATTTCCAACTTCCCTTGCCATAAATGTATTTGGATTACTGAGACTTCTGAGCAGAGCCAGGAATACATTGAGCAATAAATAATGGTGCTTGTTACCAATATTTTATTCTGAATATTTCCATTTCTACATTTATTCTTTTGTTTCCCAGTTACTCTTTTCCTTCTTTCAACAGGCACTTCATTTCAGCTTCACTATCTGCGCCTTTTTTCCACTCTTGCCTCTCATCTTCATTTTCATGTTGTAGTCTGCCTTAGGGTTTTCTTTTCTGTTTTTATTTATGTTAAAGTTTTCATAACAAGTTTTCCAATGTTTAGCTTTTCTCCTCCCCCAGTAATGAAAGTGGAATCAATGTGATGTTTACAAGCTTTTCCAGCAATCACCCTGCTTAAATATTTTATTTTCTCCTTAATCCTCTTTGCCCCCTTTATTTAGACTACAAGCTCATCCAGTCAGACACCACTTCTCCTCCATGATTGTACTACTGAGGACAAAAAAGGCTCTGTTTTCAAATGCCTTTTCGATGTTAAAAAACAAAACCCATACAACTAAATCACCAATCATAATAGCAAAAAGTGTTTAAACAAGCTGTCTGCCATTCAGTGTGACCTTGATACTCGGATAAAAGTGACTTAGAACCCAATAAGTATTCGGTACTTGAATGTTTAGGTAATTTTTGGAAATACCTGAGTATCCAACAGTGTTAAAATATAGTCAAGACTCTAGACAACTGCTAATTTTTAAAGTGTTTTCATGGAGGTAAAATGCTAGAAGATATATGCAATATATATACAATATAAACAATTAATACAACATGATGTTCTGATGATACCCTGACTTTTTAACATTAAGGAATGGCAAAATTCAGGTCACCATACCTGCATCTCCAGCTGAATGCACAGCATTGTTGTATGCCTCTGAATCGTGCCGAAAGTCTGGCAGATTTTGAGACCATAACCTCACATTCTCATCCATGGGGGTCGTAGCCTCCGTTACTGTCGTGATGGCACTTACAGCCTCTGCTGTTTTCTGTTTAGCTTGCTCCAAACGCTCTCTGGCCCCTAGTACAAAATTAATGGGGAGAGAGGAGAAAAGAACTCTTTCAAAGATTCAAGTGTGTTGTGTGCCTTGTCCCTCTCCCCCACCCCTCAGTCCCCCTGATGCCTTCTTCCTTCTTCCTCCTAATTCATATACTGAGCATGATGTCATATGGTATGGAATATCCCTTTGGTCAGTTGGGGTCAGCTGTCCTGGCTGTACCTCTTCCTGACTTCTCATGCACCCCAAGTGTCCTTAGCAGCGTGGCCGTATGAAAAGCAGAAAAGGCCTTGGCTCTATGTAAGCACTGCTCAGCAACAGCAAAAACATCTCTATATTATCAGCCCTGTATTCAGCACAAATCCAAAACACAGCCCCATACTCATCACTGTGAAGAAAATTAACTCTACCCCAGCCAAAACCAGCCAAAGAGTCAAGAAGAATGTTTATAATTTCAGGTGGCAAAATATTTAATTTCATTATGAATGTGTTAAAGCTGGATGTTTGCTATCTAGGTCTACTAGTTTCAGTCAAATTTCTTTGGGTGTCCCTAGTACTGAAATCTTCATAGGCCATATGCAATGATAAAAATATGCTCTTGAATGTATGAAGATAAAGCATCACAAAGATGAAGTTCCAACCTGACTCTGCTGATTGCATTTTTGCGATGGCTCTCATCAGTTGGTTTCGCAGGGCATTCATTCTGGCAAAAGTGCCATTAACCTGCCAGCTAGTGTCTGCAATGGTATAATCATGACCTGTGTGGAGAAAATAGGAGGTAAAGTTGAGTGGCATCAAAGTGGCATTCAAAAAGGTAAATTTAATTCTCTGGATGTATGTTATTAGGCATTTAATACGCTATAGACATTATACCATAGCCTCTTTTAGTATAGAACATTCTAGCACTCTTGACCTTACATAATCTAGAGGAAAAAGCAGCATTGCAGCTCCCAGCCACTATTTGCTTGCCACAGGGTGTCTTAGAAAAATCTAGAGACTTGGATCTCAGTCAGTACAACTGCTCTTTCTTTACCAGAAGTGCTGGGAAGTAGCTGCAAGAAGTATACAGGAAAAGTTTCAAGGAACTCAAAAAGTTGCCAAAAATGGAAAAGGTAATTCTGCAGTTTTAGAGCTTTCTTTATTTTACAGTGAACAAACGCCAAAATCCTTTTAGATTTATTATCCTTTAGCGGTGAAATCCAGCTTACCGAACACTTATACTGTTGTGATTTGATCTTAGTTCAACTACTAAACTGAGTATATTTACCAGTGAACAACTGTTTGCAGGGTCACGTATTTAAACAACAGATGTATCTGGAAAGGTCCTCTTGTGAATGAGTATAAACTATCAGCATCTGGCAGTATGATAGCACAAGAACTACTCAAATTGTGCCTGTGGCCATTTCAAGTACTTTGGTAACTCTGATCAGTAACTTATTCTGTTGCAGCGGTAGTACTGCCTTAGTGATGTGCTTTTGAAATTTATTTTTACATGCATGCCTTTATGCTGACTGGGAAAGTAGAAAGGATGTATATTTACTGTCATATGCTGCCCGTTGTAGCTGCGTGGCTTGGATGAGAAGTTCTTCACTTTTACCTCTATGGTAAATAACCTGAGTATCAATTCCAACTGCAGCCTGCAAGTACGTTCCGAAAAAGAAAGTCAGAATAATGCTTACCAAATGTTCCACTTTATTGCATTGAATTACAGACGACGTATTACGTGGATATAAATGCAACTGCAGTTTTGCTTGTTTTGTTAACATTTAAGATTGGCAGTTGGATTGGAAAAAAAAGTCTGAAAAGCAGAATTTTCTGTTTTAAAAATGTTTAGGGAAATGTATGGTTTTCCAGGCAAAAACACTGAATAACAAAGGTGCAGAAAGCACAAAAGTCCTCTTAATTTATCAGCTCCAGGTTAGTCAAACGTGACACTCATGCTGCATGTTAGTTAGGCACTCTGACTACTGTCATCTCAGGTAGGTGCTGAATATTTGCACTGTATGGGGAGCTGCTTTGAAGTCTGCAGTAGCATGCTGGAAACAGAGGGCTGGACTTGAAATCTCACAGCCCTCTGGGCTTCAGGGCCCTTTAATTTACCCAAATCCTCTTGCTGTCCCACTAATAAATTGCTGGTAAATAACATGTATACAGCTTGCAAACAATAGATGCACAAAAAAATACATATAAAGTATTTTAGAACAGTAAGGCCAGAGACAAAATTAGCATCCTTATCCTTATGCTGAGTGTGTGAGTGGGCTTTGTCCCATTTTAACTTGACATTTCATGAGAAATGGTGGTGCTTCTGTTAGATGTATTGACCACCTTTCCTGCCACATGGCACTGAGTGAAGTAGTAGGACTCAAGCACTAAATGCCAGCTCAGGTTCCTAGAAGGCCAGGAAGCTGTCTGGACTTTTACAGAAATGTCGCAATATGAGTCACAACACAGAACAGCAACACTCTGGGATGGGATAGGGACAGAAAAACCTGTTGCGTCTTTTCAAATACCAGGGTACTTCAGACTGGCAGGATATTTAACTGCATAGAACTTAATTCAGGAAATACTAAAGGTGAAAAAATGTGCAGCGAGCAGTTAAATCCTGTCAGTTAAGATAAATCTTGTTTTTCTTTACACTTAGGTGCCTCAACTCCCTGAAGCACTGCCAAGTAAAAGCCGATATTGTGAAAATTACATACATCTTTGACCCGGTTTGTTGTGTTCAGTGCCAGCAATGCATCTTTATTAGCTTCTTCAATATAACCAGCAATGTTTTCATACACATTTGATGCATTGATTGCCCTTTGTACCAAACCATTTGAATCAACACCATACAAATTCCTGTTAAAAAGAGAGTAAAAGAAGAAAGCAAACTGAATCAAAGTAGTTTCAAATTGATTAATTTTCTTAATGTTCTGTGAATTGTGACTACATAATCACACACATAAATATACCTGGCCTAAGTGGCCCTTCGTTATCTATTACCAATCTGAAACAGGTGAAAACTATGTGGATAGAAGGTACTTCCCAGTCATTTAACTCTGGGAATTTTGCCCTTAATGTCTGTGTAAGCAGCAACAAGCAACTACTGAATTTTTATCTTTTATTTTAATCTGAATTAGATATTCATAAATTAAATGAATAACAGATCTACTGGTAGTCCTTCTGTAGGAATATCTCCTGGCCATGAATGGAACTGTGTGTGCCAGTGACCAGGATAGATGTATCACTTGCACGTTTATAATTTCCAAAAGTAGGTGGGAAAAGGGGGAGGATCAGATGAAGAACTACTAAATGTCTTGAAACTTTGCAAGAAGTGAAATTTTCAAAACACAGGATAGTTTTGATGGCTTGGTTGAGCTTGATTTGCATACCAGGTGATAACTGGGAGATAAGGGGAGATTCCAAAACAGCAGTTGGTTCAGGGCTCAATCTTCAGCTCTTAACAATTTTGAATCAATATTATTTTTTAATGTTTTAGTGATAAGCAGTCTTCACAGAATATATGAGATATAGAATATAAATATATATATATATTTGCACATACGTGCATTCACTTCAAAGTGTTTGCATGCTGAGGGATTATTAAGTTTACATATTCAGCACTATTGCAAGAATTTTCTGCTGTGTTCCCCTAAGGCAAAAGAATAAACTTTATGAAATAAAATCCTAACAGGCTAATAAAACAAACCCATAAAACCAAAATGATTTGAAGACAGGCAAAATGTTTTAAAGGATTAAAGTTTCACTGCAGGCCATTCTTCTTAACAAATAAAAGAGTCGGCATATTTCTGTCTGGATATTTCACAATTACTTTTGTTCGCTTTTCGTGAAATTCCTAATATGTTTGACTTGGTAGTAGTTTTTAAATTATTTTTGTAAGGGAGGAAGGTTAGCCATATGGGGAATTTTCTTTCAATTGATTCTGCTGCCCTGAATTAGGTGATCTCAGACTGAACATATTTTTCTGTTCTTAGGTTGTCTGTAGTTTGTGTGTCATTATAGAACAGTTTCAGACAACAGCTTTATACAATTGTATAAAAGAAAACCATCTGTTACTTTTTTTTTCCATTTTAATCTCCTATCTAGGGCATACTAATATTAAAAAAAACCAGCTGGTATTAGGATAATATACTTGGAGAGCAGTTTTAAGTTTATCTTCCAAAAGCGTATGTCCATGATGTTACTTACGGTAGAATTCAGTGACATGTTTTATTTAAGAATTCATTTACTGCAGTGATTTTTCCACAGATAGTCTCAATTTCCATGGGTAGTCCCATATCTATCTAGAACCAGTAAATTTGTACTAGACTAAGTTAGTCTGGTAGTAAATTGGTGCAATGTTGATATATTTAGTATCTCCAGCAAGATAGAAAGACTTACAGTAAGTTTTTCGTGTTACTGTGTGCCAGTTTCACTGGGACACAACCTACTGAGTATCAGAACTACTCCATCTGTAAACCAGTTCTTGAACAAAATTTTTCTCAAAGCTCATTTTGTGTCCTGCCATGCTAAACATTTTTTGATGTGAATAACCTTACTGAATGAGCTGTTTCTGCAAACCCCATTTAATCTGCCTGTATTGTTTTACTTTTCAGTAATCTACCTTTCCTATTCTTTTACTGTGGGAAGAGAACAACATGCCCAATTAGAAGATGGAGAATGTCATGCAAGATATGTGTCTATTCTTTAAAAAGTTTAATAGATTTTGCTTAGCTCAGCTTCAGTTTTTCCCTCTGGACCATGACAAGTCCTTCTATACATGACTTAGCACTGATTTTTTTTAGTGCCTGTTTATGGTCACTGTGTTTCTGCTTATCTTTTAGTTAATTCAGCTGTTCAGTAAATATCACATATATGAACAGAGTCTGCTGAAGTTAAATTTTACCCGTCCAGCTCATCAGAAAGTCTTCTTAGGTTGTATGCATGATGCATAGCCTTTTCTACCAAATCATCATCAAACAGAGACAGATTGGCTATTTTTTCTTGCAACTCCTTTTTTGCTCCATCTATTTCTGCGTAGAACCCTGACGCATTCTGAACAAAATATGGAAGAAAGGAAAGAAGATGAAAATTGTAAAAAATCAAGACTATATTTTGATTATTATGTTTTATTTTACACTATATATTATCATAATGTCATTTTTTCTGTTATAGTTGTTTTATTTTACATTTTTAAGAGAAAAGGAGGAAAGATCTATAGGTGAATATCAGTATGGAAAGACAAATACAGGAAGATAAAAATCAACCAAAACCCCAGGAAACCCTTAAGAAGATATTAGACAGATACACATAAAATACAAAAGAAAGACAAATGAGAAATATCTTACTTTATGTCTTGTATATTTTCTCCAGAACTGTGCCAGTGACAAGTCTTTCAAAGTGAAGTGCTAATAGATGAAGTAGTTAAACCAGATCTTTACAAAAATCCCCTCATTGTGGTTCTTCTAGAGTTAGTAGCTGGGAGCCATAAGATTTTATTTTTTTTTGTTTTGTTTGTTTGTTTTTTAACCTCTTCTCTGTGAAGACTGCAGGCCAGAAATGGGGTTTTTGTGACTTCTAAATAATATTCATACAAAAGAAATAAATAGTGCTGTGATTGTTGGGCTTATGCATCATCCTGTTACTGAATGGACCCTGGCATTATTTTGGCCCTGGCCATGTCCTAGTCCCTCAAACCTGCCTCCTTGGGAATAGCATGGGATGGTGCCTATGCCCTAGATGGCCATTTGGCAATTGCTGGAGAGGGGCAGGTAATTTAATTGTACAGCTGTGAGTTGTGCCACATCATATAAAATGGGCCCTGTCCCCTCTCCATCTCCATTACATCCCACATGCTAAGACATCTTGGGTTAGCCTAATTTGTAAATCAGTCCACTTTAATACTACCTATATATGTGTGCAGGCACGGAGTAGTAGTATCGCCTTGCCTTAGCCATGTTTCTTCCTTGTATGAAATATTTGTGGGAAGGACCAAATGGGCTTCACTTTCCCTCTAATACACAAGCTTGCTGATGTGTTTGAAAATTATAAATGTGGCCTCAAAATACATGAAAAAGGATGAAATGGAGGAAGAGAAAAAGAATGAATGAGAGAAACATGAAAATACTTATTGCTGATGAGGATGGAAGATGTATGATGCTTGCATACTACTTCCTTCCCTGCAGTGGGAAGATCCTCCATGTGTACACTTATCCACAGGAGTGGGGAACATGAAATTATAAACTGCAACAATTCATTTTGCACAAAACACAGGAAAAAGAACCAAACATACTGCTTGATCACAGCTGTCTTTCTGTTTTCTCAATTTACTTTTTCAAATTAAAAGTAATGACTTTTGATATTTGCTTTTATGTTAAGAAGTGGGCAACTATGACCAAAATGAATGCTTGTGAAAATTTTTAATTTGTATTAAATTATTTCAAAATTTTAAAATAAATCATGAAGGAAAAAACCAGCTTTTGTAAATATTTTAGTTAGCAAAATCCCAGTTTTATTTTCTTCATCTTTTCATAGGAAATCCAAACCCCTAAAATGTCAAGAATTTAAAAAAAAATTCCTGCAGTGCCATGTCTCATTCTGGATACCACACTGGATACCAGTCTACAGTTCCAGAATAGGATTTCTATAAGACAATCTGTTTATGTATGTTTTCCATAGTGCCTGGTTTTAACCCTGATATCTGAGGTCTTTAGTCTTCTTCCGTGCTCATTTATAGGCACTAGAAAATGAATTTAGCCTTTAGCGCAGTCTTTTACCAGAGCATCTTTTGACAGCAGCTTGTAATGAAATAACTGAGAACTCTACAGAAAAGTCTTTCATTAAGCTTGTCCTACAGTAAGGTGTCCTTATATTTTTTTTGAGGCAGTAAACTGTAATTACAGAGCTTTTCATCCAAGAGTTCTACTTTTTCAGGGGATATTAATCAGTATTTCATTGAAGTAGTATAAAAAGGAGAGTTCTTTTATTAGTGATCCAAACGCATGACTTCAAAATATCAGGACGTATCATTTAAACAAGTCTCTGAGGCACCTACCTTTATTACCTCACTTAAATCAGTGTTGACCTTTTGCGGTCCTTCCAAAATAGTTGTGGCACTGAGCAGTATGCTGTTCACTTCATCTATTTGCTTTTTTACTTTCTCATGTTGTTTCTAAAAAGAAACCCCGAAACATAAATCACATCCGATACCATTTGTGCATTGATAAAATGCAGTGTCAAGTGAATTCAAAAGGTAGTGGTGAACTTAATAGATTTTAGACATATGTGAAGTCTGATTTTCCAAGACATCTCTAATAGCTGCATATTATAATGTGACTCTGCACTTCTTTGTTTTTGTGAAAGAAATGTTGAGTGATTTGTTTTTAATTTATTAATTTTATTTTGTATTAGAGCATATGCAGTTATTGGAATGAAGCATTATTCAGTGCACTGCCAGCAGAGAAAAATTAAACATGGATTTTTCATAGTCATCTGGAGACTAAATTTTTCTGGAGTTTTTAAAAAATCTACAGTAGACAGATCTCTTTTCTTTGTCGATAGTAAAGCTAATGTCAATGATCTCTTTTGTACAGCATCTGCCTTCATTTTGAGGAATAATGAAGATCCAACTGGCTAAAAACAGTGAACAAATGCAAGGACACACTTTAGGCTCTGCTTCTTAAATGTGAGACAAGCTGCAGCTTGGCCCTGTAATTATAAAACAATGGAACAACAGAAGAGGGTTTGTACTTAAGGATCACAACCGCTTGCAGAAGGATTCATAAGAACAGCATGCCTGATTTCTCTATTGAATTATTAGACCTTCCACATCAGAATGAACTTCTAGCACTGTAAATTTCAAGAGCTCAAAACTCAGCCTCTGGTGCTATGAAACCCAGAGGTTGGCCTGAATTTGCAAGATCATTCTTCAAATCACAAAATTGCTCCATAACTTCCTCTTCTCCAGAATCCAAATTCAGCCACTGAAATGAAAACAATTTGCTTCAAATTTTTCCCAATTTGTTCTCTTTGTCACTTTATTCCCTGCTGAAAAAAATAAATGGAAAGTTTTACGTGGGATATTCTGGTTTTGCATTCCTTAAAGGAAAATTAAGAAAATTGGGAAAGAGTCACAGAACTGCTGGGAAGAGAAAAAAATAATCTTTTTTATATGGATGATGGATTGGGTACTTTTCTGGGATAAGAGACCTGAAAATTCAATTTCATCATCAGCCATATGGCATTTGAACCTAACACCACCACTTACAGGCAAACTTTCCATGCTGTAGGGGACAGGTCTCCTCTGAGCTCTCTTCTGAAACTATTTGTTTGAACAGGGCATGGGGGAAAACTGCTATAGCCTTATAACTAATCTGTATGCCCAACAAGTAGGAAACCCAATTTCAAGGTACCTGCTGTGGAGCAGTTAATGGATTTATGCGCAAAGATGCAAGGACAGCCATCTGCTCTTCCTGAAAAAGTGGCGATGCACTTTGTTTGAAGACAACCAGAGAGAAAGTATGGATGAGATAGTATGACTGCATTCAGCCCAGAGTACCAGTGCAGTGCAGAGTCTTCTTAAATAATTGTTTTCATAAAATATAATGACTTTTGTGAGCATGAAGTCCTTCTACATTATAAGTCAGTACATAATAGGTTAAACAATCCCACCACAATATTTATAGCAGCCATGCTATAAATCAAATTTCAAGCTTCTTGGGTTTTACTGTAATATGCCTTCCTAGTCGAGGCATAAGTGTCCATTTCTTCCTTGGTCTGATGAGACATGACATGCCAGCTTGTTTGTCATTTATTTTCACTCCACATATAAATAATTGTACCTTTCACTTCCACAACTTGTTTTTTAGAACTGAAGAGTCAAACTCATCCTGCTGAGTGGACCAAGAAATTATTTTTTTTACGGTGATTCCTGTCTCTAACTTACATGCAATCTACTATTTTAAGCAGTTGCAGAGATGGAGTGCTCACAGACAGCATTTGTGATAAATGTACTGCACAGTACCTCACGCCTTTGGAGACGGGCTGTGTTTTCCTTATTTATATCCTCTGTTTGTATAACGTAGTCAAGTGTCTGGTCTAATGCCTTCTCCAGGTCTGACAGCTTCACATCCTGTTCACTGAGCTGCTCTAGCACGTCAAATACTAGGGATCTGGTGTCATTGTACTTCTCATGAAACGCTTCAATTTGCTGTAGCACTGGAAGAAAAATAACAGGCCAATAAATCCAAAGCTTGGATTTCTGACAAAACTTACTTATACAACAATTTTTGTTGCTGTTACCAGGGCGACAGTAAAATACATTTCATAAAGCTCACTTGAGAGATCATATACCTAGATTTTAATTTTCTTTTGTCTTTTGAAAAGGAAAGATGCCTCTCATTTTACTATCTCATTTTAATCCTGTTAATTCCCCCTCTCAATTAGATTTTCCTAAAAGAAACTAGGTCAGTCTTTCCTTGCTTTTAATTTGTTTTTCATTGTCAAACCTAGGCAGGCTATTCTGGAGAAGACAGTCCTCATGTTTTGACTCATGTTCACCGGGCTGTGAGAACTAGGCTTCCACTCTTTCTCATGCTAGCAGTTTTTCTCTCTCTGCTGGAGTTTGCTGTCCCCATGGCAGAGCTGGCAGGGGAAAAGACGGTCACATGAGCAATTCCAGCCCTGCCATGAACCTTCCTAAGCAGCTGTTGTTGAGGTGCTGCAGTGCACAGGCACACGCAGACCTTTTTTTCCCCATTCTGCCACGGGGAGCAGCAAGCACCAGTTAAGACTTGGCGTAGGCATTTGGAAGCAGCAGCATGTTCAGCACACTAGCTGGTGCTTGCCAAGTGCCTGCTGGTCCTCGCCAGGGGCTCAGCAGTGCACCTAGAGCTGCCCAACACGTGCCAGCTGCGCATCAACACGTGAGCAAATGGAAAACAGGCTTAAAACTCACACTTCTCTGCTGCATTTTCCTCCTCATCTGCAAGTTGTCTTTGATTAGTAAAAGGCTTACGACGTTTGATCTCCTTCAGCATCTCCTCAGCCACACTTAGCTTCCGGGCAACTTCTTCAGAGCTCAGATCTTGTTGTTGTTGAATTGCATAGTATTTTGACTTGCTGCTGATTTCTGGGGGGAAAAAGGAACAGATGGTCAATTCACTGTAACTAGAGAGAAGTAAATATCGTGGAGTACTTTTACTTTTGTGAATTCAGATCAGACAGTTGGCAAAAGAAAGTTTTAATTATCTTCAACTCTATCATAGATAATTATTATGTTTAATCTGGTCTTAAAATTAAACCTGCAAATAAATCACACTTTCTGGCATATGTGGAGGTCTCATCAGAACATACACGGGCTGTGTGCATTATTTGGCCTGACAGTTCTTACAGATTGGGATCATCATTTTATTTTGAGTATTGTGGTGTGTAGCTGGCTGGGGCTTTCATCCAGGATTGAGGTTTTTAAGTGCTGCTGCAAAGATGTTATGTTTATTTAATAACAACAATGGTAAGAAGAGATTTTATGTTAATTAAATAACAACAATGGTAAGGATACTGAAGTAACCTCTTTTTCCATCTGTGGAAGTTTGAGGCACCCTAAAGAGGTATAATGCCTAGCTGGTTTGGAGATAGATAATATTTGAAGGTTTTGGGCTCAGTTCAAAAAACACTGTTGGATCCCTGCAGCTGAAACTGAGTTTACCCATTCCTAGTGTAATAATTACAAAGTTTACCCACTTCTCACTCCCTGGCCTCAGATACAAATCACCTCCTCTTTTATGCCCTGTGATGTGCATGCCTTTGGCTTGCATTCATCACTAGTTTTGCAGATAACCAGAGCTGGCAAAACCAGCATTATATATCTGTAAGATTTTTATAATAGATATATGTAATTGTGGCACCACTTACTCTTTGGCAGAGTGTCTTTGTATACATTTTCTTCTGGGCCCTGAGCTCATTAGGGAAGCTTTAAAGGCCCATTCTGACCAATAACTGATCACAACCAGGGGCTCCATGGGGTTCTTTTTCCTTAGGTTGGCACACACACACGTGTATGTGTGCACACTTACACCTTCTCTTCAGTAAAGAGTGGTTTGCCTTCTACAGGGGTGATGCCCCTGTAGAAGAATGGTTTTGAGCACGGTTGAAATAATTTTCACCTACTTGTTTCCTACTGTTTGTACCCTCTTTATTCACATCCAGGGGTGTTGCTTCTTCTGTAATGGCTTAACCTGATTGTGTTATTTGTGTGCCAGACTAGATACATATCTGCCTTATGTTGTTCCTGTCCTGATCCAAACTGATTACTGATTTAAAAGGATGACCCACAGACATCAACCATGATTGTTAGGGACATACAATGAGGCCTCATGCTGAGACTTAATAATTGTAGAAATAAATTGTGACAAAGGATTTGATAGCCATAGGTGGTTTAGCAACAGATGTGAAAGAAGGTAGTAGAAATGTAACATGCTATGAGTCTGGACATCGGCTGCCTCTTTTGTGTGATGGGATATATTAGCCATGTTTGCTGAAATAAGGTAACAGTTGGAGCATCCACGGATGTAAGGATAAGCAAGGATAACAGTTGATATGTTACCACTCTTTCTTACACAGGTTGCCACATAGCTTGCAATAGCTGCTAAGATACAGCTACTCAGGTCTATTAATCAAATATTTCCATTGGAAAAGGGGCTGTTTAACCTCAGCTACCAGTCTGTTCTATTGTGGTGCCACAGATACCTTTTGTATACTGTTGGCTTTGTCAAAGACTGGGAGAAACCAGTGTACTCTACATCAGGATGGAGTCTTTCATGATGCAGCTGTACAGGGACAGGGATGTTTTTTAGTATGTTAATCTGGTGTTTTATTGCTTTCTGTAGGTACTGAAGAAGAGGCTGCAACTGGTTTACTGTCATTTTTATACATCAGGATGATAAAAATATGACATCAATATTCCAGATGAAGATTATTATCTCTGATGAGGAAATATTTTTAAAGTGCAGTTGTGCTTGCAAAGTGTTTCCTGATGTTGTAAATTACATACTGTCCTATATATCAAAGGATAAACTCTTTGATATGTAGGACAGTAAAAATTCTTGAAGATTCATTAACACATGAAGGTTTCACTAATACATTCTTGACACTGAGCTGAACCAGAAGGGAATCTATTTACCTTCAATGTTATCTCTCATATTATTGAGCTGCTGCACAAGCTGAGTAGCACGGTTGTTTGTTTCCATGGTTTCCTTCTGTACCAGTAGGCCTTTGCTGGACGCTTCATTTCCCTATGAATAAACCATATGAAGTAAACATTAGATTTCGTTTCGGATGTGAGGATAAGCAGTATAAACATACATTTTGCTTTCTCCTGATGAGCCTGTGAAAGTCCTTTTTATCATATAAAGTGGTATTTACAAAGGTGCTCAAAGTACAGATCTGTCTTGGTGTTTTTGCAATTGCCGAGTGAGAGATTAAAAGCTGTTCCGTATTTATCCATCATTTGCAGCAATCAATTTTTCATAAATTATGTACAGTTGCAAAACTCCATCTGATGAGTCTCCCAGGCATCCAGTGGGGCTGGCTCATTTTGCTGAGTGTGGCATTTCCTGAGTAAGCATACAGAATAAAGAAGAAGATGTCAAACTCACAACCGTTTTTAGATTAGTATCTTCCTCAAGTGAGGTCCCCAGTGCTGGAACTTGTTCAAAGTAAGAAAAAGCATGAGTATTGAAAATACTCTGAAAGGCATAGCCACCCTCCTCTACTGCTGTTGGAGGCTGTAGTCTGCATTGTGTTCCCTTACATGTAAGGGAAACGGAGAGCTATTGTGTCACAGTCATCTTTCCGAGAAGGTCACTGACTTTGGAAGTCCTTAGACTTAATTTATACTGGTATTTCCTAGGAAAAAGAAAACCATATGACCACTGTACCATTGACACTTCTTGGACCCTTTATGTATGTGTGTGTGTAAGTTCACACCACACACTTACCACTGGTAAGGTGTTTGTTTCCCAATCTCCTTTGGGGCTGCATCAGCAAAAATTCCCACTGTAAAGCTTATTTCTGGTTTTGGAGTGCCCTGACACCTCATAAGCCAATAGATACTTGGCTGTTGGTATGCTGACTTCATATTTGTTTGACCCTGCAAGAAGTGCAGAGGACTCAGCCGTGCTCTGGCTGCAGGCTCAGCGCTGGCAGCAGCCTTCTCCCAGATTTTCACTTGGGTTTTGCAGAGGCCCCAGGTGGCATTTGAAGGCAGGGCCAGGGCAGCCAGCGCTGCTAAAAAGGATGGGCATACTGATAAAACAAATGTAAGCTTTAGTGGAAAGGATTCTGGTTCACGTCTGCCAAACATTCAGGTTTGAGTGATATGTTTTATTCAAAGCTCATCCCGTGCAGACTCAGGGAGCTACAGGTCACATTTATTCTTCTCATTTAGCAGGAGGTTTTGCCTACAACTGGTGCATTCATCCTGTCTTTGAGGTTTAGATCAGAATCTGCAGCAACCTCTGAGACATTGGGATGTCCATGTGAAGTGCTCTGAACTGAAAATGGTGCATATCTCAGCAAAACACACTGACGGCCCTAGCACTCATTTTCCATAAAAGTTCCTTGAAAGACCACAGAGTCCAAAATATTCAGTTATTATTGTGGTCTTCCTCTCACTCTGAGAGCCTGGCTCCATTATTTCCCTGCCTTTGCAAGCAATCACAAGTATTGGTGTGGAACAAGAATTAGAAGTAACAAGGCAGAAAAGAACTGAGGAAACACTGAATTTATTTGTTCAAGGACAATAAAATTGAGGAATGAGCTAAGAAATCCCCAGATAGCACTGAAAATGAAATGTTATTATCCAAATCCACTAAATATTCATGGAAAACCTAGTGCCTTAATCATCCTGCCCACTAACTATGTAGTGGGACACTGAGGCATTTGAGCTCTGACAGATATTCACAGATACTGAGCTGTGTGTGCGAGCTGATTTAATCAAAGCTCTCTTAGTACAGGCATAGTCTGTATAATTTCTAGGTGCCCTTTCTGCTAAGTAAATGTTAATTAAAACCACCTAAACCTAAATTTTCTCTTCCATTTTCCTTTGTGTTTTTTTTTTTTTTCTCTCTACTTGTTCTTCTATTTGAGTTTTAGTTTAAGGTGTAATTTTAATTTGTCTTGTGAAAGCATTAGTATAGTGAATATAAGGTCTGGCATTTTGCAATAAGCATGAAATGTAATCTAGTCCTACTACAGCTGTGGTTGTCTCTGATAACAGCATAGAGTGATGCATTTTACTAATATATATCTATATATGTCTATATCTTAGCAACAGGAAAGTGTTTAATATTATATTTTTAAAATAGAGAAGCAATTTTGAACCCTATTTCTTCTCTTAACATGTATCATAACAGTGTTGTTCTAGGGTGCAATGAAAGTGTTGTGGGAGCTGAGAGCAGATAACCTTAGTTTTATAGACTGGCAGTTGGATGTGGATGCAACATTTACGACTACAATTATGTTAAAAATATCTCAAGTGTTAATCAGTCTCCCATCTCAGTGGATACATGAAAAACCTTCTAAACTGCCAGGTTTATAATATATTTTGAAATGTCTAACAGGGGCTAATTTAATTTTATGAGAGCATACATGTAAAATAGATATAGTACAAAGTCAATCTGAATTAGTTCAGTGCTGGTTACTTCACTTAATTAGAAATCAAAATGTGAAAGAGAAAGGCAGTCTGTCTATCTCAGACCAAACATATTGTGAAGGGTGTAAGTGGAAACTCAGATCCTGAGGGGAAGCTTTTTGGGATTGATGACAAACCTCCAACCAAACTCAACACACTGGCCTTACCTCCTTCCTTTTCTGTGAAGAAGACTTGATAAATCATTTATGCTTTTAATTCAGAGTCAAAGTAGAAAACTAGGAAGAGGAGGTGGGCACACCCACTTTTTTTTTGTGAACCTAGAGATTCAGACGAGGTGTTGGGAAATATTTAATTGCCAAGAGGGGTCAAACACTGGAACCGGTTTCCCAGAGAGGTGGTCGATGCCCCATGTCTGTCAGAGTTTCAGAGGCATTTGGACAATGCCCTTAATAACACTTTTGGTCAGCCCTGTATTGCTCAGGCAGTTGGACTAGATGATCATTGTAGGTCCCTTCCATCTGTAACTATTCTGTACTAGCCTCTTATGCCAACGGGCAACTATTACAAAGTGCAAACCCTCAGAGTTTTGGCAGGAGACTAGAAACAAACCTGTTCATCAAGTGTTGCTGCTTCTCTCAGGAGATCATTCATTTCATCTGCAGCATCGTCAGTCTGGATGGTCCAAAGCACAGCATTGTTCTTCTTTTTGGACATTGCATCCTGTGCGTGGGGAAAAATGTCAGTGCATCTGAAAACAAACTATTTCGGTAGTGAGGGCAGGATCTGAGATTTGCAGGAGTGGAAATTCAAAGATTCAAATTACATTAAAAAATAAAATGTCATCGATTTTTGTACCTGGAGATGGGTGGTAGTGAGGTTCAGGTCATTGAAACGCTTTTGAGCTGCCAGACCGGTAGAAATGCTCAGTAAAGTCGACTTGCTTTCATCAATAGCCAGAACAGATAATCGGATATCATCTGTCAAATCCCAAATACATTTATCGCAGCCTGATAAGAAAATAAGAGAGCATCATTTTTCCTTACTGTTTCTGTCAGTTAACAGCAAATATCTTAAATTCACATTATAAATGGGAATGCTCTTGCCCTATGGTGTTCCCTTTCTTTGTCATTGATGGATCCTGATGAATACCCATTTTTCTTTCATATTCATCTGTATACTTCCAAGGCCCCACAGTACAGTTACGACATTTCCAGCTGAGCAGCACCACATGGGACTGCTCAAAGGGGCTGCCACAGCAATTCTGTAATCAGTAGGGAGAGAGGGAGAGGTATGTCCTGGCTATTCCCTAGGGTCTACATGTTTGTGGCCTGAAGGATTACACATGAGGGTCAAAGAAAACCCCAACTGCATTTTGTCAGATGCCAAAACTCTGTGTTTAAAATTTAGTGGTATCGGAAGTAAGGATTTCCAGCACATGGGCTTTTAGCTGCCTACTTGATTAGGAGGACAACTTCCAAAAACACGGTTATAACATGCTTGGAAAGTGCTTGTGCAGAACTATATCCTTGTTCTTGCTGAATGATTGCAATGCCGCCTTGTTTTTAGTGATATTGTTGCCATTACTAAGTGCAAGAGACTTAGGTGAATGTGAAACAGATTCTTACAGACACTTCTGCTTGATATTGTAGCAGGTCTCAAATGCTTTCCCTCTGGTTGCACTTCAAGCATATAACCCCTCTTCTTGGGAGCTGGTTTAGGAACCCATGCGTGCTACATGGTCTGCATTTTACCACAGGTATAAATATACTAACATTTAAAAAAAAAAGGAGTGGTAACCAGTGTTTATAATATAATGCTCCTGGAAACTCTCCAGATTTCCTATCATTTGAATATGGGAGATAGTGGAAAAGCAACTGATGGAGATATGTCAAATTGTCAACAGGAACCATCTCTATTAGATGTGCTGGTTATGGCTGAGGTAGAGATAATTTTCTTCACAGTGCCTAGTATGGGGCTGTGATTTAGATTTGCACTGAACGCAAACAACAGCATTGATAATATAGACATGTTTTTATTATTGCTGAGCAGTGCTTGCACAGAGCCAAAGTCTTTTCTGCTTTTCATACTGCCACACTGGTGAGGAGACTTGGGGTGTGTTGGAAGCTGGGAGAGACACAGGTGGGACAGGTGACCCAAACTGACCAAAGTGATATTCCATGCCATATGACATCATGCTCAGTATATAGAGTAGGGGAAAGAAGGAGGAAGGAGGTTGATATTTGGAGTGATGGTGTTTGTCTTCCCAAGTAACCATTACAGGTGATGGGGCCCTGCTGTCCTGGAGATGGCTGAACACCCAGCTGTCCATAGGAAGCAGTGAATTAATGCCTTGTTTTGCTTTGTTTGCATGCATGGCTTTTGTTTACCCTATTAAACCATCTTTATCTCAACCCATGAGTTTTCTGGCTTTTAGCCATCTGATTCTCTCCCTGATCCTGCTGGAGTGAGTGAGCTGCTGTGTGGTACTTGGTTGATGGCTGGGGTTAAACCACAACAGATGTACAACTAGAAAACCATAAATTAAATTGGCCCAGATAAAAGTTGTGAGGGCAGTTTTTAGGGCCAGAGTATTGATTTGCAGGCACTGTGTCTCAAAGTCTATGAAAGTGGTTTTGGTGACACTTTCCTACTGCTCTGTAGTTTGTACCTGAACAGGTATCACAGGGAATGACATATGCATGTGCTCAAACAAGTGTGAGAACGTGTTTAAATACTCAATCAGCAAAACATTGTGTATATTCATAAATAAGTGCCCTGTGGGACCACAGTCAAAGTGCTCAGTCCACTGGAGTACCAAGCTCTTAAGTCAGTGTTTGTAAGCTTTGAAGTACAAAAGTGATACTAATTTTTGGTATTCTCATGATAATGTTCTTACTGATGGTTGGGCAGTCTGTGTCAGCAGAAGCTTCAGGACTGTCTGCAAGGCATTCTCCAGTCTGGCTGTCACACATTCTTCCTCCACAGTTACATGCTGGGGGAAAAAGAAAGGACTTTTGAAAGAAGAATCTTCAAAAGGCAAAACTCCCCTTTCCCCTTCCAAGACTAGTGAAATGATTGCACTTGGGACTGTACATGGATAGTCAAACCACTATCAGGAACTTTTTGGACTGATTTTGCCTTCAGTATGTAGAAAAAGGTGTTTTTTGTAGCATGGTCAAATTAACCAAATGAAATAAAAAGTGAAAACCAGAACGAGAACACCTCTGCTGAAATTTCTTGGTCAAAGCCTGATTACAAACAGAGTCAGAGAGGCCAGAGTTGCCCAGATGGGCCATTGTGCATCAGCACCTAGAGAGAGAGACATTTAGGAGATGTGTTAAGAAAAATGGCACAGCTAAATTTAATTATTAGTTACAATCTCTCCAAAGCCCCATGGAATTTATCAGCACTGTGCCAGGCTGTCACTAAAAAGGCTTTGCAGCTATCGGGGCTTGATAGTGGACTCCAATTCCATCATCAGCTTGAACATATCAAAAAGTAAATATCTCCTACCACTTACAATGAAAAATGAATGACTTCTTAGATTTTTCCAAACTTGAGTAAGCAGCATTTTTATTGGCAGCACAAGTGGCTTTTTGAAAAGTCTAATTTTTAATCCAAAGTGTCTCTTTCAAGGTTTAATTGGCCTTTTAAAATATATTATTTTAAAGATTAAAGTATTCTTGGAACACTTTGATACAATAGCAAAAAACTCAAGCAGAACATAAGCACAGCAACAACTTTTCTGGTCTTTGTTTTGATCTTGTGATTCATGGTTTCAGCAGAATCTCATATAACAAAATGTTTTACTGCCATGAATTACTCTTGTATTTATATTCACATTGCACATTTGAGGAATTATGAACGAAAATATGTAATGCAGCTTCAAAGACAACATGATGCACTAATGTTGGAATAATTTTGTGTGAGTAGACCCGTGTTAGTAGGACTAATCAGTTTTTGTACTAAGGTATTTTGACCGTATCACAATATCTATGAACTGGGTGCCTCCCTGGTTTTGGATCTACAATTACTGTTCTTTCAATGCTACCATGGTTTACTGGTAGAGAAAGCTTCTGAATTTACCTTTTTTTCTGAGGGATATTTGTGGAGAGTTTTAAAGTATGGCTAAAGGATGTGTGGCTAAAAAAATTAAAATATTTAAAAGCAGCTGAAAACTACTGTTCACAGCTACACAGGTTTTGTCTTTTGGCTCAAAAGAAAAAGAGATTGATCTTAGCGGGATAGAACTGCTCATTCATATAGTACTCCAGCCTTTTTTTTTCCTATATACCCTTTGCGATGCTCTGTGGAAACCACATATGCAGACTGCCTTGATTCTTACACTAGTTTTGTTTCTGTATTTTTCAGTTTTAAAGAAGATATTTGTCTTATTTTCAGAATTGATTGTAAACAATAGTTCCTAATTGTTCCACAATGCCAAACAAAGTATGAGCTTTCTCTGTAAATGACACAAATTGAGTATTGTGGATGTATTGATGTACTGCAATCTATGCAGTACTGTCAGGTCTAGCACATTGTGGTGTTCAGCAGAAATGAAGATGAAACAAGAAATGTGTAATTCTCTGAAACATAATACTGCAAGATCAGGATTTGCTAGAGTGAACTTCAACATTAAATTGAATTCTAAATAGAGAAAAGCTGTACCTCTCACAACATGTTCAAGTGCCTAAGCACTTTTTATTTTTAGCAAAGATCAAACACTACAAGGAAATATGCAAAAGAAGAGAATTACCATGCTGATTTACACTCTGCGTGAAAAGCCTGTATAAGGAAGTTCATTGCACCTACTTATGGGTTCAAACTAAAAAAAACCTATACTGAGGCAACAAAAGTTTGACTTGAGTTTCGAAACTGTGTGTTCAGAGATGCCTTCCAAGATTATGTGTCGCATAGCCTGTTTAGACACTTGGAATGCCCTGTAATCCTCAGAGTTCTGGCAAAACTACTCTCAGGTGTTTGAATCTATGCTTTTGCCCATGACCAGGGCATAATTGCTGCAGTTTGCTGAGTTGAAGTGCTGGATGTGTTTCTCTTGCCTCATGGAATTCAGGAGCCACAGACTAGATGCTGTCATTCATTCCTTATGGGAGAACTGCAGTTAAGTAATTTCAGGTGAGGTGAATTATACAGTGAAGTTCATAAATGAGGTTTTCTTTTGCAGCCTCAGAATCACAGAAGGTGCCTAAATCCAGGCAGGAGGTGAGTTTTGTGCCATGCTGTTCCCCACAACAGATGTCTTTTTTGCTGGTTTGGGTACATGGCTTGGGCTAGCTAAGAGCTAGGAATGAGCTGTCTCCTCAATTTGTGTTCTGGTCATTCAGGGTAATACCTTGCCAAAGAGGTTGTGAGGGAGCCCCAGAGTCTTTGCTTTGAGCACCTGCATTTTGCCTTTAGCAGTGGCTATTCCTAAGTGCTTTGGAAGAGGATGTGAACTTGTCTTCCAGAGCCAAAGCAAGGACAAAAGGCACGAAGTCAAAGCACTGAACTCAATATAAATCAGGAGAAAAATTATATTAGAGGAGATAAACCTTTGTGACCCCTCTGTGCAGGTATGTTGTGATAAGGTCCTTTGGATAGCACTTTACCAGACTCTGACAGTACAGTCATCTCTGGTGCAGAAATACAGTAACCAACAGGATTACACTGGCTCATAGGAAATGCAGAATACATTACCAGTGCAGAAACTAGCAGAAAGTGAATGGAGACTGGGTCAGGGCAGGAAGGATGATCCTGTTCCTGTAAAGACTGTTCCCAAGTGTCTAAGTGCCGTCAGTCTGAGCAGTCATGATGGGCAGTACATGGTGTGGACAAGCACAAAGGTGAAGTCTCTGCTCAAAGAAAGCTCAGACACCCTTATTTAAAACAGGATTCAGGAGGACACAAAAGTGCTTGGGATGGTCCAACTGAACAGGCATCCAAATTATCCCACCAGGTAGATGGCTGGGAGCACTTCCTGCCTCCCAGGGCCACAGGGTATGGTTCAGGTATCTCTGATCTCTGGGCGATCATCCATAGATCATATGTGCTGCCTTTTGCTCAGCTCTGCCATACTATACTGTAGACAATACCTGTACAGTTTTTAGCAATTTTGGCGTCCCCATAGTAACCCGGAGCGCATCGTTCGCACTTGAACCCGCTGGTGTTGTGCAGGCAGTTGCGGCACTGGCCAGTCACCTCATCACAGTCTTCAAAAATCATGTTTGGGTCTGAGTTGCCATTGCAGTCGCATTTTGTACAAGTGCTTCCAATTATCAAGGGGTTCCCATAGTAACCAGGGGCGCACCTGAAAGGAAGAACAAACCCAGCAATGATGAGCAATGACATTCACATCTGCAATACCATTTTTTTCTGACCTTATTTGTGTTACCACTGTCTGCAGCTACTAAGGGACAGGAGGGAAATTAGGAGCTGTATTCCTGCAGAGGCTGTTTTTTGCTCTAATCTCAATCTCTATAGTTAGATATTTTCCCCTTCTTGAACACCCCTGGTATCTCAAACACATCAATCTGCATTGATTTACTTTTTCTGCATGACTTTAGCAGTGAAATGATTTGTTTTCTATTATTTTAAAATCTGTGACAGAATGATCTTGGCAGAGAAGCAAGTCTATAGTGTTTATTTTGGTTTCCTTCAGCTTTAGATTTCACCAACTATATTGTATTATGTAGGAAACTGGGGTAAGAGGCTGCATTTCATGATGCTGAAACTCAGAGGAAGTTCAGACCTTATTTCTATTATAAATGTACATAAAAACTACTGATTAGGAAAGGTTTATATAAATACTTCTATGGTGAGGTATTTGGGTGGTTTCTGATTTTTACAAAACAGACCAGGCACTGAACCAGACTCTGTTTTTCAGATCTGTTTGATGTTAACCTGCTGGAAGAGGGCAAAGGCCTGAGAGCAGCCACCAGTCCAGGAAGGGAGGATTCCTCTATTGGTTTGCAGAGGGAGAGAGGGAGGTGGGTACCAAGCACCGCAGGGAAGGTGTGAAATGGGCAAAAATATCTTATCATGTCTTGTCATGTTTGGGAAGCATTTCAGTTGAGAACTTTCTAAAGCTTAAAATGGAGGAGATGTTGAGGCTGTGGTGGTTTTTGAGAGTCTCAACAAACCAGTGATATGTAACATTCCTGGGTGACCCGTGGCCCTTATCTAAGAGGTAGTAATATATTTGATGACCATTTGGGAAGCAAGTGCCTCTGTCAGCGATGTTTCTGCTGGTATCAGGGAGTGTGCTTAATTCTACAAACAAAAGGGGCTTTTGTAAAACAACCAGTGAGGCAAAGAGAACTGGTACTGGGGTGGGCATGGAGCAGCTCACAAGAGCAAATCCTCAAGCAAGGGATCCACTGGAGGATCTGGCAACTGGAGCAGCATGGAGCAGTGTCTGATGGACGGGAGGGGTCAGCTGGAAGGACAGGGGCAACCCACACTGTTCACAGTGTTACTGTGTGGTGGCAGAAAGGCTTAATACCCAGAAGCCTGGGGCACAGGGATCAAGGACTTACACCACCAAACTGGAAATGAAGAATTGCTGCAGGGAGGGGAATAACTACCTGGTGTAGCAGTTGCTGGTTAAAGAAATTGGAGGATTGAATAGTTGCTGCAATGATTTAGGTAAGGAGCATTTATTGTAGTTAATTTTGTTTTATCACCATGTTGTCCTTGTCTTTCATCCATAAAGTCCTGTTTAAGATGCTGTTTATTCTGCCGTTGGTGGATGGGGAGGATGAGCACTCAGGCAGTTCAGTAGTTCAGTTTAATTTTCCCAGGTTCTGGCTGGGTATCTGAGTCAAGGTCCATTGTTTCCTAAAATCTGAACGCAGTCAAATCCGGGTTCTGCCATGTCTGAACAATGAAAATGTGGGAAATCTGATAAAAGCTTTGAGGTTTGATCTGTTCCTACTTTTGCTGATTTTTTTTTTTAATAAAAAAGTAATTTCCTCAACACTACTTTGTTCATGTTCCAGTCCTGAACCCCTACAGTAAAAATGCATAAAGTTTTAAGCATCTTAATATAAACCACCCAGCTGCCTCAAATGCTGGTTTTGTCCATGACAAAGGCTCTTTTTGTGTCTTTGCAGCACTGCCAGAATCTTTGGTGCAGATTTTATCATTTGTGTGACCCAGATGTAATGAATAAAAGTATGATTGGGAGTTCTGTGCACCCCTTGACGAACTGTGAATGCTACACTGAGTGCAGAGTGGAATTTATCTGACTTGGGTGAAGTCACTACCCGTTCCTGTGGGAGTCAGAGCAGGCAGTGATGGGCAACGCTACTATTCAGTCATGCCAAAAGGCTTGCTATGGTTTATAATATTTCAACCAATGTGAGATTGTAGTATTTTTTCAAATTTCAGAGTTTCAGCATGTTTATCAAGTTTGAACCAGGAGAAAACCTCTGTGCTGTTGTTGGTTGGTTGGTTTGGGTCTTTTTTTGTTTGGTTTTTTTTTTTGTTTATTTGTTTGGTTTGCATTTTGGTTTTTGGTTTTGTTTTCTTTTACTCTAAACTATGTAATCTTGAAGGGTTGCTTTTTGGTTTTCCGCAGTTAGGCATTTTCCAAATGATCATCTGTCTAGTGTGGCCCACAAGTCACAGAGGCCTCTGGGTAGGGCTGGGGCCAGACCAGTCTTTTGCTTACTGCTACCCAGCATCTACCAAAGACAGTGTGCTATCCCCATCAGGCCTGCAGGTCCCTCTCACTGGGACAAGGTAATTTCTTTTCTTCTTTTCCGAAATATACCATTCAGTTCACTTGCCAGGAATGTAGTGGACATTTCCTCGCATCCTGACAGATGTATTTTGTAAGTGCTGCTTTTTATGACCACCTGAGGCACTAGAAGAGGTTTCCCAGAGAAATTGTGGATGCCCCATCCCTAGCAGTGTTCAGTGCCAGGTTGGATCAGGCCTTGAGCAACCTGGGCTAGTGGAAGGTGTCCCTGTCCATGGCAGGGGATTGAAACTAGATGATCTTTAAGACGCCTTGAAGCCTGAACTGTTCTATAACACTATGACTTCCTTTTATTATATCTTCTCATCTGGAGCAGCTGCATAAAACAAACAAACAAAAAAGCAGCTTTAAAAGCTGAAAATAAATGTGTTGCCTTCACTTTCCCTTTGCCACTCAGTACGCCTCATAGGGCTGAGGCTCTTGGCCTCTTATGAATAATGAGTAGCATGTGAGAAGAGCAAGAGGCCACTCACTGACGGGGCATATACTGGTTTTTCTCTGCACTTTATGGCCTGAAAAATTCAGAGGCCTGCAGTAAATGTGTTTTCCTACCTTGTATCAATAAATGACTCTTTGTTGCTAACAAAGGATATTTTCTTTCCCATAATAAAACTGTTAAGCTATCTTTGTTTTGGCAGCCATAGTTGCTTCATGTAATTATTGGTGAATAAGAAATTAAGTACCTCTTCCCTGGCAATGTTAAAATAACCTTTTAAATCTATTAGCTTTGGACACTAAAGTGCCATTTTTTTTGGTTATCATTTTTACATTTGGGCGTTAACAAAACCTGCATTTCATCAGCTACCACCCTGATGACTTATTGCTGGAGTTCAGGAGAAAAGTGATTAATTCCTAAATTCTGAATTGGGAAGCTGGTTTTCTTAGTTCCCAGCAAGGGCCTCTGTGAATTCACATGACTGTTTGCTGGCAATCATGAACTGGATAGGTTTGTACCAAGCCTCTAGAGCAGCATTAGAAAACCTCCTACACAAATGCCAGAGGAAGTGGAGCAGGTTGCCTCCCCATGAGCTGCTCTGGAGGTCCCACATGCTGCCTCTGGAGGAGTGTCCTGCAGCAATCTGGACCGGGGTGCCCAATACCAACTACTGCAGAGACCTGGGAGGGAGAATGGGGAGCAGGATGTAGCTTTCCTCTCCCTGGGGCCAGGAGTTGCTCTTTGGGCTGCAGGGAGGGACAGAGGCAATGACCCTTCTCGCTCAGGATTGCCCAGTTCTCCTGCCAGAATCCTGATGGCATGAGAGCTGCAGTGGGAGTAGGGACTGGTGACAGTAACCAGCAGCAGTGTATGTGAAGTAGGGACTTGCTCTTTAGCAAGTGGACAGGGACAAGCAATGCATCATCCATCTTTGAAATTGTTTTCAATGTTTCTGACGCAAAAGGGAGTAGGACCAGGAGCCTACAAGAAGGCAAGTCCTGTTTGTCACTGCTTGCTGCTTACCCCAGCAATTAGCCAAGGTCTTAATGTGGTGACCAGGACAGGCTGATTTATTTCTGTAGCTTTCGCTACACAGCTTTGCCTTCCTTAAGACAGACACGCTGTGTAGGCTGGGTAGTGGCTATTAGAAAACAAAGCCAATGCTATTTTCTGCAGTTACTAGGCATCTGCTGCCCATTTCATAGGATTTGTGTTGTTTGTAGTCTAGGTTGACATATTAATAACCATTAAGAAACCTTGTAGACCTTTTAATTGTCTGCATTATCCTTTGTGTATAAACCTGACATTTTTGAAGAACAAAAGAATACAGCCATGGGCCTGTAAACAAGAGTAGGATTTTTTTTTTTTTTTTTCATTTTTGTGCCATCTGTCTAAAGGGCTTTCACTGTTGCTGTCACTACGGTAGTGATGCGGAGGTTATATGCTGATGTTTTTGCATCATCTGTAAGGGGAAGAACCTTTACTCATTTGTTCACTTTACCTTTTTCATATAAATTTCTCTTTGCATCTTAAGCATCCCTTTTCCCCCTTCTCTGAGAGTTACATTAAGTATCATTTGAATTCAAGACATGGCCATTAATAACTGTTGATTGAAGACTTAAATACTTTATGGGCTTTAAGGGGAAAAAAAAGAGATGCTCAGGAAGCCAGTGCCTGAGCCATCTTATACCGTTCTGCCTTTGTGTTAGAGCTGTTTTAATTTATTGACTGTTTAAGGACAATTTCTGAATTATAATCAGGCCTCTGACTTTCGTTGACATGTCATGCATGCATGTTCATAGTGAGTAAGACAGCCTCTTACAGGACATGAGAGGAAGTTATATTTCTCTTGCATAGCTCCGTTTATTTGTGTTCTTTGCTATTTAGAAAATATTTACTGAAAAGTTTGTGGGCTTAAGGGAAAGTTGAATCCAACACTAAAGAGCATTTAAAATGTAACTAAAAAAGCTGCATCTGCTCAGTAAGAGCTATTTGGTGGTTATTTTTCACTTCAGCTGCTGTTTCTGATTTGCATTTTGCATTTTTAAATTGCATTCCTTTTAGAAAGATCACAACATGAATGTACACAAAGTGCAAGAACTAGATAAAAATACATCAGATGCAATGTCTGTCTTATGCTGACATGTCTCCACAGCAAGTTTTAATGGTTTTTAGTAGAAATTGAATGAGATCATTTAACAGACATGATTCAACCTGACTAAAACAAATGCACAAGATTTCTTGACCATGTGGGAAGATTCCATGAAAAAATCCTGGACTTAAGTATTGCTGACCAGTAAGTCATCCTATTATTTTCTTACCTTTCACAGTTGGGTCCTGAATAGTTTTCTTTACAGACACAACGCACACTTCCACTTTTTCTGTAGCAGGAGACTGCAAAACTGGAATTTCATTAGAATGGTTAGATAACAGGCAATGGCAAACACTTGAGAATGTTTATTTATCACATTATGGACATTTGCTCTCAGTGTGAACTCTGGCTCTTCATAACTCATAGCTGAATAGGTATTAAGCTCTTTATATTACTCGCATTATACGCCTTGTTTAGTCATTTTAATTAGTATAGAAAGCACTGTTTAATACATAGTATTATGGAGCTGTGCAAATACATACCTATATATATATAGATATAAGTTCTTATCTTGCAATGTATATCAGACACACCTGAAGGTTTTGAAACACATATTTTAGGTAAGGGACTTAGGAAAATGTCTATGTCATGTGAACCTAATTGCTTCCTAATTCTCTTATTCTAAAGGCTAAAATATTGCTTGGGAAAGACTGCAGTGAACACTTCAGGAACTGAGATTCTGGAATGGGTGCAGCAGTTTCCTATGGAAATCCTATAGTTTTCCTCAAATCTTAAAGTACTGAGTGGTGAAAACTGACCTCAGTGATGCTGTCCTCACTTACAGTATTTGAGTTTACTGTAACCGAGTTTACAGTAACCAAATTTACAGTAACCAATTTACAGTAACAAAGGCTGCTCTACCATCTTTCCGAGTAAGCTGGAAAGAGTTTGTGGTCTCTTCTGTGACACTGACTGCAGTGATGGCTTGGGCTGTAATTTTTACTGCCCAGATTCTGAATCATGGGTTCCTTTGTTTTCTTATGTTTTCAGGATGTAACAGATGTTTAACTAAATATGAGATCCAAGGAACAGCAGTAGCCAGATGTGGAAACTGCAAATTTTATATCCACTTCAAACACAGTGGTGGACATGGCTTAAATACATTTGCAGGAAAAAAAGAGTCCTAAAGATGTTTCAAAACAGTCTTCAGCATGTGTGAATAAATTTCTGCCAGCGCTAGAATGCAGCCAGAGTAGTGAGCGGCAGCAGCTGCCAGCTGGAGGCTCATGGCTGCTAAAATGCAGCTCCTGAGTCATGAGGTGCTGGGTAGCAGTAGCTAGGTTGCAATCCTTTGACTCTGGAAAAAAGACTCAGAACAATGGGAAAGAGCATGAGCCATGCACTGCTTGTTCCAGGAGAAAACAGCATTGAAAGGTGACAAAAATTCCTGCATACTTTCAGTTCCTGCCAGCATTTCTCAGTTGGTTGGACAACCAGAGACAAATAAATCTGTGTCTGGATCTCCGCTGTCTCAAAACATTTCATATAACCACAGAGAATATAAAATGAGATTCTTCTCGTAGAATTCACAAATTAACTTCTGTGCAGCTTTTACAAGAACATATTGAGAAAATCATAATAGTTTGGCAGGCTTCCTCTTCTTTTACAGAGACCAATTCCTTCATGTAGTTGAAAAAATCATATTGTGGATATAAGTTACAAAATATAACTGAAATCCCCTGAAGTTTTATAATTTTTGGGAGAAAAAAAAAGGTCATATAATTCCCTCGGGTTTGAAAAGAAGTAACATCTGCTAGACTGTGAAGCAACCTCCCTCCTCCTTTTTTATTCCAAAGAGATGACATTACACTTCATGTGTAGTGTCCAAAAGTTACTCCAAAACTTCCCCGGATAGCAGATATGAAGATAGCCTGGTCAGGAAATACAGAGATACACAGCTGAATTCCTGGAAAAAATATCTATCTGATGACTCTGCCAGTTTACAGATTGGGTCATTTTGCCTATTATGAATTCGCTGGCTATTTCCAAATTAAGCAGAGTACAAAACATCCTTGGAATGGTCTTTAAGACATTTCATATTTCTCTACTTTATGGCAGAGTTATTATTTTGCCTTACTATACAGGAAGTAGGATTAATGAAGGAAAATTAAAAAAAAAGCCTAAGAAAGAACATTTTTGCTTTGAATTTAGTTATGCAAGGCTTAATGTTACTCAATTATTATTTGCCTGTGCCAGCCCCAGCTGAAGACTATTTCTGTGGTCAGATCTCATGCAAGAAGCTGAACAGGCAACTTCTGCATGTTATTTAAATAGGGGTATGAGGCAAATTGGGGTAGGATATTCCTTTAATTATTGCCTTCAGGACTTTTCTGAGGGAAAACTCTGAGAAACTGAAGTGGATTTCTACGGAGGTAGTTTTAAAGCAGAGACATATCATAGAACATAGAATATCCTGAAGTGGAAGGGACCCACGAGCCTCATCACATCCAAGCCCTATATTGCTGCTAGTGTTGAAGCATCTGCATTTGGGCTCTATGTGACTTTTGTTCTCCCTTCCCAATCCTACACTGCTGTACTTTTGGGTTTGGGGCTTCCCAACTGGAGAGGCATGATGCCTCTACCAGAAGGGCTAAGGAGCATGTAGAAGCAGGGACAGCTCTTTGGCCTCTGCTCCCATCTCACATAGCATTGGCAGAGGTAGGCTGTAGCTTAGAGGTCTCTGCTGGTCCCACTGCACTGGGCCCTGCTCAGTGGCCTCATGGACTGGCCAGCTCCCTGCTTTCAGGGCACACTGCTAAAGAGCCTGATGGACTGCAGGATTAGGCAGGGTCTGCATGAATGCAAACCTAACCATTCTGTGTCAAATCATGCTGTAGGAGGACAGCCCAGACCTTGCCTGACTGATCTTGCTTAGTAGAGACTAGATCTTGTGTAGTAGTGCCTCAGGCATGTGCAGCCCAGGTTGTGGTTGAGACAACGGCTTCTTACTCCAAAGTGGCTGCTCTGTGCCCAACAGGTTGCCAAGGGAAAAGCACTGCTTCTGACTGCTGTATTTCTATTTTGTTCAGGCATTACATCTGCTACTGAAATTGGAGGAAGTAGTCTGCTTCATCTGTGAGCTCGCTCACGCCTAAGCCTTTCTACATGTGAGCAAAGCCAGGTTCTTCCACTGTCTCTGGGGGATTTTCTCTGTAATCCAGGCAAAGTTGAAGTTTTTCAACATAGCTGTTCTCCACCCTGTTGCCCTTTCACATATCTGCAGCTCACTGCAAAAGCCAAGAGGTGATCTGCGGGACTTTGGCTGGAGTAATTTTGTTCCATTGCCAGGTTCCTTGAACAGTTGAGCAAAATGCAGCTCATCCCACCTTAAGACTGTGTGAGTAGTCCCATAGCAACAGCAAACAAATACAGTATGGCCAAATCCCCTTTGCTGAGAAGCCCTGCTAGGAGCAGAATGGAAAACAGCACAAGGGGAGCATGCACCTTCCTGAAAAGTAGCTTCAACCTGTCGGCAACTGTTTACTAGTATCTTCTCTGTGTGCTATGGTGGGATTTCCATAGATGCCTCTCTCCCAGACCATGAAACTTGACCAGGAAGAAGCTGATAATTTCTTTCAGCTGCCTTACTGAGGTGCCACTCAATTTCTAATGGCTCACTTTCCTTTTTTTCCTTTTTTTTTGTTTTTTTCTGAAGGCACAAAGAGCTCAGCACCTGGAGCTCTTTGGTTTGATCTTTTTCTGTCAGTTTCTTGTAAGAGTTTCTTATTCAAAAGTATCTGGGCATCAGCTGAAGGGGCACAGTACCTATCACAGGGTTCTCCTGCCCTTTCCTTTTAACTGTTACTGTACCAACCAGATCAAGCTGCTGTTGACTTAGGAGACTGACAGGTTATGTTTTTTTGTGGTTGGTTTTACCCTTCAGAGGACATGGATTGATTTTTCTGTCTGTCTGTCTCAGCCATATAAATCCCTGATGCCACCTTCATTGGGAATTGGACTCTAAGAGATTCTTAACAGTAACCAGACAACTAAATAATCTCTCCTACATAAAAGAGGGTGAAATTGAATTTGCTCAAATATTTTCTCTTCCCTCCAGGTAAAAATTTATATGAGCACTTCTTTTACACCTGCCAAGTGAAATGCTGTTTCCTGTGGTTATAAATGTGAGCAACTGGTAGTCCTCTTAATTTCCCCCATTTGTCAAGGGCAGCAGCCTTTGTTTCCTGGGCCAAGAAAGGGATGCTTACCCTGCCTTGGAAAGGGTGAAAGCTAGCCCAAATTAAAGAAAAGCAAAGACTCTTTACATACTTGGATTGTACTGGCAGAGGACAGGGGCAGGGCTGGCAGAATGTGGGCACTCCTCTGGCAACATCACCAATGAAGCCATCTGGGCACTGTTCACAGTGCTGTCCTGTTGTGTTTCTCTGGCAGTCCTTCAGTGGAAAGAGAGAGAATGGTGAAAGTTACACTGAGGTGCTGCCTAATTCAGAAGGAAATCATGTAGTTGAAGATCAAGCCAAGCAGAAAAGTGGCTGATGCCTGAGGCAGTCCCTGCAGATTTGAAACTCACTTTCTACTGCAAACATTGTATGGTCTTTGAAAAGAATATGAGAAGAGAGGAATGTGATTAGGGAAGACATAATGAAAATAAATAGTCAAGCTTCATTTGAACAGTCATTCCAAAATGAGTTATGTATCCTAGTATTGTGACTTTGTGGCAGAATATTATCCTGGCAACATTGATGTTTTGGGTTTTTCTTTTTTTTTCTTTTTTCTTTTTTTTCTTTTTTTCCCCCTTAAGCCTGTGTCCATATCATCAAACTGCATTGAAAAGCATCATTTTAGTAAAGAAAACTTACCCTTGTGAAAATAGATCTGAATTTTATTTTTTTTAGTCAGTCTTTCTTATCTGAATTCCATTAGAGCTCCCCAGTTAGGATTCACTATTCTACATAGACCTTTTTTGATTCTAGAAGATTTTACTTGTCTTGCTGCATGTTTTATAGTCATAGAGAACCCATTGCACAGGAATTATTTATTTCAACAAGGCTGTGATTTGGCTAGAGAACTCTATGGTAAGTAGAATGTGATAAGAAAAGGAAAAAACCCCAATTTTTATTCCATAGATATTTAAGTAGATTAGACATCAATAGTTTCAGAGCTAAAGGTGTTTTTTCATAGTCATATTTGCTGTAAGGAAGAAAGTATTCAGTACACAGAAAACCAGGATATTATTTTAACTGAGAAGCGAGAGAGCTGAAGCCCCTGGCAGAAGACTCTGGTGGGCTGCATTCAGTTGTAGCCTTCATTGTGCTCTGTGTTTGATCCATTCACTTCACCTTGTTTGTCCTCAGCTCTCCAAACAACACAATGGTATTAACAGAATAAATTTGTTACTGATTTCCAAAGCTCAGACACCATTGTGAAGAACAGAACAGGGCAGCAAATGTTGCTCTTTAAGTCTGTAGTTTTTCATCTAAACTGAAGGGAAGCGATAAAGGGTTCTTTTACCCAAAGATCCCATTAGCTGAGTGATTGAGGCACTTTTGTGGTTTTTCTCTGGTTAGTGTTTATGTAAAAGTGACTTTATCTTAGTTAACAAGTCACAACTCCTGTGGGTATTTAGAATCATATTTTTACAATGATAGAAAAAGTGTCCTTATGTTTTATGTTCCATTATTTTGCATTTCCAACAAAACTACTGAGTGCATTAAGCCTGGGAGACATCCGAAGGGAGGGAGAACACCCTCTCTGCAGTTCATGGGTGGTTCCAAGTTTTGAGTAACCCTGTTTGAGAAAAGTGTTTTGCTTCTAAGTGGGTCACTTTTGACAGAGAAATAATGAGGGAAAAAATGGAATTCCTTTTATGGTGATTTTTATGAAATTATATTTCAAATAAGTGCTTTGTTGTAAGAGTTGTAAGGGCTACTCTTGGTTCTGCTATTCATGCATGTTTTAGAATGAAAGGCATCATTTATGATTGAAGTTATATGTCAGACTATGAATGGGATTGCTTACAGCCTTCCTTGTCTCAGTGGTTCATTCAAATGTGCATATAGAATTGTAGAAATATGTTTACTCATACTGGTGTCTACTTTTTCAAATAAAGAAAGTCTGTATATGGTTTTTCTTTTGGTTTCCTTTGAAAACCAAGTAAAAATCTCTAAAAAAATATGCAGTAACATTTACCTTAGGACATCAAACACTAAAGTTTAGCTAAAAATTGCTGCCTGTGTTTGTACAGGATGGAGTGAGAAATGGTAAAGGTCAAGAATACAGGTACAACCGTGTAGTTAGAAATATCACAGCTAGGCTTTACAGTACTCTGCTTTTTATAAACTGTTTCAAATTTAAGCCAGTTAAAATTCTAAACTCAATTCTTTCCATAAGCCCATGTTAACACTTTTCCCTTCCGCAAGCACACTTCAGCTTCAGTGGAAATAATCCAGTATAATAGCAACCTGGCTTCCAAAAGTGTCTCTATGAGTCTACAGCATATAATAATTCATCCATCAGTACACCAGCAGCAGCTTGTCAGATGACAGTGGCTGGAGTGAATTTGCCTGTGTATGAAAATGCCTTAGCTTGTCCTCACTGAGTGCCAGCAATCTGAGCATTTCTACCTGGCTCTTACTGAAACTATCTATACACACATGAAAACAACATGAAATGGTGCTTTAGGGCTGGGGTGTGGGGGAAGTATAACTTGGAAATGATTGTCAGCACTGAGCTCCTGAACTCATTTGTTGGAAAGTGTAGCTGAAACCGCTGTTTTGAGAGCACAGAGCGCTTTATGTGACGCAGTTCTCAGTAAATACATCTGTGCATAAATAATAATGAAAAGTTCACTGATTCTCTTCAGGCAATGGTATTAGGACAAGTTTCCCGGCACAAAGCAAACATACTCCTGTAAATGAATATAACTGAAAATCTGAGAGTTGATAATCTGCCCCAACTTAATTTAAGAACATGAATTTACAAGAGAAGAGCTCATTCAAAGGCACCATCTTAATTAAATGTGCCATTTAGGCAGCTTTAGGCAAATTATTTCATCAGAGAGCTAACAGTGCAATTTACGCTGTTTGGACCTTCTCTATAGGAAACAGCAGGCTGGTTTTCTGTGTACCCTCTGAAGTTAAAAACAGACAGGACCTGCCACAGAATGGTGCAGAGCACCTGTTGGGCACCTAATACTGGATGGTATGGAGACACTCCAGGGGCAATCAAAAGTTACTACTCAGCCCTGCCCCTGGTGATGTTAGTACAAGAAAAAGCCCCAACACTCACCCAAAATCCCTGGATATTAAATGCTATTTGTGAAATATGGAAGTGTCTGTAGACTCTGGCTATTTTATTACTTTGCTGATGAAAACAGTAATTGTTACAATGTATCAGAAACTGTGGGGTTTTTTTTTGTTTTTCCCCTTATGTCTTGTTCATCTGAGAGATAGTCTTATAACAACTGTTGATGCAGAAGGTTGCACAAGGATAAATAAGTCATATAGGTAAAGAGATGCAAGTGGTTTACATTGTTGTGCAGTCTGTTTGTATTTATTGCTGGGCCAGAAGAGATTGGCCTGAGGTAGATTTAGGATTTAGGCTTCCCCTCATACATGCCCTCATGCTTGAGGTTACAGAACTACACAGGATCGCCAATGCCAGCACATCAGAACTTGTTGCTCTGCCAAAATAATAATAATGATAAAAAAAGCACAGCATAATGACTTGGAAGCCAAGAGATGTACATGCTTTATCTTTTTCATCTATGAGGTTTATGATTTCAAGCCTTCTCTCTCCACCCACTGTGGATGAGATGCACCATTAGTTTTCTGAAATTTGTACTTAAGAAGGAGATGAGGCACTAAAAATAAAGTACTGTGCAATTTTTACTGAAGACAATTGTTTACTTAAAAAAATTTAGAATGGCAATAAAACTCACTTCCTGATCCAGTTTGGGTCAACATACTCTCCCTATGTCAAAATTTTGATTTGTAGAACTTCTCCTGTGTCAGTGAAGTGGAGCTTATATTGGGTTTCTGTGCCCAGGTTTTGGTAGTGGGGGCTGGGTGGCTTCTGTGAGAAGCTACCAGAAACTTCCCCCATGTGCTGTAGAGCCAATGCCAGCCGGCTCCAGGATGGACTCACTGCTGGCCAAGGCCAAGCCAATCAGGAATGACAGAAATGCCTCTGTGATAACATATTTGGGAAAAAAAAATTGTTATTGGACAGGTGAAAATTGCAGCCAGAGAAGAGCAGAGTGAGAACATGTGAACAACAATGCAGACACCAGGGTCAGTGCAGAAGGAGGGGCAGGAGGTGCTCCTGGCACTGGAGCTGAGGTTCTCCTGGAGCCCCTGGTGCAGACCATGGCGAGGCAGCTGTGCTCCTGCAGCCCATGGAGGACCACAGGGGTGCAGAGTTCCACCTGCAGCCTGTGGAGGAGACCCATGTTGAAGCAGGGGGATGCACGAAGGAGGCTGTGACCCCATGGGAGGCCTATGCTGGAGCAGGGACCTGCTGACCCATAGAGGGAGGAGCCCAGGTTGGAACAGGTTTTCCTGGTAGGACCTGTGGCCCTGTGGGGGACCCAGCTCGAGTAGCCTGTGCCTGATGAACTGTGCCTGTGCCTGGAAGAGTGATCCACATTGCAGCACTTTGTGAAGAACTGTTGCCCATGGGATGGACTCACACTGGAGAAGTTTGTAAAGGACTGTCTCCTTTAGGTGGGTCCCCTCAGTGGAGTGGGAGAAGGATTTCTCTCTCTGACAGGGGCAGAAAAAAACCTGTGATGAACTGACTGGAACACCCATTCCCTGTCTCCCTGCACTACTGGAGGGAAGGAGGTAGCACGGGAAGGGGAGACGAGTAGGGAAATGTTGTTTTTAAGGTTTATTTTTCTTCTCATTCTCCTGCTCTGATTCTGTTAGTAATAAATTTAATTAATATTCCCACCCTGAGCCTGTTTTACTTGTGATGGCATTTAGTAAGTGATCTCTCCCTGTCCTTATCTCAACTCATAAAAGCTTCATTGTACTTTCTCTCCTCTGTCCAGCTGGAGAGGGGAATGAGAGAGTGGCTTTAGTGGATACCTGGTGTTCAGCCAGGGTCAACCCACTGCAGAGCTGATGCCCTGTCAAACCCACCTGGCCTGCTACTTTCTCATCACCTGTCTTAGTGAACTGTGGCAAATGTGGCCAAGCAGGTGTGAGAGCAGCAGCAGCCCCTCCTGGCAGTCTTGGCCTGATTTCCTTCATGCCTCTTACACAGGCTGTGCTGGGAGCAGAAACAGGCTGTGTGGTTGCATGTTGGGGGTCACTTGCAAGTTTTCAATAGTAAACCAGTTAGGACAACAATTACTCAATTTAAACATAACTAAAAGGGTGGAAATTATACCTGAGAAAATGAGCTGACTAACATTAATGCTTTTGACAACTACTGCATTCTAAACACTCTGGAAAAGAGAAGGGCAGCATTTTACTACAAGACTTGTAGTTCTAGTTAGCTTTTCCAACATATATCAACAAGGTCACCATAGATAGTTGAAGTCCATCTTTATAGAAAGAAACATTGAGCTATACGCAACAAGGCTCTTTGTGAAGCCAGAAGTACCTAATAAGCTGGAGAATTTTACTAGCTCCCTACTGCTTTATGCTCATACTTGATTGATGGTTGTAGGTCCACTGGCAATTCTCCAGACCAGCCTTGGCAATCATGTGGAACACATTATCCTCTTGGGCAGAACTGCCAAATCTGTTCCAACCTTTCCTCTCAGCTGTAAATCCAAACATTTAAACACAAATCATTCACAAGACAATATGCTCTATTGTAAAAAATTCCATAAAAGGCTGGAAAGGATACCAGAGGTTTTATCCTCTTCACTGTTATGGTAATTTGCTCTTCTGTCTATCTATCTATCTATCTATCTATCTATCTATCTATCTATCTATCTATCTATCTATCTATCTATCTATCTATCTATCTATCTATCTATCTATCTATTAGTGTTTGGATATCTTACATAAATACTAATAAAATATATGGGGCTGAGATGATAACAAACCACTTAGAGACTTTTATGTAGACAACAACAAATTTACCCTTCACCTTCTGCTATAGTGCTCTCTCTCTCTTGTTCTGCTCTGTGTTTTCATGAGCCTATGAAGATCTAATCTTTAACAGTAGAAGCCACAAAAAGGACACTGATAACTCAGCCCAACAAAAATTTTGCCTGGATATACAGCTTGGTGATTTTTGAATCTTTTCAACCTTTCAATCCATTTTGTTGTGTTTTTCTGGAGTCATTGCCATAGTACATTACATTCACCTCAAGCAACTTCCTTTCCTGGAGCGTGCAATCAAAATCTTTGGTGTAGTAAATCCCTGCTATTTATATGACAGCTCATGACTTTAGACAAGATATTTCACCTCCTTATGCTACTCATTTCAGAGCTGACTGTCACTGCTCTAATGTCCAGTCATTTGAAGCCCTGCCTCCAAGTTTGAATTTTTGAATGTTGAACCCTCGAGAGAGGTGCTCTAAAGAAATAGGTCAGCTGTAAGTTGCTGTTGGTGTAGAATGGGATGGTGAAGGAGACAAAACATTCCCATCGTATCTTCCTAGCTTATTAGCAGCAAAACACAATGGGCTTTATGCAGGAGAAATGCACATCCCTGGATCTGCAGACTGTCACTTGCAGCTGTTGCAGTTTCACCCATTTAACATCCCATATATGTATGTCTCCAAACCCAAAATCTAGAGTCCTACACATGACTTCATTTTCTTCTCTTAGCCAGGCTTGAGAAAATTCTGTTAAAAGTCTAACGTCTAAAATCAGCACAATGAATAGACTTACGTGTATCAACAGATAATGTCTTTGAAATGAAGTATTATTTGACATCTCTATTTTATTGTATCATAAATGGAGTTTACACTGGGTTGGCTGTTCTTCTTCTAACAGTTGGGTGATTTTCCATCCTAAAAAAATGAACTGTCTCTTCAGTTTTAATCACGGGACCACATGACTGATTTCAACACCAGTTTTTTATGGACATTTATGCAAGAAAGGCTCTGTCTGCAGTAATTTCTTCTGTCTGGTTACCTAATGAGTTTGTTGATTCATTGATTGTGTCATTCAATAAGCTTTTAACAACTTGAGGATTTGATTTACACTCTATGAATAAGCTGAGAGAAATTCTGTAACAGAATCTCAAGATTTATATGCCAGCAGAAATTAAATATGTTAGCACTCTACCTTAAGGCCTCATTAACAAGTGTTTAATTTTATTTGATTTTAAATTCATGGCACAGGCCAATGAAAATTTCATTAATTTGTATGCTGTGGGAACTACATTTGCCAAATTGATTTGGGGGATTTGCATAATATGATGGTCTCAAAGCTTTGTATGGAGTCTGACCCTTCTATTACATCCCTTTTGAAGAAGAGTACTTTTCGCTTTTTGTACTGTCTTGTCTATTTCAGGGATTTATTCAGTTCTTATAGCTTAGTTATTACTTAAACTATAAAAAATAATTATCTACCAACTGCACACAATGTTATTATTACTTCTATGTTACGATTACTTCCAGCATTGCTAGCAGAGTTAAGTTGAAAATTTTTTTTTATGTTTAAATAATTCCATTATGTGAATAAATGTGCAGACATAGAAACTTTTAACTTTGGGGAACATCAGTTCTTCTAAAGAACTTCTGCTGAAGACATTACATATCTGGCTCATGGTTAGGGTAAGATGTGGTGATGATGAAGAGTTCATAAGTGATAAAACATTAAAACACTGTTGCATCTTAGAAGCAGGGAGAAAGCAGGTTTATACTGGTCAAAGTGGAGGATGACAACAACAGTAATATGGGATAAATACAGATTTATTTGTTTAATAGCCCATTAAAAACTAACTCAATGCAGAAAACCTTACGTCTTACTATCAGGTGTGGTGGTTACCACTGCAAGAATTATGGGATTAGTTTGCCTGGAAATTTGAGAACAGTGAAATGGTGAGCTCTCCATACCACATGGTCCTATATCTTTGCAGGAACTCCCAGCTCTACAGGCTCCTACTCCCTTCTGCCCCAGCCCCAGTCCCAGCAGGCTTTGGACAGATCCATACACGTGCTTCTCCAGAACAGTCCTTTGGGAAGGCTGCTTTGTCCACTGATTCTAATACAAATCACATTCCCAGTCATCAAGTCACCTTTTCCTAAATTAAATTAATTCATTCATCTGACATGCTTCTTCTTGCTGTAATTCAAGTTACGTCTTTCCTTCTCTAAGCTTTTCTCCTCCCAGACTTTCTCAGTCACATTTTGCAGTTTACCAATTTCATTAGTCTTTCGAACTTCCCTGGAAATTTTCAAATCCTCATGAAAGTCCTGTTACTGCAGTCCCTATGGGCATCTCTGGTTCTGTTTTATGCTATCTAACCTTTAAAATGCTTTTTCATTCTGTTCTTTCCCTTTTCCTTTCACTCTTATTTTACTTAGGCATTTTCACTGTTCCTCTTTTTTCAGAAGTAAATGACCTGGGATTAATGGCTTCTTTCCATTCAGATAAGATATCAAAGAGCTTATTTGAACTCAAATAGTAAACTGGTGTTTAGATTTTACTTTTGTTCCTTACTACCGGGCTGATTCCAAGAGTGTAGTATCCTGACACAACACAAGTCAGGAATGCATGAATGTTTTCAGATTATTTCCTGCTGATATGGTAACTTTTTATTTATTTATTTATTTTGTTTGTTTTTGTTTGGTTTTTGTTCCTGAACCCTTGATATCAGCCTTATTTTGTAGAAGATAGGAAGTAGGTCTTCTGTTGTGTTTGTAAACTGAGGATATAATCACTTCCCTACCTCACATATTCTTTCTATTCCAGAAGCTCTCTGGTGACTAAAGTCATCAGAAGCAGATGTTTGACCAGCTCTCTCTCCTGTTCCCAAGTCTTCTATTGGAAGTTTCCCCTTGGCATCATTGTCACTTGACACTAAGGGGACAATCATCCCATAAGCAAAAGCCTTGTGAAAGAGAATAGCTGTGAATGCCTGGCAGTGTAAAACCACTTCTGAAAATTAAATATTAAAACATTAAGCCAGTAGGTGTTCTGCAGAAACTAGCCAATTCTAGGCATATTACAGTGACTAAACCATAATACTTGTTCCTGGGCTGAACAGCTGCACTGTCTTCTTCCCACAGAAATAAAAATAGTAGGAATTATGCCATGGAGCATGACTTTATGTGTTTGTATAACTGAAAACTTGATAGTGGCTGCAACGATGCAAAGTATGTGAATATTATGAGACCATTTTATGAAGAGACAAACTGAGGGCAAAGGTTTATGATTTGTCAAAAGTAACACATGGCAGAGCAAGGAGTTCTGGGCTCTACTCCTGCTTTATGAGCCTTCAAAAGTATGCTGGTGCCTAGCTCTTGCTATGTGGTTTAGTTAGATTACAGTATTAACTTCCACCATTTTTTTTACTGTATTAGTCCTCTGATTGCCCACTGGTAGTTGGGATTAGTTTTCCTGGACTGATTTTTCCTCTGGAGTTACAAATGTTCAACTACTATTACTAACACCCAGATTTCTGTATGAACTGATTCTGAGTGAGATTGAACATATGGGAAATCGTAATAGTACCTTGCAGTTCAACATGGTCTTCCCTTGGTATAGTATTTCAACCTTCTCATGTTTTTCATTCACCGCAGGAGGCTGCCATGCAGCAGAATTGCTATGGATAACACATGTATATACACTCACAGGGGTCGGTTACTGTTGTACATTGGTTATAATATATAAAGCACTGTATTCATAAAGGGGAGAATGAAATGTGTTTGAATTTATATATATTTTTTCTCCATAGGTGTACAAAACTCTTTCCATATTTCTGATGGACTAAAAATTTTCCCCAGCATACTAGGTGTCACAGATGTGGCATGCAGGAAGTGTTTTGAATGTGCAGAGATAACTTAAGTAGGTGAGAATGAAATTTGGCTACGATAATCTTATTAATGTATTGATCTTGGCCCTATTTATGATCACGCTTCAGCAAAAAGCTCCTGTGGTACAGACGCTGCTGTTGCTTTGTATTGACACTGAGTATTGATGTTAATAGAAGAGTAGAACAATCAAAGACAGGAGTAGAACAACCAAAGAAGACAGGAATTCCTTACCACACAGATTCCAGACCCATCAAGGCATCTGTTTGCATTACCATTGCAGTTGCAAGGAGAGCATTTTCCTGAGTGGGTACGATAAAATCCTTCTTGACATCCCTGCAATGAAAAAAAGAAAAAAGTATTTCCAATGCATATGTATTCGGACAGTGAGGTTTCGTGAGAGGAGTGGAAAGCAAGAGCTACAACCATCAGGTCTCCCCAGAGCGCACTGTTCAACCCCATCATAGCAGACCACACACACACACACACACACACACACACACACACACTGCTGAACTCAAGTCTGTTCTTTCACTCTCTGCCCTGGTGCTTGCTTTTCTGCTTTACAGCGTTTAAGCTGTCAGCGTTCCTGCCTTTGTTCTGTCCCTGACCAGCAGTGGGTGTGGAGCTGGCAGATCCTTGCTACATTTTGTACTAGAGGATGAGTTAATCAGAAATGATGCTCCTTATTCAGTAGAGAAGGTGTACTTATAGGAAAAAAAATAGCTTTAATTTAAAAAAAAGAAAAGCTTTAGAAAATTTACTTTACATCAAAGCTTTGATGAACTTTTGATGAATAAGCTACAGGAGACAGAAATGTACCTACAAAGATCAAGGCCTTCTGAAAAAATGTGTGCCTGTGCCTGTCATATAATTTAGTATTTTTGATAACATACCAAAGCTTACCAAAATTGAACAGAAGATTGTAAATATCTGTATCATCTTCTTTTAAATACTAATTAGAGCAATAATATAAGTAATCAGAAACACAAGGCTATTAAGCTACCCCTCTAAGACCAAAAAATAAAAAGAAAATTAAAGAGGATAGCTTTCATTCAATGTGCTATGTGTAAATCCTTGTTCTCCACTGAGGAACTTCTCCCTTGTTATGCAAAGCTGATGAGACGTGCACAGGTTGACTTCAGGAGCAACATCTCTTATTCACACAGCACTTGCTCACCCTGTCCAGTCTCCCTGTGTCGCGTGTTATGTTAAATCCATGCAGACTCATTAATTTATCCTAAATATCCTACCCTTGTCTAACTCTTGCAGTATTGTTTCAGAGCTGATGTAAAGGCACCAGAATGTCACTTATCTCTCCAAAAATTATTTACAGCACTTTGTTTCTGGCATCATTTACAAACAGCATCCCTGAGGTGGCTGTCAGAGCCTGAGATATGCCAGACTCCCCTGGAATAATTTTTTGTGTCTGTCTCTGCAGCACTTTTTGTATTCTGTAGATCTTGAGATGACCTATCCTTGAAAAAAGTGGGAAAAGTGGAAAATTCAAGTGATGCAGAAGCGTATGAGTCTTCTCGCATTTCTATGAGCTAGATGAAATTAGTATTAGATTTCCTTTGTATCTCCCTCTTCCTTATTTTCCTGCATTGCCCTGAAATCAAGGATGAATTCTTTTTTGCACTGGGGCAACCACTGCTTCTCATGCCCACTGTAAGCTATGGCATGAACAGCAGGTCTACAGTAGTAAATGAGTCACCATGCAATGATACCTCCACTAGCTGCAAAAACTGGCCTGTGAGTAGTAGTGCTAAGTACCCCTGCTGGTGACTGGGGCTGCCTAATCCTGATATAATGCTATGGCCGCGTCGCTTCTGGAACCTGCTCTTACGCATCTGCATAGTGCTGTGGTTGTAGCAGTGGAGCACTGGGTAGCAAGAGCCAGCAATCCTGAGTCTCATCTGCATGTTAACTTCCATTCTCAAGTGTGGTTAGACACTTCTATCCAGCCAGATAAACTGCTTGTTTAGAAAACAACGTATCTTGTAAGATGACTAACGACAAGTTTTAAAAACGAGGTTTAAAAAGGAACCATTAATCCAATTTTATCCCAGTGAACTCTGAGGAGCTGTGATGAACATAAATGGAAAACGCAGTTGCCTTTACCATTCTTATGCACAATATTTTATCTGGTTTGCTTTGGAAACACTTTATTTGATAATAGTTCCTAGGAGGAGAAGTCTTCATACCACAGCCACTTTGGGACAGCAGAAATACTGTCTATTTGTACTGCTTGTTTCTTTCAGTTGTTTAGTCTTAACACAGAGTGGTAGGACTGGCTCCCGCCAGACTGAGCATTGCAGCTGAATGATTACGCCACACACTGTGGAAGGGAGACAGTTTCTAAATTGAAAACAGATTCCTGTCCCAGTGTCTGCCTTTGCAATATTTCCTTCTACCCATACAGATCTAAAGTTTGCTACATTCTCTTATGCCCCTTGGCTGGAAGGTGGTCCTAGCTGGTCGTTTAGTGTCTGCCCAAAAGTTTTCTTGGTTTTGCAGGTCTAAGCAGAATAATTTTTTACTTATCATAGTGAATATGGACAATGGAAATGCAGGGACGTGTGTAAAGGTGGCTGCGAAAATCCTTCAGTCAGCCACAAAGATAATCTCATTTATACTTCATCTAAGGGTATGCCTGCACTGCAGCTGTGAGTAAGCTTTCATCTAGTCCACACACGGAGCAGTAACAAGTTAGGTGCAGTTCACTGCGACGTTGCTGGTTCCAGCCGACAGGGCAAGTGTGGCACAGTCTTTGCTGAAGGTCACTGGGAACCACTTTACCTCCTATTCTGAGCAGACACCCTTCTTGGTTCCTCAGGCCACCTGCCTCAATTTTATGTTCCTCTGCTATTTTTGTTGTCAGAGCCCCTCTTGAAAATAGGATACAAGATCTGAAGTTGCCTGAGCATTCTTTTTGCAACATTTACAATTGAACATTGTTCAATTCATCACAAAAACTTGGAAGGTGCTGATGCTCACTATTTTAATACAGCACTTTAAACCATGGGTTGCATCAGAGTAAGCCAGAAATGAGGTATTGACAACCAATGCTATGAGGGAAGAGGGAGTGAGGGGAAAATGGAATCCAGATTGTTTCCTTTGGGCTCAGCAGTTTTCTCAGGCATTCTCAAGCATTCCGATATATTTTTCTTGCTCTTTGCCCTCCCAGTGATAATGAAGTGATTGGTTGGTTGTTCCAGGGCATGAGCCAACATCATATTTATAAAAAGAAGCGTCAGAATGTTGAATTAATTGAGGGATTCAAATTGCTGAATGTTCTGGGAGCATTAAATAATTGCACACAAAGCACAAACAGGTCTGGAACAAAATGGAAATACCCTCCCTGAAAAATCATTATGTAGGCAATTGAGTGAGGAACATTTCCGTCCACTGTCTGTTTCTGAACGGTGAAGACAATCAGTAGGCCAAAATGTTAGGTCTGTATTAGCAATTAGGTCTTCACAAGTATTAGATATTTTTCTCCCCAAGGGACAAAGTTTGTTCCAGTTCAAGCTGAAAAGTCTAATCGAATGTTGGTCTTGCTGATCTCCTGAAAATTTTTACACCCGTGGGGCATTTATTCCTCCCCTCCTGCTTTGCATCTGGATTCAATTATTGCATTTTTTAAAAACAAGAACCAGCTGCATGTTGAAAGTGCTGTAGAGCCTGTAGTCATATTCTGTTTCTTCAGACCCTTCTGCTGGTCTGAGTGCAAGATGGAAGACAATACACGTACGAATTTACTCCCACATTATATTCAAGCAGTTCCATTGTTTTAATTGCAGCTGCTCCTGATCTAAACCTGCATAACTGGGGGCAGAATTAGGTCCACTGTTCCTTCCCTGCTGCCAGCTAGCAGTGTGGTGCGGCTGTGCTGAATAGGTATGTTTGCTGTGACACCAGCTCATTTGGTTTGCTTTTCCCAAAGTAAGAGTTCTGTGCTGATAACATCTATGGAGTGTCCTCTGTGGATGCATCTGCACTGGCCAGCTGAAGGGCAAGGTGTGGTTTCAGGCCTCAGTTTGCTCCTTGACAGATTGTGATTTTCCTGACAATGACCAGGCACAGCTCAGAGCATGGCATCTGTTAGGACGTGCTCCCATGAGGCTGTCTGTATGGGACTGCTCTTCTCCAGGAAAACACGGAGAGTGCTCCAGCACATGGACATGATCTGTGTTATGCTATTTGACTAGGAGGTCACCACACTGCTTTATTCAGTAATTCAGATGTAGCAATTGATCCTCTCATCTAATGGTAAGAAAACATGGCATGTTTCTTTAGCTAGTACTAGAAATTGTGACTTTCCTGTGAATATATAAACACACAAAGGGTCCCTTTCTTCCAGAATAAAAGGCTTCCTTGGATCCCCATTAGTGTTTGTTATTTCCAGCTTTTTCTTTTGAGTGCTAGGGTACATGAAAGGATGTGTAATCACGGTTAAATGGTCTACATTAAGACATTTCAGCCTTTGTTATATCCATTATACTTATGCCTACCAGTCTTGGACCAGGAATTCCATTACAACCTGGTTCAAAACAAACCCAGAAGAAAAAGATGGTGCTTGCCTCCAGGACCATTGTAACAGAGGAGACATCTGTTGCACTTGAGGAACTGAACTTGAGGAACAGCACTCAAGGCAGTAGTCATGGCAAGTCAGCTGCCAAGTCACTGCTAATCTAGTGTCAGTTGAGCCTTGGTTGTAGCTCACTAGCGGTGTTATGGTATTTGTTTCTAGAGATAGAGTACGAAGGTATGCTTCCTTCCAGGTCTGAGAAAGTTCCTCAGGGGACTACATGGATGTTCAGGCATGGGGGCAAAGATCAAACATTATGGTATTACTCAGTAAATTCTCAATGCTAAGGTCTGTTCAGGATGGTAAAAATGAATGCAATCTGGACACAGCAGAACTTGATAAACTCATGAGTGTGATGAAATGAAAATTAACTTTATTAACATAATATCCCAGATCTATCTGCAAAAATACAAAGAAGGCCTATCCTGTGTCACAAACACCCGAGTTTGTGTAGAAGGGTGATTTTTTGATGACAAGAGGCAAAAATGCACATTTTTTTAGTTTGTGACAGCCCCCACACATTAGTTCTTCATTTGCCAAGAGGTTAGATAAAGGACTATAGCATAATTTATGGTATGCTACTCAAGTCATAATAGCTGTTGCTGATCATGCTCTTTTAGCCTTAAGTGGAAGAGAATTAACTTAATTCTCATTACCTGTCATCTAGTGATGGCCACTTATGTACATAGATAGCTGTCTCTGGTGAAGCTGACATATCACAACTCATTCACCTGTTTATCTTGATGGTTTTGCAAGTGTTGCAAGTTCATTGGACATACAATTTAATTATGAAAACATATTTGTGCATTCGAGCTTTCATTTTTCTGCAGTCTGACCTCTTCTCTAAAAGTGGTAGAAATACTGTCAGAAGACATATACCTAAGGAAGTCATAATCTGAGAAGTGTGAAGTCTGGCATGACTGGCTATCTCTCACTCAAAAAATTTATGGAGAACTGTGACACACATTGTGAATTATTTGCATAATAATATCACTTGACATAGATTGATTAACAGTTTTGGAACTGCAGAACCCTCAGAAGTCACCACTGTCTCTTCTGAAATGAAAGAAAAGAAGAATAAAAGACAAATAACTCTACTTGAACAATATCAAGCTTTGCCTCAGAACACAGGCAAAAGAAAATAGAAAAATGTTGCTCCTCTGATATAACAGGCATCATATCAGCCACAGATACCTGTAAAAGTAGGGCACATGAATAAATTAAGTCCAAGTTTTTAACGTGTTGATGAGAACAATTAGGTAAATTGAGTGGATCAATGTTCCTTCTTGACAACTTCACACCAATATGTAGTGTTTTTCTGGAAGGAATGGTTTAGAAGTTTAGGACACAATCTAATATCAAATCCCTGAAACTCTATAGCTTTTGCCATACAGGGGCGAGTGAACACCCTAAACATCCTCCATCCATTTTAAAATCCTTGTGTCTAAAACAGAGACCAGTTTTCTAGAAGTGCATGGCATTTCAATGGGAACATCAGCCCTCTGCTCCTTGAGGACATTTCCAAACCCAATCCAAACATGCTTGCTTTTGTTTATTTTTCTTTATGAAGCAGTATTTGAAATTGGCAGCCACAGTTCTGAGGCCTTTTTGAAGATTGTTTGCTTAGGCCAAATTGAGATAAATATCCTACTGCCCTTCCTAAAAATAAAGATGTTTTCCTGCTTGAATATCTCCCAGTACTTTCATTTATGTCATTATTTATTAGAAATAAGAACATTAGAGGAACAAGTTTGAGAAAGCATTCCTCTACTGTACATTTGATATTATTTCAGTTTCTCTGGTTTCCTCAGCATAGGGTCTCTTTTGAAAAAAGAGATTCCGGTTTATGATCACCTACAATAGGGTCTTCACTTTCAGAAATACTCAATCCCCGGCCAAGAGCTCGCAGAAATCTTGCCAAACATTCAGCTCTCAGCATGTCTATGTCCCGCCCTGAAGACAGTCCCAAGCTGAACCCCAGAGGACCTCTGTGCCCCAGGTGCAGTGCTGTGCTAACACAGCTGTGGCTGTGCTAGTGCAAGAGTATCTTGGCCAGCTTTCTCGGCAGCTGGTCAGCAGGACTGCCTGTGTAGGAAGACCAAACCACAGCAAGCTGGGAGTCATCAACGTGGAGACATCCACATGGGAAGAAGCCAGCTGGACACCCTTTGTATGGTTTGATTTATTCTACATGGAAATGCATCTAAATTAGGTCAGCTGTGCCTGTTGCTGTCCACTGATTGCAAAGGGGACTTGGAGTGCCAGCTCATGTGTAGGTGCCAACACTCCATACAAAGTCCAGGTTGATGAAACCTATTGCACATATCAGATGTTCTGTGCCTTGTAGAAGTGTGCAGGCTGCAACAGGTATGCTGGACAAACTGCTGAGCACCCTGTACCTTTGGAGAAGTACAATGGCTCCTTAGAGTCTGCTCCACCAGTCAGTATATTCAGGTAGAGAAGGTGGATTCATCTAAAGGATATCTTGATGTCTAATAGGCCCAAGCAGGTCCCTTCCTACACTTTAGTTAGGTTGATTTTGGCCCATTCAGAGCATGATGATGGGATTTTTCCATTTCCTCAGATAGTGTCTGCTCTGATGTTTACAGATAACTTTCCAAAGGAGCTGTATTATATCACTCTACGCTGGTGCTACCTTCCCCATTGTGCATTTGTGCATTTGAAAATTCACAAAGAGAACCTTTTTAGCTCACCTCTGAGATATATTTGTTTTCTCTTTTGGAGGCAGAGAGCATACATATATGTCAGCACCTTAAGTAAAGCTATAATATTTAGGAAGGGTTTTAACATATCACTAGACATTTACTACCTGGAAACTAATTTGATTTCTGCTGCTAGCTCAGTCCTGCTTCTGCTTGTTGGCTTTGGACAGCATAAAGCATATTTAGGAAAGAAAATGAAAGAATTTGTGTTAAGACTTTGTATTGTCATCCAAAATACTTGGTACTCACTGCAGAGACTTTAGTTCTAATTCATGCCTGTGAGATACAAGATTATCCCATTCTACAGGGAACGAAAATAATGCCTGACATTATGTTAGTGCTGCCATATTCATTCCTTGCTCAAGTTGAAGTTAAGCACTGCAGATACAGCTGGAAAGAAGAGCTCTGATGCTGTGAGGGACTTTGACAATCTCCAGACCTGGCGACTTGAGTAAATCTTCCCAAATAACCATGCAGGAAAGATCTAGCACAGAAAGAAGCATGACCCCACACTTAGGACACCTTCTGGTTCCCTCCAAAAGGCACACTTTCTGCACTAAAAATACTGCTTTGCCAAATTGGGTTGTAAATAAATAATGTGTTTAAATCCATGAACATTCTAGCTTATAACCACTCTGGGCAGGCACAAAATCTGTGGTTTATCTTTCTTGGAAATCATTAACTAAAAAACTCTCTTATTTACCTCGGACAGATGTACAAATCTCCTTATAGTGTTTCATTCATCAAAAGGTACTGAGCACAGCAATATAACTTCTACATCTGCTTTTCAACTCTGGTCATAATTGACTTTCGGTTCATTTAAACGTGGATTTTTTAAATCCTGACTTCCATTTGTAGACTGATGGTCATTGACCACTTCCTGCTCCCTAGGAGCAAACCAACATACATTTCAAATTCCTCAGGTCAAAGAGAAGTTATTCATAAGCATAGACATGAAAATTTAGTTCATCTTCAGTCTGCTGGGAAACTTTGTGCAAACAAAAAGAGATGTGGTAGCATTGCACTCCGCTCTCCTGACCTTCCTGCCTTTGGTGACCTGCAGGAGAAACTTCTCTCCATTTCTTGCCAAAGCACAAAATATAGCAGAAGAACAGTAAGCACTGCAGCTCAGTTCCACCCACGCCATTGATGTGCAGCACACTCAGGAGCCCTGGGCTCTTTGCCATCTTACACAGCAACCATGCGCTTAACCAATCATGGACAAGGTGCTTAACTGCTGGAGGTTAAATTTTGGTTTGAGAATTCAGTATGTGTAATTTGTAGGAGTATCTTTGGACTGCATGGGGTTTCAAAACTGTGTGTGTAGATGGGGATGGATAATGGTGAAGTGGGGGAAAAGGACATACCTACATTTGCTCTGTAGGACCTTACTGCACCTCGAGCCATGCTGCTTGCTGCCTTGGTCCCAGAGGACTGGATGGACTTGCCTATTCAGCAGAGCACCTATGAACTGCACTTGCTGCGTAGGGTCAGCAGACAGGAAAACCTGTACGCATTCCCCCTTTCCTGAATCTATAGACAGCTGCTCTGAGGCCATTGGATGCTACCAGATGCCTCTGTATGCTTCCTGATTCCTGTTTTTCAAAAAGGTAGACCCATCAGAGATAACTGTATTAAAACAGTGATTGTAATATTATGTGCTGCTTTGAATATTATTTGGCATTTCTTTTCTTCTTCACAGCTTTTATCCTCATCTGTTTGACACATGAACTCTACACTGTTCACAAGATTGGCAGCAATGTGTAATCAAGAAATGTAAAATAAAGCTCTGCCTTTCTTCACATAATACCTGGTAAGGAAGAAGCTTGAGAAGGTCCTCTTTCAGGTTGAATAAGGCCTTGAGCAACCTGGTCTATTGGGAGATGTCCTTGCCCATGGCAAGGAGGGTTGGCACCTGATGATCTTTAAGGTCCCTTCCAACCCTTAACATTATATGATTCTGTGATCTGATGGATCCTATGTGAAATGTATGCCTTAGAGTAGAATTTGTCTAGTTAAATTCTCTCTGCTTTGTTTTGTTCTGATTTTTTGAGGCACAAGAGAGAAAGTATTTCTAGACGGTGTCCTTGGTCTCTTTATATACAAGTACTCAATAACAGTTCTGATATTTTCTGTCATTCATATTCCTGCCTCCCACTTTTTTACAATTGTAACTATATAGTTTCAAATAATTTATTAATTTCTTCTATATCCTGTGTCCCCAAAATTTGGGTGGATTTGAATTTGCCAAAGGAGATAGAATACTTCTATGGATAGAGATTTGTGCAGTTACAATTTCCTTAAAAGCATAGTGAGTACTTGCAGCAAAGTGGGGTTTGCTGCAGACTGTATGTTTCAGTAGGGTCATGGTGAGACATTGATTCAATCCATGGTTTCTCAGTTTGTATTTATAGCACATATTCACTCTGTCTTTTATTTATAGGTTACCCTTTTGTGTTGTCTATATTATATGTCTCTCTTGTTGGCAACAAGACTTGAATGTCATTTAAACAGCCTTACAGTAAATGCCAGCTAGATGAGATGATTGTTCATTGGCCCTTCTTGGGGGAGGCTTCTGTACTTCTCTTGGGCTGTATCTATTAATAGAGCATTTGGACGTTACACTTATGGGTTGTGGATCTCCACCTAACCCCACTGGCTCCCACAGCCAGTCTGTTGTTGCCCTGTTCTCTATTCATGCTGGTGTTCTCCCTATTCTGCTTTCCATTTGTCCTCCTACTCCTCCATTTTGCCTTTCTCTGCACCTGAGTATAGTCACTCATTCACTTTATTACATATCCTTCACTTCTAATCTACAAACACCTCCATAACAATAGTTTCATAATGAGATTCACATAAGGAAATATTCCTTCTCACTGAACAGCTAAGAAACTTATCATCTTGTTTCCGTGCATGAGTTTCTCTGTCCCTAATTGTGTTCATTAGGATATTGGGACTCAAGAAAATACATTCTTCTGCTCATGACTTGTGTGATGATGAACATTACTCTCTCACTCTGTTTCTGTAAAATGGAATAATGACCACAGCTGCTCAGAATCACAGAATAGCTGAGGTTGGGAGGGACCTCTGCAGATAAACTGGTGTAATCACTCTGCTCAAGCAGGCCCATCTAGAGCTGATTACCTGGGACTGTATCCAGATGTACCCAGCAGTGACACAACTTCATATCTTTTGAAAGAACTAGTCAGAACCATCAGGAATAATAATAATGAATATCCTCGGGTGGGCAGCCATTTCTCGTAGTCAGGTTTTGCTTGTTTCAGATGCCTGCAATGAATATAAAGCTGTTGCTGGTCCCAAGAATCCCACTCTTCGTAATCCAGTGCTGAAAGAACACTTTTTTGCTTCCAGCTAATCAGCCATGTTTTGAAGACATTTTGGTAGGTACACAGCACTGCTTGGCACTGTGCTGCCTTTCCCATTTTTTCTCTTCATCCTTTCTAAAAGTTAGACCTCACTCTTTTATTTGAAGGTAACTTTTATGAGTGACCTGCAATGATTTAATGCCAATGCATACCAGATATATGCAAAGGATTAGTCAAAGAGTGTAGCAAGAAAGAATGACATTTTAGTGAAAAAATTTCCCATGAGAAGTTGAAACTAACTTTGTAAGAGAGCTTTTAAGATATTTAAGGAAAATCCTTTTTTTTTTATAAGAGGAAGGAAACATGAATATGGAAAAGTCTATTTGATACAGAAGTTGTTTTTGTTAAAATGTCTTTCAAGGCATTTGTTTTTATTAGGTGAAATGATTAAAGCATTTTTCTTTCCTGGGAAAAACAAATTAAGAGTGGAAACTCTTACTTAAGGTACAAATAACATTAGTTCTGCTGGAAACTTCCCCTTTAACCTGTCCTGTTAATTTCTTATAATTAACTACATGCATCTTCCTAGGCAAGGTCTTGGCTACTTAAGAGATTTCTGTGAGTTCTTCCAGCCACTGAGTTAAAACATAAGCAATATGAAAAATAAAATGCCCTGGTGATGCCCTTTTATGGAGCTGTCATATTCCACGCTTAAGTTATCATTTGAAGAAATAAATGGATTTTAAATTCCCAGACCTCGGGTAATAAAAATTCAAGATTGTCTTTGCATTTGAACTTATAAAGCCCTGTGAAGTGACATTTCAGAGGGATGTCTTCCTCTGGTGTATGAGGCCCTCAGAAGTCAATAACTGACCTGTTGGCCAGATATGCTCTACCATCAAAGCAGTCATAGAGAGACAGACAGAAATCCTGCTCTGCACCGTGACATACTGTACAACATGCAAGCAAAAGTGGACATCTGCTCTGCAATTTTATTTCTTCTCTGTTGATTTTTACTAAATTTATCTGTGCTTTGAAGCTTCAAAAACTAGACAATTGAATACACACAAGCTTGCTCACCAGGTTTCCCTAGGCCCCCAAGCTCTATTTATAATTTCTGTAAGCCTTCATTACCTCTGGTCTACAGTATCAAATTCTTCTGAACTAGAAAGGTCACATTCTAACTATTATTACTGAAGAAATTAATTCAGTGTGTGACATCATAGCTGGACAGTTAATTACTACATTTAATAGGACACTACAGTTGTCAGAATACTGTCTCTATGCAAAAAGCCAATTTACAGTATTTACAATTTTAAGGGAAGAAACCTCATGCAAATTAGCCATTTGCGATTCCAGATCTATTTTTAAAACTGTAAACATTCCTGGGAGGAACACATTTTTAAATTTAGTCTCCAAATCAATGTTCATGATAGTTTTTAATAAGCACTCTGGTGTAGTATGTTAAATCCCTATATTGTTCTTTTAAATTTCCATTTTTTTTTAACTGTGAAATATTTATTACTTCCAGTGTTCCACTGATGTTGTAAATTAGCAATTAACAAGAAGTTGGTGAAGAGTTTTGGGCACAATGCTGGTAATCTTTTTATATCCACTTATCTTGACAGGTATCTCAGTTCTAATTGCATTTAATGAGACTGCAAACTAAAGCAATTATGTGAATTACACACTAACAAGCTTTCTGTTTTGTTATTTAACTTGCAAATGTACGAGCAACTACTTTCCTGCTTAAATAGTTATTTATTGGAACCTCCCAATATTTTTGCATCTTCTTGTTTTTTAAATCAAATTCTAAGATGAGATAGGTTCCATGAAAAAGCCTCAGTGAGTGAATTTGCCATATATCTGGGAAAATTAATATAATAATGAGGTATTCTAGCTAAGTTATATGAAATGGTCATTAGAGCTGCAGTTGCCTGTTTTTGTGAAACTCAGTAACTTGAATCTTCAAATATTAAAAAATAATAATAAAACAGTGACAGTGTCTGTGAATCTGTAATCTTTTTTGGTAAATGAACTGTTTAATAAGTGATGAATCAAATGAAGCACTATTTTCTGTTACGAGTGTCCTTGCTGTCCTTTCTGTCATCCTCTGTACATGAATCTCAATATTGTCCCTTGATGCCTGCATCCCCCAGTGAAGCTCCCAGCTGAGAGCACAGGGCTACGGCTGATCTGGAGCCATGCACACCGTGTCTGGCCAGTCCGCAGATGCTAAAGAGTATATCTGATGACTGAATTTAGTCTGGTTTTCCAACTGCTGTTGTGTTAAGCAACAACTAAACACTGTAAGTTCGCCGTCATTTATATATACAGAGGGGTTGAGCTCACCTCAGAATTTACAGGAAAAGTTGTGATTGCCTTAAGGGACACAAGACAAGAACCTAACTTAATAACAGTCTAACTTGAAAACTTCACTCGCTGACTTATCCATGACAATTAAGATTATTTCTATATTACCTGAGGAGTTATCAGCTCAACAGCTTCCAAAACAGAAGCTTGTTTTTGATGATAATAAAGGACAGATTATGATGCTGATGGAAACCATCATTCTGAAGTTTTAGACACAAAGCTCAGATATTGACAAAATTAAAACTAGCAAGACTGAATCTAGTTGCCACAATTCTAGATAAAATCTGGCTGGCAGGAAGACACAGGAAAAAATGTTACCTTTATTTCTCCCTCTGGCATGGTAAATAGAGCTAGCAGTCAGAGAGAGAGAGAATACTGCTAATGGCACATGGATAATCGCCAAACCAACAAGCAAAGAAGATCAAGAACAGCAGGAGAAAACTACAAGGAACCTCCTCCCCAGCCCACTTTGTACTCTGGTTCCTTGAATGGGCTTGTGTGTGCCGCTACTGCGGCAGTGACAGACTCATAGTGACTCCCACCAAAACAAGAAATAGCTGAAAGCCAGATGGCTTTATGCAGAACAATGACATTATCTATTACCTTGACTAAGTAATTGTATTAAATTTTTTAAAAATTTCCTCTGTTGAAAAAGTTTCCAGACTGTTATCCCTTCCCCAGTTCAAGTGGAAAACAAACTGCCATTCAGCAACAGAGATGGGGTTGGATCCAACATAAACACATCTCAGCTAGGCATTCTTCATAGAACTGCATAGTCATTTTTTCCATATACAGTGGGAAAGACAAAGCCTCTGCTTAAAAGGCGTTCTTCTCCAAAAAGGGGGAGGGCTAAACTGTTTTAGCTGTCTGGAAGCTGGCTAAGAAATGGAGATTAATACCAGCCTCTGCTCTAATTTACTTAATAGTACAGCCACTGAGTGAAAAACTTACTCTGTTGGAAATAGAAAATCTGCAGTTGAAAGGGTAGCTAGTTGATTGTCCTCTTCCAAAAAAAATGTCAAGTTTATTCAATTTACAGGAAAAGGGATAAATCTGCATTGTTTCCTTATTAAGCACCCTCCACCCAGTCCCCACAAAACACTCATGAAATGTACCTTCTGAGTCATACTTTCTACTCAAGTCCCTCAGATAAGTGAAACATAATCAGTTGACAAACTACAGAACTCCCTGAGAGATTTCCAGAGAGAGACACAATTTTTCAAGTGATGAAAAACAAGAGTGGGCTTTAAAATGGGTGCAACTGTGCTTGTGAGACACTGTTAAAACTGAGAGGGTAAATCTGAAGCTTCCTTTGATTCTCTTTTGGAGCAATGTCCCCCACTTCAGAATTCTAGTATTTCCTGGTTTGATTTTGAAGCTCTCTGAAATGTTGGAATGACGGTAGAGAAAAACAGTGATCTGGTTGACCAATAGCCATAGCACCAATTTAAAAGCCTGTTAGAATGAAACACACGCCGCTGTGAAAATCTTAAAAGATGAAGAGCTTTCATCCATCTCTGCCTCCCAGGGGTGGACCAACTATGAACAGGACAGGCAGCTGCTGGGGATGGCTCATGGGAAGGTGCGGTGTTTCTGGGCTGTTGTCAGAAATGGGGCTTCCACCTTGACTGTTTCAGCACTTTGCAAGTGTGTGGGAAGGGAGACAGCTTGGCATGGTTAACTTTGTACTACATGCCTTACATTCAGGATGAAGCTGGGCAGAGGGCTCAGAAGAAGGGGTAACCTACCTTGATCTCTCAAAATCTCTGGGCTTGTTTCATCATAGTCATAGTCTGATAGTGAAGAAATTAGTTTCTTGTTGACTCAAAGAGGGGGAAGAATAGATGCCTTAAGAGAAAAACCCAACAATTTCTTTTCTCGTATCTCACAGAAATTCATCAGCCAAACCCCTGTTTCCAGCTGATTTAAATGCAACTAGCTGGTGCCTTAGAGAACCTATCGAGTCTGTGCAGACACACCTTGCCATTAACTGGAAGTAGAGAGCCACAGGAAAGCACAAACTTGCGAAAAGCTGAGTAAGGCATGAAAATTCACGCTGACCTTACACCATATTCTAGACCTTCAACACCTGTTCACCTCCCTCTCAACGGATCTGTGCCAGGTGCTGGTGATTTGGCATCCTTGTCAACCCTCAATGGGCCAGGCTGCATTAGCCTTGGCAGAAAAGTCTGCTAATCTCTTGCCACTTAGAAGGCCTTTCATAAACCAGTAAAAGGATGCATTGTAGGGTGGTGGCAGCTCAGAAATTATCTGGTTTAGGTGCTGGTTCTGTGTAGCTGTTTTTCCATCTGACAGTAATGGTGAAAGGCTGAATGAGGTAATTTTTACTCATTTTCTTGGGTAGACAGAGTCAAACAATGATTCTGAGCCTTACCATTTTAGCTAAAAAGGCTATTTTTACCGAACATATTTGAAGTTGTTCATTCAGGTAGACACTTTTTGTTCAGTAATTAGTAAATTTTGTTTCAAACTACCATTCAAGTGTGCTAGTTCTTCTCATGCTCTCTGGCTTCCATGTATCATGACTTAAACAATAAAATTTCAGTTGCTATTACAGTCTTGTAAATTGGAGTAGTAATATTTTCCACGGCCCTCTCTCATTCTTTGGCTTTTGAATGCTGGGGTTTTAACACTGTTTCTTGCTGGTTTGTCAAAAAAAAAAAAAAAAAAAGGAAGTCTATTTATGAAGTATCTATTTCAATAAAATAACTACAGAAATACTTGCACAATACAGCTAAACATGAACAACAAAGCCAGATAATACTTCCTGCATTTTAGTCAATCTTTGACTGCATTGTCAAATACATACTGTATGTATCCTGACTAATAACAGAAACTGTGGAGCTCTTACAGCGTTAGATATAGTGCTATTCAGCAACTGTTGAATCTTGCATTAGGATGCATAACCCAAACATCCCCCTGCTCATGGTGGTGTGTGAAAATGGACTGGGATCGGATCCAAACATTCAAGAGGACCAATTAAAATACAAAACCTAAGAGTGTCTATAATTTGGTGTTTGAAATCTAAATCCAGAAGCAAGTTGTAAATTATCAGTGGCTGGCTATACATTACTCAGAAACCAGACCTCTTTTACAAAGCTCTTGAACATCAGAAGCTCTAACTGTTATCCATTTAAATTAGGCCAAGTTCTCCTTAAGAGAGTAATTCTTTTATTTCTTCTCAGGCCCCCTGGAAAAACTGGACTTCTAATTCCTTCCTTGCTTCCTATGTTATGAATAAGAGTGGGCATGCAATGCCTTTTATTTATTGGTTTTCACAGCCCTGAATGAGCTTTGGGGCACTTTGTTGGTACTTGCCCAAAACTTTGTGGGAACTCACTACTGTAGAGTTTAAACTGTATTTTCTGGTGCTTTATATATATTCTTGAAACAGAGAACATTTCCTACTATCCATCTGCTCTGTCCTGCACTCACATTTGCTGCAGTTTCCTGTGATTTAAAAGGTTTGGGGCCTGGCGGTGCTACTCCAAGCAGCTGATTTACATTAAAGCTTTGATGAGAAACTTAAGCTGGAATCACAAACATCTGCAGTAAAACTTCCTCCCCACTAATAGATGTTTCTCAGAACGTAACCTTGTTGTACCAGAAAAAAACAGCAGCTAGAAATCCAAATTACCCATTATGGGAGTTAACCTAATATAACCTCAAGAGTCTTTAGTGAGTTAATTTAAAGATCTGTATTTTTAAAGTAGATGTAGTTCCCATTAGCTTGAAAGAATATAAAGGTTTCTGTCAAGCTAAAACCCTTTTTGGCTCACACCTCAGGATTAGGTTTTCTGCTGCTTCTTGTAGTACTAATTTGTTTTGAACAGATTAATGCCACAAGTAAGGATCAAATTGAGGTTTCTCTCAACAGTTTGCAAGATTCTGTTCCAACCTTTACCAGTGAAAAAGGTGAAGACGATTGGGTGATGATTTGAGTCTGAGTCTTTGTTAACAAGTGGCTGGCACTTATGACTGATCTCTTTGCATATATTTATTGTGAGCTGTTTCAGAAAGGTGAGTTCATCGCTGGTCCCGTGCTGATTAATGCTTATCACTCTAGAGAACCAGAAAGTACCTGAAATACTGTTTCTTGCGTTTGATCAGCAGCTACTGGTAGAAGTCAGGTGGGAAAAAGTGATTGACAAACATGTCACTTTAACATGCAAGCTTCATCAGATAACTTCTCCCTCTTGCTTTCCCTTATAATAAATAGCTAACTTTGACTTGACTATGATAATTGTATCCTTTAAAGGACTTTTTCCTCTCTGCCTTTCCCCTGAGCCAAAAACACTGATGCTGGAAACAGTTTTCTTCTTCTGTCCATCCAACAGTATCATGCTTTCCTTCACTCTGGGAATTGGCTTTCTGCCCTGTCCCAAGTACTTAATTTTTTCTTTTTTTTTTTACTCTTAAGTCTCTTGATTATCTCATTCTTGCTCTAATTTTTTCCTCTTCTTTTTTCTTCTTCCTACTTTAGTTTGCTTCCTTTCCCACTATTTGCTTCACTACTTTCCACAGAGGACATTTGAGATCATCTTTTTTTTTTTTAACTTGGCAAGTGTCCCCACAGAATGCCTGTCTTCCCTTTTTTCCCCTAATCCTTCCCACACTCAGCTCCTGTATTGGGCTCTCATCTCTTGTAGTCATTTATATCAGAATGAAATGGATGTCACCTTACATTCATTTTACATTAAAAAGAGTAACTGCACAATGTGAATCACAGGGAATTGTTTGCCATACTCTCTAGTATTTGAGGTCTTGCACCATTGTTTATTTTTACCTTTCACTTTCTTCCTACTTGGGAACACAATCTACACTATATAATTAAAATCATTATGTTAGTGGAACTTACAAACACAAATGCTGACAGTGGTGGGCTTCAGACCCAAATGGTAATGTATGATCTGCTTCTTGCTTTAGAGGCATGTGTTTGATAGTGGGATATAACTGTTCTCAGAAGTTACTTATGGCTTTCAGATTTACCCCTGTGCCTCACCAAAACTGAAAGTGTCTTACCATCCCCTTTCCTTCTTCTGTGTCCAAGCTGGAATGCTAAAACAAAGCTCTTTGGTGTTTGTCATTCGCTTGTTTGCTTTCATTTGATATGTGCTTGTCAGTTTTAAATGCTATGTTCAGTCTCCAATGAATCTTCCTTGTAAAATATGTTAATCGATCCTTATCTGGCAAAATTAATCTTTGGCTTCATGCCACCAACTGCTGTTGTGTTGCAATGATGAGCTGGATCCAGTACTCTATGCTCACTCTTTTTCTCACTGTCTCCTCATAGGCATAAGAATTTGGCATTTTAACATCTTCCCAGACTCTCCTTGTCTTCATTAGCCAAGGAACTTAGTTTTCCTAAATAGCACACAAGCAACCAAGTACTTGAGAATGGTTTTCATACTTTTTGCCCCTTGATAGACAAACCATCATAAAATCTCCAATACTTAATTACTTTTGAAATTAAAATTCATAACAAACCTGTAGTCTCAATGTAGTCACCTTCAGTTTCCAATTGTTGCATATGCTGAGACCTTCATTTGTTAGACTAACAAGCCTATTATTGTTTTTTTTGCCTGTGTATGTGCTTACGCAATAAATTCAATTTTTTTTTTCTTAACCTCACTCTGAGTTAGGCAAATTGGATTGTATAGTCTCTCAGATATCTTCCAATTCCTAACACTGTAATCCTTCTCTTGATAATTTTCTGAATAATTTTCGTCAATTTATAAGCATTTGTCTTGAAACAAGAGGTAGAGAGGTAGACATCTTATTCTCTAGTGGTCACTAGCAGTGCTCCTTATGTAGGTAACACAACATTTCACTGTGTGGAATCTAGTCCAATTAATTTAAACATCTACATTTTGTGCCCCAGAAGTTTAGCTGTTTAATAAAGCTGTCCTGAAGCAAGCATCCAACAAAGTCCTTACAGAGAAAGAGGCTCCTTTGAGGGTTTGCAGGGAAGACCACTAGGAATTAGAGACTTAAAAACCCAAGTGTCTCCATGACTATGTGGGAAATTTATATAATGATTAAGAACCAGGGCGCCAAGGCACTAGATGTTCCCTGAAGTCCAACTTAAACTCATGGTCCACATGTGCCTGGGTACAGCATGTTAGCATAGCATTGAAAATGTAGTTAGTTTTCTTCTCTCTGATGTTAAGAGGTTTTAATTCAAATCTAAGGAAAAAAAATGGAAAGAAAAAGCTCCACATCAACATTAATTCTGATTTTTTAAACCAATTCTCCCAGTTCCTCTCAGTTTATGGTTGCCAAACATGGGAAAGAAAGATGAGTGGAAAGCTGAAAAATGTTCACTAATATGTATTTGCTTTAATTTAGATCTCCTGTTCTTCTATAGGTTCCTAGTCTCAAACTCTTATTGGGATTTAAGAGCATCCCAGCAGTTATAGCTGGGAAACTCTCACTGGTGTGTTTCATGTTTCAGCTGAATGACACCACACACCACAATGAAGCCCCATCCATGGCTTTGTAGCTCTGCCTTATGAAACTGCCCTCGTTGTATAATTTGGCACTATTCAATGTGACTAACAACCTCTGTCTGCTTGGGAGAGCTGTGGGCCTAAGTCAATATTTAGACGAAGGAGCTGAATCAAACTGTGCTGTGTAAGGGAGTTTACTCTGTGGTTCACTGTGAGCTGTGGGTTAAGAACTCGGGCTTAGAAAGAGGCTAATTCAAACCTGCTGGGATAAACCCTGTTCCCGAGGCTGAGGGAGGGGAGCTGGCCTGTGGGAGAGAGAACTCCGAGGACCAAAAGAAATGTTCCTACCTTGAGTGAGAGACTACCAGACCATCACTGTCTGGCCCCTACGTCAAACTCCAGGCTTAAAGCCTGTTCCCCAGTTCCTGTTATCAACCACATGCATGGATTAATGGGTAAGCAGGTTCTCACTGTTACGGAGCCATCAATCCTATCCCAAAAGAGCATCCTCCTAGGCCTCCTTGGAAACTGCCGTAAGGGTGAGTCCTGAAATCTGCAGCTAGCAAAGGGTCCTGAAATCCCTGCTCCTTCCTCATGAAACCATAGCATCCTGCAACCAAGGGCCTTGACATGATCATATCATGAAGTTGTAGCACAGGATCCAGAGTCTAAATACTGACATTGCAGGGACTGAAATAAACTGCCAGAGTAAACACCAGTTACTGAATCTATTAAGTTGAACTGAACAAACGAAACTTTAGGGAGGATTGAAATAGTTGAAGGAGATGACAGTCTCATTCCAATGCAGTGGCCAGTATATCTCACAGTGCTTTCCCAAAGGTAAAATCTAATATATTTAAATGAAGCAATGTGAACTGTATCTTTGGGAAAACCATACGACACAATCATATCAAGAAAGACTAATAATCCCTTATGCCCGTTATCCTGTGAAAAGCAGCAACAAAACCCATCCAGCTCATTAATCAGGTATTTCATTGAGGGACTTTCCATGTTGTAAGCAACAGGTGGCAATGCAGCTTCCCAGGGCTGATCTCAGGCCAGAGGGAAGATCTGTACATTTCATATCATGGAGTTTGTCCAAGAAATGGGATGGCTCCTGAGAGTCCTTATGCTGAGCAAAGCAGGATTTAACCTCCAGTTTTCTCACACAGGTCATGTTTCGTGTCGAGTCGCTGGCAGGGTGGGAAGGCGTTTCCTGAGGCTGTCCAGCTGCTTGGAGCAGGGGAATGAGCTCTGACAAGCCCTGCAGCAACACTGGCTGTCTGAAGGGCTTATAAACTTATTTCCATGGCTGTGAATTCTGGCAAGTGGAGTGTAGGTGGAAAATTAGCCATGTGATATTGTAGATTGCAATGCTGATATTGTCACAGTGACACAGCTGCGCTAATCTCACCTCATTATTTGGATGTTATGCTAGAAGAACTACTCTTTCCCTTCCCATGACCTTATAGAACTCAAGTGGCCTCATGCGTTGCATCTACCATGCATGAGATATTACTGTGTCGTGTCTCCCATTCCACTCCCATACCCTCCCTCAGGGTATGCTGGAGTAATTTATTGTTTCCTCATGCTGTACTTTTGAGTAGTCCATCCCCGATGCGGCCCTGCTAGAAGGGGGATATCAATCAATCAATCTCAGAACACAGGGGTTGCAGGAAAATTTCCCATCATCAAATTGCTTCTCAGATCTCTCTGATTTCATTTGTCGCTAATCCCAACCTCATACTTTTGGGAAATCTCTGCAGGTGTGTTCTCTGCAGGCAGTTTCCTAGATGCATTTGATTTATCATCCCCTGCTTTCACCATGAAAATGAACTTCAGATTTTGGAGGCGGATGGCATTCAGAGGCAAAAGCAGAAACTTCTACAGTACAGAGTTTGCCATCAAAAGACAGACTTTTTCAGGAAATTTAAGTGAATTACAATTGCAGGAATTACAAGGCAACAAGAAAAGCGTTGTGACAATTAACTCTTGTAAAATAGCTGTTTGGACAGGCCTGTTTAGTTATGTTGGCAGGAAAGTCAGATACAAGCTAAGCCAGCTTCCCTGCAAAGTACAGCAGCTGTCTGCTCACAGCAGGCAGGGCATGTGTACATTTTGAAGTCTGAACTGTATCTTTCCAGTCCTGAAATGCAACATCTCAGACACCCGCCCACCCCCCCAGCTCCCCTCCCTCAAATCCTCCTGTATCGCTTTAAAGATCGGATGATTAAGCTAACGTTAACCATATGGGAGCTTTGACACAAACAGATGAAAGCAGAAAAGTGCAGACACTAGAGAGAGAAGGGAGTTACTGTACCTCAGCGAAAGGCACCCAACTTCCAGTAGCTACTGCCTGCTGCTGCCCTCTGATAACAGTGGCTTCTTGCGTGCTGACCGCTGAGCTACCTTCAATGTCAAATTGAAAAACGCTTCCCTCACTCGAGGCTGTGCTGGAGGACAAGCATCTCAAAAAGAATAATATAGGAGAAACGAGGGGCCAGGCGGAGATCAAAGCCATTTCCTTCCCTTACATCCAGCAGTGGTCTTCTAGCGTCTCAGTAATTGTTTACCCTCTTCTGCAATCAGCCCCCCTTGGCTTAGTGGTGCCTCAGTTATTTTAACTTTCTTTCAGCATTCAGTTTCCAGATGTGGCACTTCAAGGCAGTCTAACCAGATCCCGATTTAAAAGAAGGAAAAAAAAAAAGGAAGCGAAGGGAAGAAAAACGCTTTTGCTGCCTCCCTCGTTCACTCTCTGTGCCTGTGGCTCCTCTTTTTCCCCAGAGGCTCCAGCACAATAACATACAGATGGGCAGTGCTTAAGCAGAGAGTGTCAAACAGAGATTGTATTCCAGGAAAGCACCGCTGGCTCCCCAGCCACCTTATCTCCCCCTGTCAGGATACAGACTGACGCTGTGTTCAGTGCTCTGGCTTCCTTCACATGTTCACATCATTCCCTTTTTTACCTTTCGTGTTGAGACCCTCCCACTCAAACTTTGCCGTTCAGAAAGTGAGGTCACCCTTTCCTCCCCCTCCAGCCTACCCCCCCCACAACTCCATCCGACCTCTCTACACAAATCATTGACTCTCGCGACTGTTTATTCTTTAATATCTCAAGTTTATTCATGGGAAGGCAGAAAGGTGCCAAATTTATTAAAAGAAACCTCGCTAGACCAACCTTTCCTTGTGGCGTGGGGGAGGGGAGGCTGTGGGCGGGAGGAGGAGGAGGAAGAGGAGGAGGAGAAGGAGGGAGACAGCCTGGCTGTGCCATGGGCTAAGAGGTCTAAATGGTTTCTCTGACATACTTCATTCAGTTCCTTTCCCTCAAGCCCACCTCTCAGCTTCTCGCTGGCTTGTGAAAAAGAATATCGTTCACTGCGATTTCGGAAAATGACTTCATTCCTCAGACCCATGAACTTTTATTTACAAAGAGCATCTTGTATTCCTTTTTCAAGAGATGCTTTGTGAGGCCCCGGTAACAAGGCTTGCAGTGTGTATGAAAGCGAGCTGAAAATGTTGCCCACAGCTCACTTCACTTTATGACTACAATCTCAAAAAGACAAGACAGTAACCCTTGCTAGGTTTTAGGATGAAGTCAGGGTATAATTATACTAATGTGCACCACTCCAGCCAAGGGTTCAGCACCCTGTCCCTCAGAGGTCCTGTGTGCAGGGGGTGGTAGCACCCTTGGCCTGTCAAGGTTAATTCTTAAGCCTTCACAGAAATCAGCATATCGGTCTTTATTCTGAGAGCCGATTCCTTCATTTTCCCTCCCTCCACCCTTTCCTCTCTGATTGCAGGTATTACCAACCAAGGAAGCAGGTAATAGAGAATTGAGGGTGATCTGCTAACTTCTACATACCTGTAGGCACAGTTTTGGGGCCACAAATTTTGTACAGAGGGATGTAAAGAAGTTCACTGTGAATTAACTCTGATTCAGAAACAGTGTAGCTGAGCAAGCAAGGTCACTAAAGCATGTGGGACAAAGTATTACCCCAGCAAAGAGGAAAACAGTGTGACACAAAAGGCTATGAGGTTTGGGACCAAGGTTTGTAGAAGAAAATAAAAGATGTTAATCATAGTTGCAAATAGTTCTGTCCTGAGAGGAATAGAAATGTCTCTCAGGTAACTGAACTTGATACGGTGACAAACGCACTGTCCTGTGGGAGCCTGAGGGTAAGATCTCATTGAGGGCTGCCAGGACTTTTCTAATTCTTTCCAGTAATGGCAGTCCTTGGAATGGCCTAGTACAGGTTCTGAAGGCTCAGGAGACAGAAGACCAGGATGGCCCCAGGCAGGAACTCCATGAGTCTCCCATTCGGCCTCCTGCTGCAGGGAAAAGCTTGAGGTGTAAAGATACGATTAAAGCAAGGGCAAAAAAGAGAGCAAAACATCTTGACAGTAAGTGGCAGAATCGCAATTCCCATGGTGGAGATTTTTAACTACCCAGTGAATTATGCAGCAAATTACTGGAATATGTGTACGACAATTTCTTGGATACTTTTTTTTTTTTTGGAAAAAGCAACCACCACTCAGTCTTCCACGTCTGCTCCCAGGCATTGGGCAGCAGGCTGGCTAGCTTGCTGAGGCAGGCTTTAAACTCAAGGACGTGGCGGGGTGGCATCCAAAGTGACAAAGCTCACAGCATTGCATCCAGCTGGGGAATAAGCCAGGCCAGTCACAGCAGGAGCAAATGTTCCTAAGTTGCCTCTCAAGATGAGAGCCAGAAGGCCAACCACCTGAAGGGTGTGTATGGCTGTAGTGGATCCTCTTGCACTCCTCGTGGGAAACCTGCATGCTTGATTACCCCTCTGAAATGCCTTTACACCAACACACACAGCATGGGGAACAGACAGGAGGAATGAGAGGTCTGTGTGCATTCACAGGGCCATGATCTCACTGCAATTACAGAGACATGGTGGGATAGCTCGCATGACTGGAATGCTGTCATGGATGTCCATGTATTTTTAAGAAAGACAGGCCAGCAAGGTGAGGTGGTGGAGTTGCTTTATGTGAGAGAGCAAACCGAATGCATGGAGCTCTGCCTAAGGGTGGGATGAAGAACTAATCAAGAGCTTATGGGTAAGAATTAAGGGGCAGGCTAACATGGGTGACACTGCTGTGGGTGTTTACTACAGACCACCTGATCAGGAAGAGCAAGTGAATGAGGCCTTCTAGAGCCAAAAGTAGCCTCACAATCACAGGCACTCGTGGAGGATTTCAATTACCCCGCTCTCTGCTGGAAAGACAGCACAGCTGGGCGCACACAGCACAGGAGGTTCCTGCTGAGCACTGATGGTAAAGTTTTGACACAGGTGGTGGAGGAACAATGAGGAGAGGTGTGCTGCTGGATCTTGTACTAGCAAACAAGGAAGAGATGGTTGGGGATGTGAAGTTTGGGGGCAGCCTTGGCTGTAGTGACCATGAGATGGTGGAGTTCAGGATCCTGTGTTGAGGAAGCAGGGCGGTAAGTGGGATTATAACACTGGAGTTCAGGAGACCTATCTCTGGCCTCTTCAACGTTCTACTTAGAGGAATCTTATTTGTTAGGACTGTAGAAGGTAGGAGGATTCAAGGGAGCTGGTTAATATTTAAACATTACTTCCTCTAAGCTCAAGATCAGTGCACCCCTTTGAATAAGAAATTAAGTAAAGCGGGCAGGAGGCCTTCATGGATGAGCAAGGAACTTCTAGCAAAACTCAAATGAGGAAGGAAGTTTATGTAATGTGGAAAAAGGGACAGGCCGCTTGGGAAAAATATAGAAACATTGTCAGAGCATGCATGGATGTGAAGAGGAAGGCTAAGGTCCATTTGGAATCAAATCTGGCAAGAGATGTCAAAGACAACAAAAAGGGCTTCTTCTAGTACATTAGTAGCGGAGGGAAGACCAGGAAAAATGTGGGCCCTCTGCTGAAGGAGGTGGGTGCCCTGGTGATAAGCACATAGAGAAGGTGAAATTGCTGAATGGCTTTTGTGCTTCACTCTTTACTGCTAAGGCCAGCCCTCAGAAATCCCAGCATGTGGAGGCAAAAGAGGAACTCCAAAGAAATGAAGATTTTTCTCTTGGTCGAGGAGAATCAGGTAAGAGATCATTTAGGCAAACTTGACACCCACAGATCCATGGGGCCTGATGGGGTGCAGTGCACCCACAAGTGCTAAGGGAGCTGGCAGGTATTATTGCTAAGCAATTCTTCATCATCTTTGAAAGGTGATGGTGAACAGGACAGATGTCTGCGGAGTGGAGGAAAGCCAATGTCACTCCAGTCCTCAAAAAGGGCAAGAAGGAGGACCCAGAAAACTACAGGCCATTCAGCCTCACATCCATCCCTGGAAAGGTGATGAAGTAGGTCAATAGAAGGATATTAGGAGTAGTCAACATGGATTCACCAAGGGGAAATCATGCTTGACCAATCTAATAACCCTGTAATGGCATGCCTGGTTGGGTAGATGAGGGGAGAGCAATGGATATTGTCTACCTTGACTTCAACAAGGCTTTTGACACTACTTCCCATAACATGATGACTTTGAAGATTTCAGGGCTTAAATGTTTTTACAATTGTCCTTGACTGAGTAATTGTATTGGAAACCTGTAGAAACATTTGGAGGGCAGCAGCTGCAGGGAACCCTGAGGTGGTCCAGCTGGCGTGATAACAGATGGAAAGAGCCCATAGTGCCCCAAAACATGGCTCTTCTTCTCAAACACATGTTAAAAAGGACATACTTGGAGATACTGGGGGAGGGACATGGGGGCGCACTCTGGACACACAAAAGGAAAGGTGAGGATCCAAAGAGTGGACTCATGAGGAGAAATGTGAAAAGATGCATTTTGAGCAATGTGAAGGAGGAGATATGGTAGGGAACATTGCTGAGGAGTTGGCTAGTGATGCAGCCTTGGAATGACACATTGTTGCTGCGTTAGGGTACTCAGTAGAGGGTGACTCACATCAGAGCAGGGACACTCTGGGAGAGTTCAGCCTGTGTGTGACACATGCGCATCAGGGACACCCCTGAGGGTGCAGATTAGGAACAGGCTAGGAAGGTCTTGGACAGAAGGTGAATCTGCAGAGAGGGAAGGAAAGTATTTGAGTGTTTATTTCATAATTTGTTTTCCTGCTCTTTTCTCAATATCTGAGCAATTAATTAAATAATTCTGTTTATTTATTTCCAGTTAAATAAGTTACTTGAAATGTCCTGAGTCAGGACAGTTTTGCCTGCAACAGTAGTGAATATAGAAGTCTCATGAATGAGGTACTGAACGTGATATATTCAACCAGAGCAATGGTGAGCTTTGTGGGCCTTGCTCAGTGCAACCAACTGACCTGCACATTCCATTAAGGGGCTTTCTTCTTTACGTATTCATCTGCTTCACCAGAGCAAGAAATACCATTAGAAATATCATTAAATATCATCAAGAATGCTTATATTACAAGTTCTTCAAGTGAAACCTGATATTTATTGCATACATGTAACAGATGGACTTCAGTGTATGATGAAGGTGTCTCACATAGATTATTAATTATGCAACCCCCCCCAAAACACATTTACAGAAACCAGAAAACACCATTCTTGCAATGGTGAAGTGAAAATAACATTGTTTCCCATCACCTTCCTTTATGTAAACAACAAAGATATTCATATCCCTGTAAAAGAGTTCACCATGCTAATTTACAGCACTTTGAGAGAGGAAATATTGTAATTACTCTCAAGATCAAAGTCCTAAAAGGAGGAATATGTCTGCTTTGTGTATTTGGAAAATCCCAGAGTGGCCTAAGGCCTTAGAAATCTGAAAAATTTCATGTTATGATTCTGTATAACAAAAGAAATACAGATAACTTCAAATGGTAAAATTATTAAATAATGAATAATTTATTTTAAAGAAGTCAAGAGAAACACAGTTCATTGCAACTTACAAGATCTAATTGTCTCCACAAATATATTAGTCCCATACCAGAAAAATTATAATGAAAATATTTTGTGCAGAAAATATATGTATTTTAATTTCCCTAAATATCACTATACAGTGGGATAGCTTGATAAAAAACAACTGCTTACAAGAGCAATTTTCTGCATTTTATTAAAAAAAATTGCAAATATTTTATTCCATTTTAAAAACTGCAGATTTTGGTAAAAATTCTGAAAAATTAAAATTATGCATAGGGATGCTTACAAAAATACAAATCTCTGAATATAAATGTATTCTGCAATGGATTTCCAGTTTTTTTATCTTTGGCAGAGATGATGTGGCCATATTATGTAAGCAGTCTGAAATTTGGAGCAGGAATTCTTCAATATGGCAGGGTATAGAAACAGTTTCCCCCTTCTGTTCTCACTGTATCATCTTCTGTTCTTTTTACAAGTTTCTTCCCCAGTCTTTAACATTTGGTTTGGATTCAGTGTGATAGACACTAGGACTGGTGAAAGACAAAAGGAAGAATCCAGTGGAAGGCTTGTTACAAATAACATATTCCAAATTAACCAATCTCAAGCTGTTGTGTGTGGGCCACTGGTGGTTTGTCAGTTCCCAGTGGGACATCTGCAAACAGCCAGTTGAGCTCTAGTGACAAATGTTGCCAGTTAAACATTTGATAATGCTGCGTGGTGGTCCAGTGGAAATGTTGACAGTTGACTGATGTTTGCCGTCCAAAATGTTTTGGAACCGGTGTTTGAAGTACCTCTGTAGAGGGTAGAAGGTGTTGGCAGCATATCTATGTATCATCAAATTAATTAGCTGTCTACAATCTGTACTAGAAACCTATGGCAATCGAAGGGTATGAAGCAATAATTTGTCTGTCAGAGTTAGAGCCAGAGAGAGATACTAATAAAATCTTAGTTATGCAAATGAAGCATCACTTTTGTTAACTTATTTCCCATGCTTTGGATTATGTCGTACTAGGAAAAGTCTGAGTCTGCAGGTAGAAGATGGAATTAATTCTACAATTTCAAGTTGTAGATCTGGTGCAAGGAGACATAATCATGTTCCTTGTTTCTTTGCCATACTAGTTAGGGGTATAATCTGTTTATTTTCCCACATGACACAACTCCCAAGCCAACAGCTCTCATCCCTCATGGAGTTACTAACAAGACTGGGATCTGGCTCATTCCAAGTTGCTTACAACTAATCTCAGCATGTTTCTGTGCCTTGATGCTTGTTTCTGTCCAATTTTTCCACTGTAAAACTCTTCAATTAAGCATGCCAAAATCTTGCAAATCTGATGAAAATGTTATTCTGGAGTACTACAGTATTAAAAGCGGCCTTATTTACTGAGAAAGATATTTGAAGGTTTCCATCTCCAGAGTGTAACAGGGAAACAGCTGCCTGTCTTTCTTGTGAAAAGCATTGCCCTTGGGAGCTGTATGGACCTTGTAAAAGTAGAAATGAACCACAACACATGTAATACTGGATAACGTACTTGAAAAATCCAACTATACTGGTTGCTAAAAGTCAACCAGATTTAGAGCAGTGTTTTTCCCAATTCAGAGACCTCTCCCCAGTCAAACCCAATAAGTAATAACACCATTTTCATAACTTTTCAATACTTCCTTCAGTACTTCTGGTAATTTTTGGACATTCATATCTGAACCCCCTGGTACTCTTGATATGGCATTATTTCTTTTGAATTGCCGGAACTGTAGAGGTGCTGTACTACCATTAATGATATTATCTATTTCACTCCTTGCAGATCTTTAGGTTCTATATGCTTCTGAGACTGCTTCTCCACACAAATTGCTTAGAAGTGGGCAAGATGTGTTAACCTAATTTCAGATGTAGAAGGATATATGAGAAATGAAAACACTGTCATACATAGTGTTGCATAACTAGCAAAGACTCTTTGATGTTAAAAAGTGAACTAGAGGAGACGGGGCTGGTGAGATGAAGGTGTAGAGTATTTGCAGGGATGGAGTCTGTTCTTCTTGTCTTTTGTGGATAAACATTTGAATCTTTTCATTTCATGTTACAGTTCTCATGCCATCCTGGCAGTGGCAAGAGGCCCATTGTAATATTCCAATCAATTTTGTGTGACCCCGTGTTTTGCTCTGACACCTTGGCTTGCACATTCAGGATGCAGTATTTCCAGAACGTCTCTCATATAAGTCCTGGGCATGTCTGCTTATCTTTTAAGGTAAAATTAGCCAAGACAAAGCAATTCAGTCTGTTATAGCCAGGAAAGCAATCCTTGATAACAACACCACATCATGCAGAAGAAAGTAGATGTATGAAAGTATCTACTTTGGGAATCAGTGGGAATGGGCTTCAAAGTCAGACTCAAAGTGTAGAGATTAATTGTTAGACAGACACATGTTTTGACCTTATTTATAGGCAGATAGGGAAACTGATGTCTTGCTATGTTTGGGGAAGTCACTGGGTATTAGTAAAGACAGAAATCATCACTGAGTGCTCCAGCATAATGCAGAAAGTCTAGGATATGGATTCTTTTCTGCTGGTGATTGAGTACTCATTTATTTCTTAAAAAGATTACATGGGTAGAGAGAAATGATTTTCCACCTTTTAACCACATTCAGACTAATGGTAAGTGATCAGTGATCCCATTAAGATAAATCCTTCTCTTAAAGGGAAGGCCTGTCCCAAACTCAAATCTCCTTATGTTTTTTCCTTTTGCTCTTCTTGCAAATCTTCTCCAAATCTTCAGAAAGATACTTCTTAATTTGTCAATCCTTTGTGATTTTCCTCATGTCCTCGCTGCCTCTGAAAATTTGCTGGAGAGTCCTCAAAGCTCCCACAGTTCCTTTGTGAGGCTGCTGCCTTAGTCTAATGATTCCTCCCCTTGACTTTATCTTGGCTCCTTCATTGAAATCTTGGGCACAATGGACTAGTTGCTCTTCCTTGTCAAGGCAGGAAGAGTTTACTCTAGCAACAACAGCAAAGGAGAGTAAATCAAAAATAATCCCACTTGCTTTATTTCAAAGCAGTCACTCCACCTGTTTCTGGTACTCAAACCCTGATAAACTGGCATACTTAAATTAGTGTTCCTCCACAGTGCAGCATTTCCCCTTGCATTATGTTTTGTCCTAAACTGACTGCTTTCCTCTCTGTGTGGTGTCTTGAGACATTTCCCTTTCTCCCCTAACTTGTTTGTCTAATTTAAGCTGCATATCTATAATTTTTTTAATTCCTCATTCTCCCTCCAGGGAAGTTTCCCCACCCTTCCTCATCAGTTGTTTGATCATAATAATGGAACATTGGCTAAAGAAACTGTCTTACATAAAAATCCACACTGAACTTTACAACCCTTGTAGAAGTGCCCATAAAACAGCCTTCCAAAACTGAAAAAAGCCACACCCAAAAGCCCAGACCCTGGAAAACTGGCTAACAACTCTCCCAAATCCAAGAGTGCTTAACTTAGCCTTGGACATGAAGCCACAGAGAAGTACATATTCCATCTCACTGCCAAAATGCTTCCCATTGATCCTGCACAGTCAACACAAAGAAGAAACTGTCTCAGATCCCTTCAAGTTTATCCTATGCACCCTAAGGATATGCTGGTGGCCAAAAAGGAGTATGTCTCCTACAAATGTAAAATGTAATCTGACAGAGCTAACCGAAGTAATATTAAGAACACTACAATTTAGCCAGGGCAGAAAAGCACTGGGTGCAGCTTTTTTTCTGGCAAGTTTGATGGGTTTTAAAGCCGCCTCTAAACTCTGAACTTAATCTGACATGTCCCTTTGTGCTAGATGTTGCAGAGAGATAATGGACTTGCAAGACCATTCTTTTCCAACTGTACATTTCCCATAGGAGGGCATCCTGACACCAGCCAGCTCTGTCTGCTCAGTCATTCCCTTTTTAAGCATTGCACCAGTTTTAAATTTGCTCTGTGCCAGCAGTGCTTGAAAACTAGCCTTTGTTGGCTTGCACAGCAAGCTTAAAATGCATTCAAAACCTTTCCTACAGTGATGGGAAAGAGAAATGTTGCCCTGTAAGTTTAACAGTTCAGAAAGGCAATAGATTCAGAATATGTCTGGATTACTGTATCACACCTATTGCCATTTGATCTGATGGGAAAATTTTTTTCAAATCCTTAGTTTCTCTAGTACTGATTTATGTTTATTTAAGTGGAGAGATCTGTGAAATGTGCTCTGTCTTAGATTATTGGTTTTGGATGCTAAAATTACTTCCCCTGAAAGGCCCAGTAAGCAAGGAGGAGGAATAAATTTTGATTGCACTCTGCCACCTGTACTCCTGACAGCTTCATTTGTTAATGTCAAGTCTGCAGGCACTAAATGAATGCTCATGAAAGTCTTGACTGTCTGATGAAGGGCACTGGCTAGTATGATGCAATTAGCTGAGCTCATCCATTATGATGGACAGCTGGAGCGCTCTGAGTTTTTCTGAAAGAGCTTAATCAAAGGCATCAGAATAATAGAAGCTCTCTAAATGAGAAAGGCAGTGAACTAAGACAGTTAATTAGTTTTTTTTTTTTATATTGTTGTGTATATTATACTTCCCATTTGTTGGTGATGTTTAAGTCTTGACCACAAGTGAACATAACCGTACTGCTGATTTCAATGCAATCAAAAACAGTTTTAATTTGCATAATAAGCTGAAAGTATTTGTTTGAAACTAAGACTTATAGTGACTTATAGTAAAGCAAAAAAAAATTCCGAGACAATTTTTCAGAAATGTCATCTCCTTTCTTAAGAGCTAGGGGGTTGAAAGTCACTTTCACATACAGTAAACAGTGTTTTTCAGATTTTTTTTTTTTTGTTTAATTTTTTTGGGTACATTTTTGTTATTTTCACCCTGGCTAACTGATGGCTTCAAAAGAATAACAGAACTATTCCCTTTGACAAGAGGCACAATACCAGCTCACCCAACTTGTCTGCAAGAAACGGGGCTGGCTGAGCAGCTGTCCCCTGTCCCACTGCCAGGAAAGGCTGACAGCAACAGCTACACCATGTCAGCTGCTAGCTGTCTCCATAGCAAGTTTTGATGGCTAATGAATTGCGTAAGTGCTACCCAGATCTGTCCAGATCTGAGGGAAAAGAACAGCAGTTTTTGGGACGTCGTCTGCTTTGAGAGAGACCCAGCACCACAGAAAGCTTCTTTCAAAGGTGTGGGTCATGCTCTGTTCGCAGGGACTTTTCCTGGTGTGTGATAACACAAATCAACAATATTGTGTTTTCTGGTAAAGAATGAAAAAGAGTTTAGGAGGCACCAGCATCCTTCAGCTGGCACAGAGTGTTTTGCTATGACAGCAGCCAGCCACGATGGAGCCAACAGACAGAGCAGTGTGCATGCATGTTGAAAATTGGCTGATTTAGTTGCTTACCCACACGTACAAACGAATCCTGGTAGCTCCCTAATTGCCAAGCTATTAGCTATGCAGTCAGGCAGCTCCAAGATTAAGCAAGTCCCTTCAATTTTAGACACTTGCTTTCATAGCTGTGAGGAAATCTGTGTTGCTTTGTCCACTTTTATTAAGCTATCAGAGATCTGAATGTGTACGCATGCGGACAGGCATTGTGTAAATCTCCAAACAGATCAGTGCTGCCAGGGAACTGCCCCTAGGTACACTTGCTGTGTGGATGACCAGAGGCAGCGGATTCTTCCCTGGTGTCTTAGGCAGACTTTATCTGTAACAAGAAAAGTGACTTGCCTTCAACTTGAATCAGAAGCTTTACTTGGCGGCTTTTTCTAAATAGTAGAACGTTATTAACTTCGTTTGGGACGATCACAAACATGTCGTGGTGAGTTTTGAAGGCAAATTTGCTGCACATTGCTGAGGGTTTGTTGATGGTATTAGCTATTGTTTTTGGGGAGAACTGCCCTTGTGATGTCTCCTCAATTGTGTTGGAAGTTCAGGCCTCCTGGGAAAATCTCACTGCTAGATACTTCACACTTGGAGAAACAGCGGAATGTTCAGATGCCTTTGAAAATGTTTCCTTGGATTTCCCTACACTTTGCATTGAGCTCAGATGATTCTTCTGAGCTGGGCTGAGAATACCTTTTTGAGAAACTGTTCTTCATAATTAAGGTGAAGGATGTAACAAGACCTGGTTTCTGAACTGAAAGTGTTTAACAGCCCTAATTAATGGGTCAGCCTTGTGGGTCTGTAACTGCAGGCTACCACGCCAGCTGGGATGACAGCCCTATAACCTATGATGAGCGTGGATGGATGCCGCTTGTATTCCAGCTTCAGTGCTCCCCTTTTTTGCTCCCACAGAGCTCATTGCCTTGTGCTGTGTGAATGGAGAAACTCAGCCAAGCTACCATCTGTAGCATAGATGCAGTCAGGACCAGAAGACTCACTCATACAGAATCAAGTGCCCTCACCAGTGATTTAATTCTCCATAGTGAGGTATAGTCAGACTTTTCAGATTCTGTATTTATTTTAAAAGGAACACCGTTGGATGTATTCCAGTCCTCCTGATTCAGAGTCTACCATATAATTCCATCATACATTCTATGTCTCCACAGCATCAGGCATTATCCTGATAACTGATGGGAAATCCAAATGTGTCTTGTGTAGCCAGTATCATTCTGATAAGTCCTGAAAAAGCTGCAGAATATAAAGCACACATATTTTTTGCTTACCAATAATCTAATAGTAGAAAATAGACCCTGTCAAAATTCCTGGTACGGAGACAACACTCAACCCATTAGCACTTTTACACCATTCCCATTGTGGTTTCCAAGAAAACCAACATTTTCTTTAGTGACTATCACGAGTTTCCATTATTGCTAGCTACCAAAGAGCTTTCTTCACTTCTTATCTAGGTTTTATTCTTACTTGCAGCTGCAAAAACTGTCTTTAAGCTCCTATTTTCCGTTTTCCTTGGTTGTCAAGCACAGGTAGAGATTTAGACTGCTTTCTGTTTCTGTGAAAATCTTTCTTGTTCTTTCCCTAGCTCCAGACCTTGTCAGAGTTCACAAATGCTTGAACCAGACAACATAGTGGTTTCTTAAATTTTACTTTTGTGATAGGAGTATTCATGGCTGCTGCAGTGGCTGCACTTATTGTAGCCATAGCAGCGACATCACAGTTGACTGCTTTGGAGGTGGAGTCTGTGTTTTCATGCAAATCCACTGATTTGCATGAAAGGCTGGATTGTTCATACAGACCATCAAATTAAACAAAGGAAATTTCCATTTTAGGTTGTGTTTTCAGAAAGACAAAAATAATTGCTGTGGGCGTCATACTGTGAATTCTCAGTGCTTGCCGGTCCTGAACAGGTTTTCCTGTAGATCAAATCAAGGTATCTAAACATCTTTTGTTTGCCAGTTTCTGACACACTACAGTCCAACTCCTCTCTTAGAGCAGATGATTTTAACATTGCTCGTCTTACAAAATATCCTTTCCTTTCTGATTCTTTCGTCTTCTTATTATGTCAGTAGTACCTACCCTCTCACTTTTTCATGTATCACCATGTGTCTGCTTTGATCTGAGAATATTATTCTGTGCTAAGGTGCTCCCTTTCTTTGATGCAACAAACCCAGAAAGTTTTAATATTTTAATATTTTAAGCTCATGACTGTCATTATCTGGTATGAGATGCCCAATTTTTTAGTTTACATTTTTAGGCTAGATGTTTTAGGCTAGATTTCACATTTTTTGGATTTGTGGATTTGTGCTCATACTGAAAGTTCAACTCTTAAACCTCTTGCTTGTTGCCCACCTGTTGTTGGTTAATGGTAAATTTAGGCTACCCTGGGTTTGGTTGTGGGAGCCTGAAGTTATTGCTCTAGACAGCAGAAAAAAAGCAGGCAAACTCCGAACAACAGGCTTTTAAACTTTCATTGCAAACTTGCCATGCAGTTTTAAGGGTACCATCGGGAATAGAAAATTGTGTCATGAAAAAGTAGAATCTTTCCACAGGCTTCCTTAGAACCTCTTAGAGAATGACTTACAGAACTATTTCTCTTTTATAGGATTATATCGGATAATAAAAGTCTCAAAACCTGTTAAAAACAAAAGGAAGTTGCTCTGGCAGGTCTTTTCCTGAGTAATTTCTGGACATAGTTACTACATATTTAAGTAGGTCAGTTGACTATTTCATGCTGTTTTACTCCAATAGTGCTGTTCAAAATGATGAATGTGATAAGCAGGATACCCTGACTGAATGCAGCCATCAAATGTGAATTTAGTCAGATTCTTACTGTGTTGCTTTCACTCTTCTACCTAACTGGCTTTATGCCTAATGTTCAAACTCCCTCAGAATTTATACTGGTCTAATCCATGTGTTAGCACTGGCCTTTTTCTGATCCTGTGGTGAGCTGGTTTAGAGAGCTGAGGAGGAACCTTGCAAAACAAAGCAAATTGTTTTCAGTCATTGTGGCTGCCTGAACTTGGTTGCTAAGAGATCAGCCAGTACCAGTGCTAGTGCAAGTTTAATGAATGCTCTAGGAAAAAAAACCACTATATTTTAGGAGCAGGGTATCCTAAATCTTGCCTGATCCCTGTCTTCTGAATGATAACATAAATCAGGATTCATCAGCCTCTGTACTAGAATAACTTGCTTTTCTTTTTCCCAAATACAGAGTTTGTTGTGACTCATTAAGACACAATTTGGTGAAATAAAATGCAAAGCAAATCAACTGAACTGACTTAGTGGATGCCCACACGCCAGTAAGAAAATATAAATAGAATGTTTCAAAATATAACAAGACTGCAGTGTTTTAATCAGGTCATGTGTGTCAGTACATAGTTCTGCCAAATGAGCAGGTAAGGGAATGTCTTGACCCCACTGGAATCCATAGAAGTTTTCTGGTTTACTTGAGCCAGGATTTGACAGCAAAAGTTTTCTTACAACAGAAAGCAGAAGACTAGAATTACTGTCTCTGCATTTACAGTGGCCTCATGTTTGAATATGTAAATGTATTTGTTTGTATAAAAGGGAGCTCACAAATGCAGGAAAAAAATGTGGATTTGAAACAGGAAAGAGAGGATAAACCTCTAGAATCAAATCAGGAGCTATTGAGCATATGTATGTTGATCATTGCAACATATAGTCCAAGAAAACAATTGATGTTTAGGAGGATAGGGATGCTTTGGGAAATATTTATTTAATCTTAATAGATCTTAATAAATTTATTTCAATAAATCTCAATTTTTCAGCACAGTGCCTTTGTATCAGTGGCTATAGTGGGATATCTGCTGTTGTGACACCTTGAAACACCCAGTGTTACTCTTTACCTGCTAAAGCAATTGTCTCTTTCAGTGAAAGACTTTATCAGTGGTTTGCTGGATACCATACAATACAGATAATAAGGCCCAGAACTTGCATCCCTGTATTCTTATGTTTATTTGAAAAAATAACTGAAAGATTCAAAAATGTGTAAGGAGATTACAAGACAACAGATATTATCTGCTGTCTGACACAAACAGCTCATATATTGTGGCTGATCCCTTTCTCTGATGGAACATTGTCAAGGTCAGGCTATTAATCTGACATAGCATTGATTGTTTGGGCAGAGGGAAAACAACCTTTTCAATGCAAGTATGTGAATTTGAATATGAGAAATATTTCTCAGCACTTAATCTGGGAAAAGCTCTCAAAGGTCAAAGCTGTAACCTGAAATGAAAGCAGAAGATTTAAAACATGTTGGCAGTCAAGACTGAAAGTCAGGGCACAACTGAGCCTCAGCAAACGTGATCGTTTCTACTAAAACCGAAAATAGGAGAAAGAAAAGAGAAAGGTAGTTTTAAACACTGACTGTACTTGGCAGAGTGTATTGTTCACCCTGGTGTTCACTCTGTATTAATCCACTCCTAAGACTGTGCCAGGACACAACAGTGTTGTTTAAAAAAGCCTAGTGTTTGACAGCTGTTTTTCTTGTACAGAATCACAGAGAACTGGGATTACATCTTTTGTCCCCACCACCTGAATGCATTCCCTTCCTTTCAGCAGTATTGCAATTTAATTCTCCCAGAAAATGGAAAGAGGAGGAGGAAGAAGAAGAGAAAAATGTCAACATTTAAAAATGCTAGGGGTTTAATTTGGACTAGAAAGAGACTTCACATGTCTGAAAGCACAATAGCTCTTTCAAGGCCCAAATTATCCTCATATGATGACCTTTTGAAACAGTTTTTAAGAGGGACCACGTCATGACTTGGAATTTGGTTGCATTTTCAAGTGCAGTGACAGCTTCATTGATAGGATTTTTTCTGCTACCTCTCTCTGGTTCCTGATCAATTCTGAGAAAGTAGATACAACAAAAGATTCCCAGAGACTAGCCGGATACTAAAATAATCTGGAAGTGATTACATTGTAGGTAGTATCACTATTTTTGACCACCAAGATGATGCAATTCCAGGTTGGTTTTTAATTACTAAATGTAGTTTGGCTCTTTCTTGTGTCTCATTGTCAAAATGTTACTATTCTTTACAAGATCTCCCTTTCAAATGGTCCAAAATAAGAAAAGCAAACTTAGGAATGTGTGACAACTGTTTCATTAATTTTTTAATTTGCATTGTGAGGGAGGGGAACGGCAACACAAACTTGTAGTAAATTCTCTAATCAATTTGTTTTTATATCCTAATAAAGGATAAAAAAAAGGGCTTTTTTGCCGTATTAAAAGCCAACTTTGGAATCTTTGGACTCAAATACACTGACCGTAGACATCTTTTAACTAAACATTTGTTAAAATACTGTATTTCATGCCTGAGGTAAACAGGCAGGGAACAAAAGAAGCTCATATACGTACAAAGGTAGCATGTACTCAGTAGTTGATTTCCTTGTGTAATGCAGATCTCATTGCTTTGTCTAACTCTAGCAGCACCAGGAGTTTGGTGTAGATATCTTGTGTTTACTCTTACAATTAAAAACTCACCCTTTTAAGTCTTTATCCGGAGTAGCTGCAAGGTGACTAATTACTTTTAACAGGCTAGTTTTCCTGATTTTGTGCTCTGAGTCTGCTTAAAACACAGAAATGGGCTGTGTAAAACAAGAGATGACTTTTATTTGTAGACAGCAGCAGCACAGCATCACCTTTGGAAAAAACTCTGCTAGTACAAATGAAGTCCATATAAAGTGGTCTCCCTTCAGTATCTTTGGCTATAGTCTATTTCCTGCCTGGAGGGTGAATCACTATCTTAACCAGCACACTGCTGCCTCTAAGCTTTCTTAAGTGGAGAAATGCATGGGGATGTACCCTGCACTCTCTCTTGTTCCCACAAAAGTAGTGACAAAGGTATTCTCACGATGTATGTGTCTCTCTTTTCTAGCTTAGCAGACTTTGAGTAGGCTCTTCCCTTCTCTTTTCTCTGTTGGTAGCTAGGTCCTTTCTCAGTTGGTAGACATTCAGACCCCAGGGATTACATGCACAAAGACTCCATTAGTTTCATACAAAAAGGAGACTTCAGCACTGAGGTGCCTTTTTGCTCCCAGAGGAAGGGCTGCATGCCTCCGCAGGGCATGGGGAAAAGCCATGAAGGGGGTGGGCAGAGGCAAATAGGCAAAGGGTACATTCTTTTGTGCATATGACGTGCTCCTAGTCAAAGGGGAAATACTTTCCCATGAACTGAAATCTGCCACTTTGTGGTTTCTTTTGTGTTTTGACTACCAAGATATATATAATAGTATTAAACGACTGCACTGACCTCACAGGGATGCTTGCCGGTGACTGCTTTGAGGTCCTCGAGGTGCCTGTGTTCATGTGACGTATTTGCTGTGAAGACCATTTGCTCGTGCAACAGTTATGATGACTGCCTGACCAAGGACACTGGTGCTGGGTTCACACAGCTCTGCAGTTACCTGGATAGCTGCTGCCTCTGAAACACCATGCTATGTCCCTTCAACAAACACACCTCTGTGACTGATCGCCAGAATACCTTCCCTGCATTACTGCTTAATGCCTGCAGACAAGCTGATCCTTCCACCACAGCAGGCAGCCTGAGAGGACTTCAGCCACAGCACCAGTGGCTCAGTCCTGCCTGTGAGGCAGCCAGCTGTTAGACACCCTGATCTCTGACACCAAGGGGTATATGCACAGCTGTGGAACCAAATAGATTCAGTTCCTGAATGTCTCAGGCACTCTCTCTATTTAGTATTTGAAGCTAAATTTAGCACATTATTTTTTTGGTAATTCATTTATTGCTCTAGAAACTCTCTGAGAAGTACAAACCATGAAGTACAATGGTACTGCTGAGGAATAGCTCTTACTCTGTACGTGCAGAGTCCTGAAGCAGTGGAGTTGAGTTTGAACGGGTAATGTTGTTGTCATAGCTGTTCAACATTCCTGGTCTACAGATCAGCAGGGGAACCCAAGACTTAGAGAGAAAAGCTCCAAGTGATACTATAGCTGACTTGTTTGTTCTTCATACTTTCCACCTTCTTTATTTAATTTATTATAAAATCTAGTAAAGGGCTTTGGGGGACTTAATATATTAATGTTCTGTTGAGGAAAATGAGTGCTCAGTGGTTCAGACAATAATGAAGCTGGAATGAAATGAATATTGTGAAGCATCTCACATGCCTTTCAACTTGAAAATTTGCTGAAATTGATTAGTGTTGATAAGGCAAGTTGCGCAGAAGTCAGACGTTATAAAAAGAGATTGATTTTTGTTAGGAAAAGAGAAACGGAAATAGGTTCTGCATTAAGCTGTGAATATTACAAGCTGCTGTTCACCTTCTCCAGGTTTGGAGACAAATATAAGAGAAGACTTTTAGTTTTATTATTTTTGGAGAAAAAAATCTAGAATGCAATGAGAAAAAAAAAAAAAAAAGAAAAAGCATAATCTCCTTGACCTTTCTATCAACATATGCAGGCATTCAAACCTTTCACCTGAGGAACAAAAGTCATGAAAGTGAGAAGAAGAAATTTGGTGGAAGTGAAGCAAAAGGATTTGGGAGGAAGGATGGTGATGTGGTTAGTGCTTGAACTTGCATTGATTCAGCTCTTTGTCCTTTCTGGTCTTGTGTGGCTTCAGATGACTTATTTCAGCTGTTTCTTCTGTTCTTTTCAGTGAAATAATATTTCTTTGATTATTGCAAGTATAGGCAGATTGAAATGAATTATACTTTAGGCTGAAAAATCTGTATGCCCCTTACCTAGGCGGTAGTAGCAGCCTTCCTTCACAAAAGGTATAACTTGGTGTTATCTTTCTCAGTCTTATTTCCCTTTTGTGTTTAACATGGCTAGTACATATTCTCACAGCAAGTCCAGCAGCACTGCACATTGAATTTTCCTGGCTATTCCCAAGCTTGCACAGATGGGCAAGTGACAACTTAGGCTGAACCCTCAAAAGAAGTATCAGGGTAAGTTATAAGTCCCCTACAAGCTGATGACTTTTTTTCTGTTTTCCAATGTATCACAATTAAATATGCTAATCTTGCTAGTACTTTATTGATAATAATCTAGTCTGTTCTTGTTTTATTTGGTATTGTTCTCTTAAATCTGTGTTGAACTACAAATACGTGTGCAACACAAAAAGACACAGTCCCACTTGCACACATCTGCTACAAAATCGTCTATTGACATCCTCACCATCTAAAAAGTGTTGGAGACATCAGTACCAAAAAGTGTCAGCTTTTTTATATGGATTTGTACAGATGCCACTCCCAAGACCTCTGGATTCTGGGAAGGAGGTCCCTTCTGCATGGATCTGATGACCTCTTAGCGCAGTGCTATGAAAACTTTTTACCAGGTGTTACCATGGGCTTCCAACTTCCTCTGTAAACCAGATCTACAGAACAAGAAATTTTTCTGACTTCTCCTGTGATTTTGTTTATGATACAGGGAAAAGGGAAACACATCTTTCAGCTTGATCCTGCTCCCCAAATCTGTCTCTCAAACCTCCATCAGCATCAAGCAATGCTGAGCTCCTCAGGGACATGCCAGGAGACAGAATTGGAGCTTACTGTCTGGAAAGCAGCTTTGCAGTGAAAGATCTTGACGTTCTGGTGTACAAGAATTTGAGGATGAGTCAGCCTTTGTGGCAATGAAAGCTGTCTGAATTTTGGGCTACATTGCCACAGACTCCAGATTAGAGTGGAATAATTACTGACCCCTTCTCCACTGTTTGACAACATGGGACTGTGTGTGAAATACTGTATCCAGTTTTGGACTCCCAGTACAAGAAAGATACTGTCAAACTGAAGCAAGTCTAGCCAATGAAGAGGTTTAGGAAGAATATGTGGCATGAGAATAGAGATTGAGGGGGCAGATTTTGTTCTGCCAAGGAAAGCAAACTCCTGCCTTCAGCTGCAAAAAATGAGGTTATGGAGATGACAGCGCCTGACATATCCTGAACAGACGCACAGTGCTGGGAGTACAAGGCAGTGCACACCGGCTGCACCAAGGGAAATTCCATTATACATAAGGAAAACTTTTTTCAACATGGGGGTTGTTTGAGTTTTGGGAGATGTGGTCAGAACTAGTTGTGGAATATCTATCCTTGGTGATATTGCAAACTCAACTGGGCACAGCCCTTAGCTGTCTGATCTAGCTTTAATTCAGGACCTGGCATTTGTTTTTAGGAAATGCAAATAGTAATATGACTGTAAGTACAGTTCCAGTAGGTTACTATCTGTAACAAATGCAGAACAGCACGAATGAGTTACAGACACTTAAATAAACATTTCCTTCCACTGTTACTCTTAAAGAGAGGTACCTGGGTGATAGCTAGTCTTCCTGTCTTCTGAACAGCAAGGTCCTCTTCATTCAGAACACTGCCATTCATATGTAGGTTCTTGTCATCTGCTTCATTACATGCATATATTTTGCAATAAGCAAGAAGTCTCTGTCACTGGTGAGTTAAAATACTAAGAAGAGGGACAAAGCCATAGAGATCAGCTTTTAGATTTAAGCTTGTGTATCATTAAGCTCTATTTTCCCTGTCAGACAAATGCCTGCAGCTGCTCACCACAGAGAACCTGGAACTGATGTTGCTTAACAAAGAGAAATGTATAGATGGGAAAACAGATGGCAAATGAAAAATTAGTGAGGAATAAAATAAATCTGTTTTTATATAATTGCCAAGACAAGTCATCTCAGATACTTACATCTATGCCTCTGTGGTGCAGAACTAACTTGATTTATTTTTGAAACACAGTGGTTAATGTGTAAAATTGGGATTACACAAGACTTTCACAGGAAGACAAAATTTCATACAGTGACAGCATTACTGTGTATTTCCACAAGCTTGACATAACTCAGAAATTAAGGAGAAGACTGTCAAAATCTTGTCAAAATGACTTCCAAAAATGACAGGAAAACTTAATAAAAACTAGTGAAATTTGCTCTTTCAGAGTCAGACTGATACTGCTAGCTACCTTAAGTTGAACTTTATTCTCAATCCTGCAAAAACTTTTGCTTGGACTCAGGTTAATGACTATTGATTTCAATGACACTATTGATAATAAAGAAGTAAAATATGGACATGTATTTAAACTCTGCAGAATCTGCTGAGTTTTTATTGCTGTAAATGAAGTATATTGGAGATAGGGACATCAGTAGACATAATTTGATTATATTTTTTGAGATTCATAATTTTGGTGAATTTTTAATTTGTAAAAGAAATAAGCATAATCTGATATTTGTTTCTTTATACTGATGCTGTAATGCAACAGTGGCAGAGTTACATAAAGTGTTTTCATTTAAAAAAAAAAGTCAGAATGACTATTTTCTCTACATGGTTCTGTTTACAATATTTTATAGTAGGAAACTCTTCCACTGACATGAACTCTTCAATTAGAAAAGCCTGCTGTGCTGCTAGTAATTACGAAGTGGGTTATTGTACCGACACAAAGAAAGCTCTTCTCCAACATGTGCATGAAAGCATAGTGGGTGGGGGAATTGTGGCCCGAGTTTGGCTCTTCAGAGATTATGAATATTATATTCCAGAAGTATCAGGATATTCAGACAACGTTCAAGTGTCAAGACAAGCTGAGCAAGAATGACCATACGGGTCATAAGCAGGACTGTAACATACTCCATTTTGAGAATCCATTCTGGTTTCTAATGTAGGCAGAATATTAAAGGGTTGCCTGAGAGTGCCTAGTCATAATGTAACAGCATTGGGTTCCAGCAGCAATAAAGATTCACTATTGTAGACAGTAAAAGTGAGGCATTAGCATATTTATATTCGACCAAAAACCATTATAATAATTTAAGTATATTAATAGTGAGATTGAATGATCATTCTCCAAAGGCTGGGTCCATGCCCTGTTTGCTTTAATGGTGCAGACGAGTTCTTGGGGATTAGTGTGCCCTCACTTAGACTTGTCTTTGTGTCAGCTCTGTGCACTAATCCCATGTTGCCTGCTCTGCAAGGAGTGCTTGTCAAATCCCAGTGCATTCAGGCTCAACATGGCACAATCCAATGCAAATGCTGTGCCTGCAGGACATTTGAAATGAAACCACTGGCTGGATGTGCCCAGGCTCACTGGTTAGAGAATATCTCTTTACAGCAGATGCAAGCTTAAATCTTCCCTGTTCTTGATGGGATTCATATCTGAAAGTCTCATTTTGCAGGAGAATAACTTAACTATCAGATGATGCAGAGATTTTAGTACCTTGTAGGTCAACTGCTCCCCTCACCCCAAATCGCATGTGCCCTGGTGTATGCCTGGCAAAAAGCCCCCCAAAAAACAGTCCTGGGCTTAGTCCTGCCTGTGAAGTAGAGGAGCACAATAAATACGGAGGTTGCGTAAAACCAGGTGGAATAAGTCCTTATCGTGTGCTATCCTCCAAACCATGGCAATGGGAGCCAAAATTGGGCCACGAACCATAATCATAATTTAAGAAAATGAATGATCATGCTTTAGAGACTGGGTCCATGATTTATTGGTACAGATGAGTCCTTGGGTGTTAGTTTCCCCAGCGAGGAGACCTGGTTTCTTGCCTTTGTCCCAAAGTGCCTTACAGGAACAGTTGCTGGCTGTAACATATGAAGGTGAGACTCTTCCTACTGGTGGAGAAACGCATGTCTTGATCAGTCTTTTCAGACGGAAATTATGTGAAAGATACTAGGCTGGGTTATGATTTATTTCAAACCCTGACCTGAAAGGAGTGTGTACTGCTGCATCAAAACTCCAGGCAAGAAGAGGTTTTTGTAGGTATAAGCTGGCATGGAGCTGCCCTATCCTGCTGGACTCTAGGAGGGAAGGGGAAATCTGACAGAAGGGAAGCTGGCAGAAGTGGGATGCTTCTCTCATCCTGCAGGACTTCTCATGTTTTCTGAACATTTGCCATTCAGAGGAAAAATGAAACAGATACAGTTTGGAGGTTTTCAAAAGTTAAAAGAACTCAATTTTTCCCAAAACTCTTTTCTCAAAGCCTTTCTGCCTTACCCAGATCAAGGCAAGCAAGCAACAAGTAGCTGGTCAGGGCACCCATCTGGAACACCTGAATGGCAAGGGTAGGCCCTTGTTCTAGGTCTCCTGTTGTGGTAAGGAAATGGGGCTTGCTGTAAAGCTGTAAAGTTCTGTCTGCCTCCTCAGTGCCATACTTCTTTAATGATTTCTGCAATATGGAGCTGCTGTGAGGAGAGAAGGGTTCATAGGCAGTAATCACATCCAAGGTCTTACCCAGGCTGTGAGACCCTTCCTCTTATTCTCGTTTCCTCACTCTCAGTAGAGTATTGTTCCGGGATGGGGAATTCTCAGCCCTGAAATTCCGTTCCAAGTCTTATAAACATTTTCTGACTAACTTTTCTTCAAAGCCATCAAATCCTTCCATCAACTTGTTTTTGACAGTGATGTTTTTCAGCAATGAAAGAAACAGTATTGACTCACCAGAAAATCCCTTCAGGTCAGATTTTTATTGCATTGTACTTATAGATCTGCAGGAAGTGGAGGACAGGGAGTGTAGAAAATTTTGCTGATGTTCTTGTTTTTCAAAGGCTCTAAGGATGTATGACCAAAAAATGCAAAGATGTTTTTCCTAAGTATGTATGCTTTAAAATGGACCAAGAGATTTAGCATCAAAATCACCTCTCCTTAAACACAAGGTGGCACACTGACATACAAAGAAAATGGAAATGGATCACTCTGCCTGTGGTGATAGATTTTCAGTTCCTTATGTGATTCATGCTGATAACTTCATGTCAAATCTTTGCTGCATACCAGTGAAGAAATAAAACACAATAATAAAAAAAAAATCTAGTGACTTCTTACAGGAAAAATCTGAGATAAGGATGACCTACCTAAAAGAAGCCACATATGTTAAATCTATTAATTTTATATTATTAGAAGGACTGAATAGATGTATCAGGTTGCGTGAAAAGTGGCTTACATTTTCATTTATACCCTTTTTTTGTTTCATTTTTAAGTTATGTGGTCAAAAGCTATTGCATTTTTATGGGATTTTGTAGGAAGCCAAAGGCTAATATTTTCAAGAGCAGAGGTGTCACTGAGGAAACTGAGCTCTGAAAGTGAAAGTCTGTTACTCACTTACATCGTTTAGGCCAAGACCTTAACAACCAGAAATATTTGGTTGCCTCTTTGAATTGCAGTGACATCTTAAAATATGTCATCCACTTTCTGCCAAACATATTGCTATCGGGTAGGCTAAAAACCTAATAATTGATACTGTTCTATGGATCCACGTGGAGTCTTCGGCCAAACTCAGAACTGTTCTTTAGCCAGGTTTTATTTAAGAACAGAGATAGGAAAGACAGTACCAGACCAGGACCAATAATCCATCTCCCCCTGTATCCTGTCTCGGACAATGACCAAGAGCAGGCTTGTTGGACAGCATATATTGTTGAACAAGGCTGTCACATAGTAATACTTCTCTGTGGTATTTTCCTGATCTCCAAATATTAGTGTTCAGCTGTCTTCTGATCCAGTGTTGTCATATTTATATCATATGGCCCACAATGGGTTTTTCTTCCTTGTGTTTTTCTGGTCAAATTTTGAACTTGGCTTAATTTTTGGCTTCCCCAGTGCCCTGTTCCAAAGGACTGCTGCCACCACATTTGATGCCTCCTGACTCACAGGGGATTTCTTCATAAAAAACTTCCTTATGCAACTACCTTCCAATCACAAGTGTTGCAAAATTAGCAGATACTTTTCCTGCGCATATCTCTCTATTTCAGATTCCTCTTTGTAAAATACAGCCACATTCTCACAACATGTAAGGATGAGGCTTATGAGTCACTGAGATGCTGTGCCAAGCCTGTGGAAAAACCCACTGGGAGAATGAACAGCTGAACAGCATGCTGTACATGAATCTGAGACCCAGATAGTGAATAATGAGGAGAAAACAAATTGTCAGTGGGATGCTCATTAAATGAACACCATCCTCTAGTGTACTGGACAAGCATAGACAAGCTTGTTATCCATTTCTGTAATTAGAAGCAGTGTCCTAATTGATGTGCAGAACTGTGCCAAATTCAGGTGACTCCAGTTAGACTTTGCTGTGTAGCTTATGCATATCCCACCTCTGAGGTAACACCTTTCTCTTGAAATGAGACAGCTGCTTACTACAAATAGACATTGTATTTTTTTGTTTGTAAGTTCTGAAACACACAAGAGATTCAGTTTTGAGAACAGCTGAATTGATTATTCTGAGGATTTAATTTCACAACCTACCCATTTCATTATGGATAGGCCAGTGCAAATATTATTTCTGTAAATGAAAAAGACCAGTGATAACTACTGTGACCTGTAGAGATTGTATGTGTTAGGGTTAACTGGAGTGTTTGTCAGGCTCCTCTTGGTAATGAAAACCAGCTGCTCTTTGGTAGTATCTAGCAGTTCCCATGTAAAACTAAGTTGTGTTTTGTAGAGGGAAATGTGTTGGCAAGATGTCCCAGGCTGGTAAATATAAAAGGGACGGGTTTAGAAACCTCTCTGAAAGCAGTATCCTCTGATATTTATGTATATTTATATTTATACCTATTGAGGAAAGGGTCAAATATTGATGCCAGCTGTCCAGCTGTAGTGGCAAAGAACTGTGAGTGAACAAATTCAGGAAAGATCTAAGTAGATTTTTAAAGTAAACTCTCCTTGTTCTGTCAGCTGTTTTACTTCTGGTTTAGAGATGATATAAGCTTCCTATCGATGTGTGAAAGATTGCCTTTTTCCTCCCCAAATCTTACTTTCCTGCATAGGCAGATGGAAATTCAAAAGTCCTGTGTTCTATAATACATATCCTGTGGCAACTAACTGGGGCGATATTCTGTCATGGTCTGGTGTGACCATACTGAAAAAATGATGGGAAATAAACATTTTGAATTTCACATTAATAAAGAAGACAGTATAAAGATAAAAAGTGAATGAGTGAAGCAGATTTAAGTAAATATAAACTGTGATAAAATTGAATGGTTTTAAGTTTTCTGTATATAAAACAGTCTTTGGACATAATTCCCAGCACAGGCATAGAAAGATGTGCCTGCCATATGCCTAGAATGGCAGAGCCAAAGTAATTACATTGGTTACTGTTAGGCCACAGCCTGAAGCTGAAAATGTGGTATATCTAATTTCTTAGTGGCAGAACCTGAACTTCTCTGCAACAGGAAAACTCATTGAAGAAAAGCTGGTATGAGCCAAAGCAAAGTCTCACAACCTTGTTTTTTCAGTTGTTAATAAAAGTAGCCATTGCTCCATAACCTCTTTCTGGCAGAAGGTCAATGTTCTGCACATTCTGAGGGAGACAGAAGCTAAGTGCAGCATAAGTGGTAAGGTCCTATATCCACACTGTGGCATTACTGGTGCTTGGTGTTCCATACCTGTGCTGTATATCCAGATGCTCTGTAGTATTATACAGTAGGCAAGGGCAGTTGCATGAAGCCAAAAGGAGAAGTCCCTGGCAGTGTATGACTTTGGGGGCCCAGTGGGGAAGGAAATATGCTGTGTGGTTGCTTTGTGGTCCATAGGCTCTGCTTCCCCTCGCCTCTTTGTTCACCTACCCTGAGACAGTAGAATGAAAACTAAAAGAACATTTCTTGGAGTAGGCTTCCTCTCCAGGCAGGGGCACATACGTTTTCGGGGTTGCCCTTCTGGGATGCCTGACTGAGAGGTGGCAAAAAATGGAGACTACATTACCAATCCTAGTTATAGGACACTTGAATTTTGGCAGCAAAACACGTAGAATGTTGCCTCCCTCAGCTGTTTCCAGCTTTAATGGCAGCAATCCGTGAGGATTTGTTTTTGGCAGTGGATTAGTACTAATTTTTCTGTGGGTGTTTAAAGGCGGAGGAAGGCTGAGGGCTGATGGCAACTGTGGAACTTTGGAATCACCAGTGACTGGTGCCTTCTCCTAAAGAGGCTACTAACACCCTTAAGGGCTGGCCTGGGGCTGCACAGCCATAACTTGCACCAATAGATTTGGCTTTCTGCAGCAAGTATGTGAGAGCAAAGCCATGGAACCAGCATAGGCTGCTGAACAGCAAATCCAACATGTAGGAACAATCCATTCATCTGCTCCTGCATGGGCAGGAAATCCTTTTTCACCTGCAACCTGCTTCAGAGTGAAATGGTAACTTGGGTGATGCGAATAATGAGTGTGCAAGCGGGGTACTTGTAATGAGAGATCTTGGTTGACACTGAGAGACAAAATGTTGAAGATGAGTGGTAAGAATAATATGAAAAGAAATTATAGACAACTCTGTTGCTGTCCCAGAAGTTTTGTCTTCATGACACTGTAGGAGCGGACTTGGGCAGCTGAGCCTTGGGCATATTTGGGTTGCTAAAAATTGCTCAGGAGGGGCATTCATAGGCACAAGGTCTTTGTGGTGCACTGTGGGAGTCACTGGCAGCTAACTCACAACAGAGATTTGTTGTAGTTACCAAAGGTTTCATCTGCTCTTCCATCATCACAGTAATCCCATTTTACCACATGTTGTGCAGAAGGTTATTTGGTATATAGCAGTTCTTTTCATTAATTTTTGGCCACTCATTTATATTTAATGTTGAATCCCTGTGAAAATAACAAAAAATGAAAAGCAAGTTCTAGAGGTGCTTTACGAGTGTACTATCTGATAATTCAATCCATCTGGGTATATGTGATTAACATTTAGGTTTAAACAGCTTGAAAATAATTTAGCAATTCCCCATCTTTCATTTGTTTCTCCTCCTCTCCTTTCCAGAAATACCAAGCACTTCAAAGAGCAATCTAGTTATAAATGAAAGCATATCTACCTGCTTTAAAATGCCCATGTCATTTCTTAACATCAAGGGAGAAAGTGATGTGCGATAAAATTTTTAATTTCAGCATTCTTTTTATTCACATAGGGAAAAGAAAGAAAGAAATGCTAGCTTATTTATTTCCAGGAAACATTAAAAATTCTCTACTCTGCCCTGCAGTGTATTTTGTTTTGTTTTATTTTGTTAATAGTCTGTGTTCTGATTGCTGCTTGTTAAAGAATAAAAGAGGATTCTTTAGTCATGGGAATGCAGAGATGTTTATTTCCACTTTGGGAGTATAACATACTTTACAAAAAATTCATCTGTTTTCAGATGCTGAAGCACCTGGTGTCCCACGCTCCACCCAAGATTATAAAAATATTTGAAACTGCAGGAAGGCAATACAGCTGTGCAAGCTTATACGGGGTCTTGTTGATTTAATTAAGTTCAGAAAAAGCAGCCATACCAATAAATGTGTAGTTGCTTGAAAGAGAGAAGTGGCATTTGCTAAAATAGTTTTCATCCTTAATTATCCAGTGTTTATTTAAACATTATAGTCTCCTATAATTTCTCTGGTGCTGTGGCATAACCAAATTCTGTTCTTGGTTGAAATCATGTGTCAAATGACTACTTTTGAAGGGTGAAATGACACAGTGAGAGAAATTCAGATCCAGGTCTTGTTGTTCATGTTTGTGGCAGTGCAACCTGGTTAAAAAGGAAAAACAAAATGAAAACAAGGCAAATTAAGTTTTCTGCCCTTGTGTGGGATCCTCCTTGGCAACAAATACTGCCTCTTGTATAAAGAAGACCTTCATGCCTTGATTTGCTAGGCAGTTTTATAGTTACAGGAAAGAGTCCTGGCTGAAGGGTACCATACATATGGGGCAAAGATCAGTGAATGTTTCAGTGGATGGAATTCAATTCCCGGAAGGGTGGATGTGTCATCTCCTGTTGGTCCAGTTGGGGGAAAACTCCAGCAGTCATCCTGGAAACAGGAAGAGTGACACCACATTAAATGAGGAGGCAATAGGGTGATGTTTAACATTCAGGAAAAAATGAGGATATGGAAAATGGTATAGTGTAAAAATGGGTCTATGTCTGATAGATAATATTGAAATCCAAAAGAACAGTTGTTTCTCATAAGTGAAATTTTTCTGCAAAACCTCGGTGTATGGAAGAAATAGGGAATTTTCAGCTTTCCCTAAGCTCAGGAGTCTGAAACTACTTGGAACAATAGACACAAATCTATATGAGAAACTGTTTGTAATTTCCTTCATTACATACCATACATGGCAAGTTTCCAACAGTTAACAACTATAAATTGCTATGTCATTATTTAGCAGAAAATATATTGGTAGAGAGATAGTAAATCTCCACTAAAGGCACAGCATGTGGAACAAAGATTTTAATTTCACTCACTCGTCTTTAGTTTCTTGTGCTGGAAAATCAGTTATAGTTTGATTACATAAAGCATTGATAGATGGGAAATTGTTTTCACGTATTTGCTCTGCTTCCTGTTTGAAGTGTTCCTGGCTAAACTCACTGGCAGTGCTTTCATGTGGTAATTCTGTATTTGCATATTGTCAGGGGAGGACTGAAACTTGAGAAATCTTTTAAGTGAGGTTTTAATATAAAAGCACAATGACAGAATTTCTGGAAACAGAATAAAGCAATGACGGAAAAAAATGGCTGTGCTTAGCATATGCAAACTGAGTGGAAAGATGGAGAATTACCCCTCTTTTGTTACATATTTTTGTTTACTTGAGATGCAGTTATACTGAAGATGTGCTGAATTAAACCTCATTTGACTGGATAATCAATGAGGCTGCTTCTTCAGAGAGAGGGTTCGCTGTAACTTCTGAGCTTGGAAAGCATATGGCATGAGTGACCAGAAACCACTCTGCAGGCTTAGGCATAGTTAATGTGAGTGTTGAGACACTGGCACATATTCTAAAAGCTGTGTAATATCACTCCAAGTCTTTACATGCTTCTTCTCTCCCTGTCTCCAGTGATATGAAACTGAAAGAAAGCTAAACTGATTTGTAACTATTTCATATTCAAGTACACAAACGCATCCTTGCTAAAGGTGGTTTCCTCAGCTTGCTTGACTATGCTGCTTGACTTTGCTGCTGCAAAGTTTGATATGATCATTGCCTGTAATTTAGAAGCACATCATCAGAGAACCTGTGCCTGAAAACACGGGTGCTCAAATTCATGTGTGAAGCTGTACTTTTCAGTACTGTGTCCGCACACTTTGCTAAGTAGACATAAATGAGTCTGAATGGACCGGGACAGCAATTTCTTAGGGAATCAGCTGATGACCAGTTATATGGATAACTCTAGTTGGGTGGGGCAGTCTCACCCACAGGGCTCAACACAATTCAGCTCTGCACCTACTGAGCCCTTCAGAGCAGCACTGAAATAGAAATCAGTGCATGCAATCCCATGCCTTTGAAATGCAGAGATTTATTAAGCCTTCGATTACTCCAGGGGTTTCTGTAGCATTTATTACTCAAGAATCGGTGTTTTCCAGAATTAATAACTGTGTTTTTGTAACAAGCTGGCTAGATGAACCAGACTTTCTGTAAATGGGAAACAGCTACAGAGGTTGAGACGGAAATGTCGGTGATTTTGAGTGGCCAGTCAGAGGTGGATAGTACCAATCTCTCTTTGCATCATGGAGTTAAGCATTTTCTTCTGCTCTACTTAGACCAAGCAAGAGGATCAATGAAAATACATAGAAATCTGTCTCTCAGGTGAGGTACCTGGACCAAACCTAGAGCAGTTCAGAAGTGCAGTTTTATGCCTCTCTGTGAAGTCTTCAGAAGTTTTAGCTGCAAAGGTGAATGTGGTTTCTATTGATCATGCAGAAACCGTACTTTTGAAGGGTCTGTAATTGCCTGAATTTATTCAGCTTTTCACTGAGCAGGAAAGACAATTACTGACAGACAAGCTGCACTGTCAGTGCCAGCTATTATGAAGTATGTGCTTTAAAGTTAAGGATTTTGAAGAAAAGTTGCCAGAATTTACCAGAACTGAGTGTTATTTCTCTTTTTGGTCCAGTAAAGACTGGGAGGGATAAATCTCAAAGCCATGCCACCCAGGTTGTAAAATTTGATCCTCAAATGGTTATGGATGGGGAGAGCCATAAAGCAAAATGCAGGCTGCAAAACATGAAGCTGTATGTTGGCAGCATTCTGGGCTTCCAACCTGCTGACATAATTTTGTTACACACTTCTACTAAGTTAATTTCTTGTATTTGCTCTACTTTGCTACACTTATATGCTTTTATGCTAGGAATGTATTTACCTATATATATTTTTCCACAAAAAAGTTGTCTATCTGCATATACATGCAATGCAGACAGATGGAATATAACCCAGTCTATGCAGTATCAACAAACTTATGCCCTTTTTTCCCCCCCCTTTACATTTAATTTAAACTGTTTTGAATGCCACCATCTGCACAGCAGTATGCCTCAGCAAACCCTGCTGTTCCTAAAAACTATTGACTGAAAAATTCTGCCTGCTCTGAAACAAAGCTATACTACTTACCCCTTTTCTCAAGTGCACAAAGAAAAAAAGAAGCTAATAGGTGTCTCGAGGCCTTTTGGTGTTATTTCAGATAAACAGTTGTGAATTCTAAAGCTGTAACTTCTTCATATCCAGCCTGTTAATTAATAAAATGGCTTAAATGTAAGTTAGTCACCCATGTAAATGTTTTCTTAGTAAGTTTCAGGATGGGCTCACGAGTATGCCTGGCGAGCAGTCCTTCCCGAGAGGATGCCAAGTTCCGGCTCAGACTCACCGGCTGACCTCAGCTGCGGAGATGCATGAGCTGGGGGCAGCTTTACAGTGCCCGTATTCTATTCAGTTCAAAGGAGATGGATTTAATAAAAACTGTTATAATTTGAAAAGATTTTGCAGTTCAGAAAAGCACTTAAAAATCCTTGCTGGTAAACTAAATAAATGATCCTTTATTGCATCTCTTCTTTGTGTGGCTGCAGGGCGTTTAACAAGGACCTCTGCTGTTCATTTAATTTATTACATCCCCTTACACTTCACATTCTTTTTACTTATTTATTTATTTATTTTAATGAGTTCTTGCGTTATTGGTCTTTTTGCAACATTTTTTCATGCCCCTTGTGTGCTTATATGCACCAACTCTATGTCCCATAAAAAATATTGCAAATCCTCCAATAACAGCTGGTGTAGTTAATAAACCTGCAACTTTACTCTTGTTGAACTATGTCAAATCCCTGTAACATCTGGCATGTTTTAATTTCTATGCTCTTGAGGGTTGAATTTTTATTTAAAAATTCCAAGATATGGCCTTGTCAAGAATTTCTTTGCACTATAGCTTCCTTAAGCTCCTTAAACTACTTCTGTAAGTGTGGAGACTTTCAATAGACAATGGACAAATATTTATGGATTTTTAATTAGTTTCATTTGTTTGATATATTTTTTTAATTTTCTTTTTTGTTTTCATGTATGGTGAGCAGCACAAGCAGATGAATATGCTATTTCTCCCTGCTGAGCTGATCTTTCTGTCTGTGCTACTGAATCTGTACCTATAGATTCTACTTGAAAGAAGACATGAGCAGTTTTGGACAAGGGGACCATGCAAGCTGTGATGGTTAGGTTAAAAATACGGTTTTGTCCCTCCTGCTCTGTCACGTGAGATTTTTGTAGCATGCTTATTCTTACTATTTTTATTAACTCTGAATTTATGCCCTTTTCAGCTTAATGGTGCTCTCCTTCTTATAACTGGATTTCAGTAGTTCCTTCTCACTTTTTGTACTGGGCTGGACACACAGGTCAGAATTAACCCTCCAGAGGTTTTGTTTGCATCCCTCTTAGTTTCCTGCCCTCCCACCTGCTCTCTCACCCACACATCTGCTTCCCTGTTTTTAAACAAAAATCGTGTTTACGAAGATTTGCTGGAGTGTGTCAAAGGGTTAATACATTCCTCTCTCCCACTTCAATTTAATGAATCATCTGTGTCTTTGGTATTAGCTCATCCGAGACTACCCCAAATGATATATGATCTGTTTAGGCACTTTCAGGCAAACCATGCCATTAGCAAGGCTTCCACAGTACCCCCTCAGCTGTGTCAAAGACAGGTTAAAGCATTTTATTGGCTTCACAAAAAGGATGAATGATGGGAATGAGAAACAAAACAGAACAAATGCTCAGCTGGGGTTTCATTGTTACCACCTCTTCCCCTTGGTTCAAGGTTATGGGTCTGCACACCAGCTCACGTTTAAAGTCTGACATGCGTCCTTCTCTTTTGTCTAGATAGATATAATAGTATTAATATGTGTAAACTAAAATATACACAGGTACTTCTCCCAAAATGCCAAAGTTGTGGAAAGGATTCAAAATGATTTATTTTGGAGGCAAGGACACTGAAAACTTACAAATCAAAAACCAACAGTGCTGTGAGCAGCACTGGGCCTGAGAAAAGGCAAACCTCCTGTTCATTTTATCATCACTTCCCTGCCCTCAGCTCCCCTGCTGGCTGCTGAGGTCTTGTGGCATGTCTGTGAGTGTTATCTCTTTTGTTCCCGGGGAGTCAACTTCTGTGGAATGCATGTGGAGAAACATCTAAGACTGTCTCTGGGAAAGATGTCTCGTTCCAGGCAGGAAAGCTTCCTTAGCAAAATCAACTGTCTCTTTGGTAGCAGTATCTTCCGAAAAAGAGTTATTTATACCTACACTATGAAAATTAATAATGTTACTCAGGAGAGTCAGTGGAAACCCTTTGTTAGAAATGGGTGTGATTCTTTATAATGTGATAAAGCAGTGGGTCCAACAACATGCTGGAAAGAGATATTAAAGCAGTTGTTAGTCTGTGCAGACTGGAAGACTGTGTAGCTGCTTGAAAGACTGAGCCAGTGAGCACAGCCTGAGGGCTATCTGGCAGCTGGAGATGTGCTCAGCTTCTTGGAAACATCCCTTCCGAGCAGAGTGAGGGAGGGCTTTCATCATGTATGTGATTTACCATCTGCAGTGTAACTCACACCATGGCACAGCTTTACTGAGGGGAGAGGGGCATGACTACAGTTACCTGTATCTGGGGGTTCCCAGGCAGAGGGTTGTGTGTTGTGGCATACATACAGTAAACAGGAGCCTGAGAAAGTGTCAGCGTTATAGGTTATGCAACACATGTGTGTCAACACCTGCTTTATGGGAGCAATTGCACAGCACCATTCGGAAAACTCAGTGCTTCGTGGCCGCTACTCACACACAACATAAACCACCTTATATTTCTGGATGACCAACTGCCCAGTCTAAGCTGTATACGCCTGGAGATGCAAATTGTCAAGAAATTCCAGGCCCAGGTATGCCATTCTCTCTGACCTTGCTGAAGGAAATTTGGATGTGTGTTAATCTCCATGGGGGTGAGGCATGTGTTTCTCCCACTCTAGTTCAGAGCAAAGGCTGCGTCTGCATTGCCCTGTGTGCTAGATTAGATTATTTCCCCCTCCACAAACTGTGAAGGAAAGACACTGTAGTCTACAAATATAGTTGCTTTCTAAAATACCTATAAATAGGTACCGTAAATTAACAGCATATTTCATTTATTTTATACGGTACAATGAAACACTGCCTCTTTCTTGACTATCGTGTCTACTATCAGGTGTGCCAATATGCTTTGATAATGGCAGTGAACCTGGAGAGGGTTCCTTATGAGAATAAACTCCCACTGCTGACCTACACGCTTGTGCCCTGACTGTACAAAGGACCAAGAAATAAGATTCTTGTGGTAAAGAAAGGGAAAGAAATAAAACCACTCACTGTTTTTAATTGGAATTTGAATTTAGAGAACTAATTCCTTTCACTATGCAACCAGTGCAGTATTAGCACTCCAGGATAAATGTTCATGTATCTACTAGAGATAACCAATAACACAGCAAAACAATTGCCTTTCCACATGGAAACCTTAGAGTTGGTTGTCTGACATTATATTTTACATTTGTCGTATAACTTTTAAGGCTTTAAAAATAAACTAACATTACATAATTCCTAGAGCAAATGGCATAATTTCAATCTAATGCAATTAATTCACTTCTCTACTTGCATGGGCACCCTGGCATGGTGCACGCTTCTGTATCTGGTGCCACTGGGCTTGGAAGAACACCCTCTGTTTTGGCAGCTGCACATTTTATGATCAGCTCCCTCTTACACACAGGTAATTTATTGTCAGGGAGCGGGGAGGGTCCTTCTTTCTGTTGTGTGCTTATGTGAGATTCATGTACAACCAAATGGTACAATGGCTCTGTTGCCTTTTGCCAGAGGAAGCCAACTGTGACCACGCCATCATGACTTACAACCCATGAGCTCTACATCGGCATCATTTTAAGTCCACTGAAAAGTTCATGTTATGATTTTATCTTTTGGAATGTTCTCAGGTACACATAAGCACTAGTGGAATTACAATGTCTCTGACTCTGCAACAGTCTGCTTCACCCAGCTTTCAGTGTAATACAAATCAAGTGCAGCATTATCTGAATCAGCTGGACGACTATGCCAGTTTATACCTATAAGGTTTCATGAAGCTTGTATGAGGCTCTTTGGTTTTAGAACATAAAAGATTTTTTGGTGTAATATTTGAGAGAAAGGTGAAAGCTGTGTCGAGGCATTACTTTACAAACAAATGGTGTTTTGGCATATGCCTTGGTAAGTCCATTGTATTGTTTAATTTTCTAATCTCCAAGTAAATCATACCTTGAGTGCTTGCTAAATTAATTTGGCTTTTGTTTGCATATGTGAATGAGGTTCCTATTTAAATAGTTCTATCTTATTTGGACACTCTGTCAAAACGAAGAGAAAATTACACAGTGAATATACTTTTCTCTGTACTGTTTACTGAGCTTCAGCATACTTTATATTTTTTCAAATTGTGTTGTTTCCAGAGGGTAGCCAGTCTTGTTTTGAAGATAAAAAAGGATGGAGAGTCTTTCCTAAAAATAATTTGTATCTAACTTCCAGTTATTAATTCTTGCCATTCCTTCCTTTCTATTGGTTCATAGGTCCATTCAATAAGCTACTTGTTGTCATGAAAGTGTGTGCTGTGATTAAGCCAACTCAGTCTTCTGGGGCAATTTTTTCAGCTCCATATTACAACATCTTAGGTTTCCTACAAGGGATATTTTTAAGTTATTAGACTGTTCTATTAGTCTTTCATTTTTAGCCCTGTCTTTCTTTTCCATTCTTTGTAAAATATGGATACCAGCATTACATGCAATATTTCTGCACATGCCATACGCAAATGTAAAATCACTTGCTGCATTATTCATGGCTCTCTTTACACAAAGGGATCATAAGAATCACATCCATGCCTTTTGCCAGTTTCATACTGAGAATTCACAGTTTGGTCTTGAAAAAAATTATATTAACTTGGTGATTATCTCGTTAGTGCTTCAAAAATCTTGTTTATATTTTCCAGTGTTTATCCTTGCATGGCACTTAAGTCAGTCATTCTACAATTATTTTTTTTGTGTGTCCTTTCTCCATTCTCAGAGATAGGCACTATAATGGGCCTTCTGCCTTTTTCTGGTACTTTTGTTTTTATCCAGTAATTTTGAAAGGTGTAAAGATTAGTTCATGCAGGTCCCCAAGTTTTCTAGAGATGTGGGACTAGGTGTTTGTGTATCATAGGTAAGTAATCTCTGACTCATCTTTGTTCTAGCCTGAGCATTTACTACTTTATCATTGATCTTAATTGTGTCAGCTGCCTGAGCTCAGTTTACTTTCTTAATGAAGATAGAAGCAGAAAGATTGAAGAAAAGAAAATGGTACAAAACGAATTGCCCTTCCAAAAGCCATCTGCTACCAGCTTTCTTTTTCATTTAGTGGAGGACCAGGTCATCCAGGTTGTTCTGATTTACCATATTTAATCCACTATAACCCTTCCTTTCTGTGCCTGAAATATTTTTCAAATGTTTTATTTTTACAATATTGTTCGCTCCATGTTGGGCCATCTCTTCCTCACTGTGAGAAGACTCTCAAATGATTCTCATTTCTGGGTGAAATTCCTTTCTTTTGGCAGTGTAGAGGTTTTTTTCAGGGAATTATGGTTTATGGACATCCTTCTCAGGTGATCTGCCCACAACAGTGCTTTAGGAGTACAGATAGATGTCACTTATGTGGTGCAAAATGGTCTCATATGATTTTAATCTGATATTAAGTCTTCCTTTTTTATTTGCCTCTGATGAAATGCACTCAAACTTCTACAATCAAATTACTTCCTCACGAATGGAAATTCTTAAGGACCTATAATAAATGTCTTAATATACCAGCATCTAATTTTTCCTGCAAATCTTACTCAAATTCACAAATATAATTGCTGCCGTTCAGAGACATCTCAGAGTCTTAATAAAATTTTTTAGAAAGTGACCTGTTATTTAAAATCAGCTTTTTTGACACAGTACATATCTCAGGGCTGCAGCTATCAGCAAATCTGGACAGTCAATGTCAGTGTTCACCTAGCATGCAAGTGAAATGCAATGAAAGCTGGGATAAACTGCTGAGATATCCCAAAGCAACATAACTTGTCTGGAATCTTACAAAATAGAATGAATGAGGACATTAACAACGTCATATAAACTGAGAATGACAAAGAGATAGACAACAGGTTAGCAAAGGCATACAGAGCTTTTGGAAAACTACATAAAAGAGTCTGGCACAATAAACATCTGAAGAAAAGTACCAAGGTTAGTGTGTACAGAGCTGTTGTACAGTCTACTCTTTAATATGGGTCTGAATCGTGGGTCATCTACCGCAGCCACCTGCGTCTCCTCGAACGCTTCCATCAGCGCTGCCTCCGCACTATCCTGAACATCCACTGGTCTGATTACGTGACCAATGTGTCTGTCCTTGAACAGGCAGCAGTCACGAGTATTGAGGCCATGCTGCTGAGAACGCAGCTGCGCTGGGCAGGGCACGTCTCCAGGATGGAGGATCACCGCTGCCCTAAGATCATGCTCTATGGTGAACTTGCCACAGGCTGCCACCAGAGAGGAGCCCCGAAGAGGAGATACAAGGACTCCCTGAAACAGTATCTCAGCCTTGGCCATATTGATGTGGGACATATCTCAGATCAGGTCTAGGTCTCAGTGCTCAGACTGAAGCTCTGCAACCCTGAATGTGATGCTCCAGAGTCATGACTAGTGTTACAAGTACAAATCTCCCAAGCCTCATCAATAAAACTTCTAATGCAACTTCTGAAGTCATCCCAAATTCTGTTACTACCAGAGTTTTCCTTCTGGTTTCAAATTATATGTCACATAGATTTTACTCTTTGAATTACTGGAGCCCAGATTTGCATGCCTCCTTGGTACACTATCATAGTCTCCCTACAGAAGTGTTTGATCTTTTAAGAAAATCCTCCTTTATCTGTGGGATAAAAGAACCCATCTACGATGCTGTGTGAGTTTGAGTTCCTTCTCTGCCTGATTTGGAACAGGATTTATTACTTCACATGAGACGTGTCTTAAGAAGTATTTGTCTGCATATCCCAAGGTGATCTACTCCACTGTCTTCAGCTGACGATGCTCCATCTTTACAAAATATTCATTCCTGAATCAAATGTAAGCCAAGAATATGACAAACATATTGCCCACTGGACTGTAGTTTTCCATGTTTGTGTCCCTGAGGATATTCAATAAGCAAGACTGAGAAGCACTATGAACAACTGGTAGATAACAAGCAGATAACAATCTGATAGTGTGTGAAGAATACCATAAGGAAACAGTTTTTAATTAAAATCTGTACTGCAAAAGAGTCATTAGAGTTTTACTTGGCTTGCCTCAGTACTTTATCAACAGGAGTGCTTGGTGAAAATAATAGTCAACAACACCTGCTGTCTGCTGCGGGCAAGTCTGAAATGACTGGTCATACTCTGAAAATGCCTTGCAGTTTGGATCCTGGGAAACAGAAGAGGGGGCTGGAACACCAAAACCCCTTCTGGGGCTGTCTGTTGCGGTTTAAGCCCACCCACCCCTTCTGGTGAGAGAGACAAAAAGCAGAGATTATTGGTTGAGATAAGAATGATTTACTGAGAACAGTAATTAGATAAGAAAACAAACAGGACCAGCAACAATGCTAATAACAACAAAAAATAAGAAAGGGTGATTACATGCAAAATGCTCACTGAGTCTGACCCCACACAACCACAGCTGGTGCCACCCTGCCACCTTGTTTGCTGCTTGCTCCCCTTGCTCCCCTAGTAAAGGAACAAAATGGCCATGCACACTCCATGTGGCACCGTTTTCTTCCGCCGAAGCCATGCTCCCTTCTTCCTAGAAGTGAGAAACCCTTCTGCTCCACAGTGATTACTTGCCTGGTGTAGACTACCAACTTGGACATGCCCACATGGCTCCAGGCTCTGCTCCCTCTTGGCTACTGTGAAAAATTAACCCTGTCTTTGGCTGAAACTAGGACAGGGTCTCCAGGTACCAAACACAACAGCATCAGCTAGAGTCAAGCATCTGTGCTCCATGAACAAAAGGGAAGGTGTTGAGTAAGGAATGTTTTGAGAAGGCAGTTTCAGTATCTTGATGGTTATGCAGTACCAAAGTGTAGCTATGAATCCTTGGATATGGACAACTAAACCATCATTAGGATTTTAATCTGGCTTTTGGATCCTGCCTGGGATCAGGAGAAATAATGTGCATAGTTTGCAGGGACCACAGGAATACAGATCTCCAAACATGGCAAAGGCACTCATGTTCCCACCAGTTCTGAAATGCCTGTTAGAAAGTTTGTTCTGTTCTCTCACACAGAGCTCAGAATACATTTAGGAAGGTTTTGGTCCCCTCGAACAGTGTCTGCAGGGACTTAGTCTTTTTTACCCAGGAAAACATAAATAAATAAATAAAATTTTACAAAATTGGGTTGATTCATTAGCTTCAGCAGGGTGCCAGCTCGAACATCTACATGGAAACAGCCTTCCATGGCTCTGACTTGCATTGCAAATTATCTGTAACTTAATAGTGAGTGAAGCTTAGTGGGAGCAATTGCTTCAAACTTTTGCTGCCATTAGTTTAAGGGAGAGGAAATGAGAGGAATCCAGAAGTTTTCATTTCCAAGTGAAGCAAGTCATACAGCACAGCACACGACCTTTTTAAATTGCAATATGGCACCATATTAAACAGAACCCATCTGTGTTTCCTTTGGCTTTCTATCAGTTTACATTTTTTCTTAGATGTAGTAGTAGCAAATGTCAGAGGTTTTTCATCCACTCCTGTAAAGCAAAATTAATATGTGACTGTCTGTAGGTCTATACTTCTCAGTTGACCCTTTTGCTGCAAGCCCTGAGCTGCTTGTCTTCTGTACCAGCAGTGAACTTAAATGGAGACACTGTGTGAAGCGACTTTTATCAAAGTGTTTTGCTGCTGTTAATGAAGTAAGAGAATAGTAATTAATGTGAAATGATGCCTAAAAATGAGTGGCAAGCACTAGCAAGTACTGTCGGGCTATGTAGTCATATGGGCCACTAGCACAGTATGTGGATGGATCTGGGTACCAGGGAGGTGTGTGGGTAGTACCTCTATGGCATCATCAGCATGAGGGAGGAGGGTGGGGCTGGGCTGCCTGAGCAGGGCTGGGGGTTTCCGGGGCTGAGCTTGGGGTGGATCACTGGGGTAGCGGGGCCTTGAGGTCTGATCCTGCCTGTCTGGGGGAGGAGAAGGGGCAGGCGGTGCCCGATGAGCTGATGGCCAGCCTAGAGTCCAGGGGAAAGGACAGGGCCTTGCTGGGGACAGCCTTAACCATCAGTGTGGAATGGCCAGTGATTTTAATTGCTGATTCCCAAGTACTGGTGGTTTCTTACTCTTAGGGGTGAGGATGCGAGCATTTAGATTAAAAAAGCAGGGGATTTGTGACAGCGGGGATAAGAGGTTGATATGGTACTGCAAGGTCATCGAGGCACGAGGCCATGTGTGCCTGGAAGCGAGCTCCTTGGTGCAGCCTGAGGCCCCAAGGGCTGAGAGCTTCGGGGCTGGAAGGGAAGCTGCACTCAGATGGGCTGTCAAAGCTGCCTGCAAGGGTGTTGCCAGAATGGGCCTCTGAACTGGACCCTATGGGGAGCAGGCACCAAGAGATGAGCTCTGGAAATATGAGATTTTGATGATTCCTGCAGCTTAAGGGACTGCCTACTGAGTTTGGTGTGAGTGGGCCTTTGTTTTGAAGGGCTTCACTGCCAGGGAGAGAGGAGGTGGATGATTTTGGTAGCCAGGGGTGGTATGGTTAGAGATAATCCCTCTTCTGACATTACTTTGTCAAGTTTGGATTCCGTCTGGCAGTGAGAGAACCAGGGGAAGATGTTTGTGACGTACAAAATGCTGTTGGCATGTCAGACAGTGGTGTTCTGGCTGGGGTGTTCCAAGGGTTGCTGGCATCCTCCACCACCCACTTGCAAGGGAATGAGTGCAAGTTTTCGGGTGTATGAAGTGGGATTGATCTTGTTGAACTGCAAAAAGTCATCTCATCTTAAGGCCAGTATCCAAACTGGTTAAGGAGAGTTTCTATCTGGAGGCACCGAGGTATTTTTCAGGGTATGAGTCTTATTGATCATCTCTGGCATTGATGTTGCTATTCTGTGTGTTCAGAGGGAGGGAGCTGCCTCCCGCCAGCAGCAGCCTGTGGAAATGACCTACTGAGTCTGTCTGTATCTTACTGCTGTAGCTGAGTCAAATATGCTGGTGAAATACATCACTCTCTTTTATGAGATTTTCCCCCTCTTGATTCCAAGGCTATAGTTAAGCAGGCACAGGCACCAAAGTGGGACCTCTCAGTACCTTAAAAAGCAACGTAGAGGTTGCTGCATTTTACCTACTGCGCTATATAGAAAAAGACTGAGAAAGACAGGATCACTGAGTTGTATGGCACTTGCTCCAAGAGCAAAACAAGAGTGACAATTCAGGAAAGACTCATGAGTGAATCTGACAAAACTAAGCTGAAAATATGCAGAGCCCTTCAGGTATTTCCAAAATTCAAAAGCCAGCTAAAGCAGTACTTACATCTAAGTCTTCATTTTGCTCTCATGGAAGCTGTGGAACATCAAAAGACAGAAATAAAGCACTGATTTTTGGTTTTGATTGTTTGTTTGATTTTTTAATAAACTTTTGGTATGTTTTCTCTTCATAAATAATCTTTTGGGTCACTTTCTCATCCTTCTAGTTTGTCATTACACATACTTGTGACAATCATGGGAGCTTTGCACTGATTACTATAAATATGTTCAATTAGATCAGGGATTTTTTAGGTATAAAATTATAAAAACTAAGATGGATCAGAGGCTAGTTGAAAAATTTCACCTAATCTTTTAATTAAGAGTTTTAACTTCTGTCTAATATTATATTTCTCTTTTGAAGCAAGTAAGATTGCTTGTGGGGATTTTTTCCCCCCAGGCTGCTGAGTCTTCCAAAAGTGAAGCAGAAGCATGAACAGCCATGAGAATAGGCGATGTATCTGATTTTTAAAATTTCTTTTTGAAAGCTTTTCTGTTTTCTTGGTCTGTTTCTGGGTCTTGAGGTTTTTCTGAAAGTGTAAAGTCCTGTGCATCTGGAGATGTAAGGTTAAGGAAAAATGGCTGTGCTGCTTTCTCATATCTGCTTAATGATGTAATGCAATGCAGATTAATGCCTCTCCTCAGCTGGCAAACTCTGGTGGAACTCATTCACACACTCACATGTACATACACATACTCACGCTTTTCCCCTTTTTGTGACCTTGCAAAAACACCCCAAACACAATCTCAACAGAATCTGTTTCTGCTCACGGAAGTAGCAGATCCTACTCTACTCTGCTGAAACATGATTAATGAAGTATAAATGGATAGTTTACTTATTGAAGGATGACTGGCAGATTAAAGACAGATTAAAGTCGATTGTTGTTTCCATATGAAGAAGGCAACTACTTAATTCCTGGCAGGCAGCAGTCATTTTGAAAGTCTGTTTGCTTTTGATGGCAGTGAAGGATTGGCAGAAGGATTCCTGGGAGAGTGTAAATTTTTCTCTGAGATGGAGCCGCCAAATATTTCCTGTGCAATATGTCCCAGCTTTTATATATTAAGAGGTATACAAAAGCATTGAGAGTAAGGAGGAATGGAGAACTCTCCTGGAAGCACTCAATAAATCCTGCATCAGGTAATAAACTTGCTGATATCAAAGGGCTCATCTGCTCCTTAAAGATAAGGTCTTATGTAATTTGATTCTTATCAAAGACCCATGAGTTTGCAAAATTTAGTTAGCAAATCTTCTGAGCAAAGGCCATGACAAGCTATTTGTGAAAACAGCATGATGTATTTCACAGATGTCAAAGCACTAGAGCAGTCTTCCTTGCAGTATCTTAGGATGTTTGAATTTCTTGCTGAAGCATAAGAAACTAGGGAAAAGAAGTAATGCTAGCTCAGACATATGCGAAATATTTTTAAGCTGAGAAGATTTGGTCACTGGGAAACCTTTGTGTCTCACAGTTCATCATCAACTCTTACAATATGCAATGCTCCAGTCTAAAATCTATCCCTGTGTGCTGTGACGGCAGTGGTTTCAGCAGCTGCAGCAGCTTTCATGGGGTGAATCCTGCCTGGCAGCTGCAGAGGATATGATCTGGGTTCATGCAAGACAAGCCTTGTTGGCAATCTCTCCCACCTTGCCTTGGAAGCTGTCTTTGAGCTGATCCTTGCCCGGTCTGCATAAACTTGTGCCTGTACTGGTCTTTCACCTTATTGACCCAGACTCACAGGCTAATGTCCTGACTTGAGCAAGAGTGATGTCTGTCCAGCTGTGCCTTTTGTTTTCTTCCACCGTGGACCAAGCTACACCAAATAACTGTTTCACACTGGTGAAGAGTACGTACAAGGAAAATCAATTGCAAGTTACTGCACTTACTCTTTGAAACTACTCTCTGAAAACAGGATCAGCCTCTTTTGATGTATTTTGTAGTCACATTTTATTTTCCTTTCTAGAAACTGCCACATTTTGTTCTGATTTTATTCCTCATGATAAACATATAATAATAATCAACAACCATGATTTCAAAAATGTTGTTTTGGAAGTCTATTTGCAAACATGTCAAGTGATTTTTTTTTTTTTTTAAATGCATACTTTGGTATTTTCCTTTTATTTTCTCTGATGGTGTCTCCACAATTTCACTTTCTCTGCAGTAAACATCACAGTAATTACAGTGTCAAGAGACAGTGCTGAAAAATGGGCCATTCTGGTTTCATTAGTTCAACATAACCAAATGAGTTTAGGTAATTTGGAAGCAACGTTTTCACCTCCAAGAGCCAGGTTACTGTGTCCATGCTGAGGGTGTGTGAAATGAGACCAGTGACAAAATGAGCTTTAGTTCTTGCCTATTGTCACAATGCAGCCCCACAACCCTGTGCAGCAGCATGCCCTGCAGGAGAGCAGCTGGCTCTGCTACGTGAGGAAAGAAGCAGCATTGCTGAGAACCGCCCTGTGGGGTATCATTGCTCATTAATGAGCTTAAGTGGACCCAGGTGGAGTGCAGAGGCAATACTAGGAGAGATTTTGGCACCAGTGTGACTAAATAAACACATGGAGGGTTTTTTTTTCTTCAGTTATGAAACCGCTGGACAGCTGAAGAAGGATGCTGGTGATCCAAAAGGAAACACTTACTTTGCTTTGCACTTTGTTTTGAATATATAGCAATGTCTGGATGTATTTTTTTGTGGTTGTTTTACTTTTGTTAACCAAAACATGTTTCTTATTTTTTCTGTCACTAATTTACACTGCCTTAAAACTCACTTCATTTTCCTTCAGGTTCAGTTAAAACCTAGCTGAGAGCTTGGCTTTTGCAAGAGGCTGCATTTATTGAGATGTGAACTTCCACACTCCTTAAAGGCTGTTCCGTATGCTGTAAATAGGTTTGTTGGCTGCGTTTGTTCTCACCACCTGTAGGCATTTAATTCAACAGTTAAAGCAGGAGCTTAGTGTCTTAGATCTTTCTATAGTTGATCTAGAAAAATGCACGTCTTCATCCTATTTGGAGTAAATTGCCCTTTAATGTTGCCTTTCCCTTTCCATCCACATAAACCAAGCCTGTGGTGACTTTCTTGGGTAAGAGAGATAAAGCTAGGCACAAACAAGTGAATGAATACAAGGATAGTATTTGATGTTGACCTGTTTCAGCTGTGAGGGATCCTTATACAGAGGAGTTTGCCTTTGTCGTGATTACTCCCTATATTTGTTTTATTTTTTTTTAAGTTCAGCCAACTTCTGTTATAGTATTTGGTATGCTCATTAGAATTCCAGATGGTTTTGGGGTTTTTTAACATACACAATACATTAAACCGCTGAAATGCAATCTCTGTGGAATCTCTTTGGTTTCCTTATAAATATTTACCTTCCACTCAAGCTTTCTAGCTATCTTGTTGTTTCTGTCCTATAATAAGATCCTTTAATATAGCTCCCAGAGCTGTAGTATAGAACCTTCCACCTTATAAAAAGGAAATTTGCAATGGATGTAAGGAAATGATATCAGAAATAACCCTGCAAACAGTTTGCCAGTGAGTTAGAGATAGTGTCAAGGCTGGCATTATGCCAGGACTGGGTGACCACTACTTTTGGATACTTTTCTAAAGTTAATTTTATTTTTTACATATGTTCTTTCCTCATCCCCCAAAGAAATATTTTTGCAATGCTCTTAAAAAACCAAAAAAATCAATGCCAGCCATTGGATCCTTGGAAGAAACTTTTAACAACAAGGAATGCAGCACACTCACAAATAGAATAAAATACTCAGACTACAAGAAACAGATTTCTTTAAAGATAAAGATTGTGGTCAGCAGTAAATAAGACAAAATAGAGCTTTTACTATGGAGAGAAAAAAAAAAGCAAAAGGAATGAAAAATCTGATTTGGTGAATTATTTCTAGTGTCAAGTCCTACAGATCAAGGCAGAAGTTCCATTACTGCTAAGTTACCAGTTACTACCTGAGGTATAAATAAGAGAGTATTTAATGTGCATTGCAGTTGGCACTTTCAATAAAATCCCTGTCTGGGGGGTGTCTGCAGCTAATGTTCGCATAGATTTCACTCTGTGCAATTTCATACAAATATCTATTGCAAATACTGCTGCATTACAGGGGAGCTGTTCTTGCCACCAGAGATCTTTGTAGCAATCAAAATCCAAGCAGACTCCTACCTTGTAAAACTAAACAAATCCAAACATCTCCAATGCCAAAACTCAAAGAATTTGAGCCATTCCTCCCAGTGTTGTCAAGTCAGAATCATGGAATAGTTTGGGTTGGAAGAGACATTAAAGATGAACTAGTTCCAATCCCCCTGCCATGAGATGGGACACCTTCCACTAGACCAAGTTGCTCAAAGCCCCATCCAACCTGGCCTTGAACACTGCCAGGGTTGGGGCGTTCACAACTTCTCTGGGCAACCTGTTCCAGTGCCTCAGCACCTTCACAATAAAGGATTTCTTCTGTATACCTAACCTGAATTTCCCTTATTTCAGTTTGAACCTGCTACTCCTTGTCCTATTGCTACAATTCCTGATAAAGTGTCCTCTTTGGCTCTCTTGTAGGCCTCCTTAAGGTACTGGAAGGCTCCCATGAGGTCTCCAAGCAACCTTCTCTTCTCCAGGCTGAATATCCCTAACTTGCTCAGCCTGTCTTCATAGGGAAGGTGCTCTAGTCCTACAGCAAATTTGAGTTGATTGGTCTGCTTGTTTACTCACGCCTCATTCAATAGAGGGTTGAAAATCCTCAAAGATGGCAATTTCATAGTTTCCCTGAACATCTGTTGTAGTGCTTAACCACTGTCACTGTGAAACCTTTCCCTTACTGCAGTCTGTGCTCATTGTTTTTGCTGGGCACCTCTAAGTCATCTGACTCCATCTTCTCTACAACCCTATTTAAGCTGCAGAAAGGCTACAGTTAGATCACCTGACCGCTCCCTTCTCTCAGCCACTGCTTCTATGTTGAATCATCCTAACCATCAGAGGCAGTTTGCCCTTCCTGAACTGGAAAAACCAACCCAACAAACCCCCCCAAAACCCCAAACTAAAAACTTCCAACCAACCAAAACACAACCAAACAAAAACCCCAAACCAAACAGAAAAATACCAAACTACTAAAAAACCCCCCAACCCCCAGAAAACCCTAAACCTCAGAAAACAACCCTAACCAAAAAAATCGCACCCCATTTTGCTCACTTTTCCTTAAAGGCAAAATTTTCTAAGGTCAATGGTTTTGCTCCTTCATTATAAATGAAAGGATGGGGCTCTGATGTATTTACTTTTTCTCTTTCTCACTTTTCTTCTGATAGATAATCAGAAAGACAGTGCTTCCTTCAACTACTTCTCAACCATCTTGAAATGATCTTTTTTCTTGAGCTACCACTGCAGAGAAAGGCTCAAAGTAGCTTCAAGATGTCATGTCATCCATCCTGCCGACCTAATAAAACACCATCCGCTATACCACTGACACTTATATAATCCATTTTTGCCTCACATTTTTTTTAAGATTTCCAAGGATGAAGACTCCAGAATTCTCCAGTACTTCAATTTTTTACTGTCAAAAATAATTTCCCCATATGCAAATGAATTTTTCTCATTGAAATTTTATCCTCTTACTTCTTGTTTCCTTCAAAATGAGTACAAAGAACAAATTTGTCTCTTTTAAACAGCAGTCTTGTATGTGTGCCCACTGTTCTCATGTTCCTTTTCAGTCTTTTCTGCTACAGGCTGAACAGGTCAAATACCCACTTTTCTTCCTCACAGATTATGTTCTGGACCTAATTCAATCATCAGTCTCCTGGGGACTCTTACCAACAAGTTTTCTTTACGAGTAACACCCAGTGCATTATCCAGTTGAAGTTTGACCAGTGCTGTGTAGGATGAAGAGATGATCCTGCCAGTGCTGCAGTTTAATTTTCTATTTATTCACCTCAGTGTGATGTTTCTCTTTTCTGCAGTAGCATGATGTTGTTGACTCATGTTCAGCTTGTGATCTGTAGTAACTGCCAGCTCCTTTTTTCCAGAATTGGTTAGTCATCTGCCACCCAGCACCTGTGCATCTGACAGTCCTTACATAACTACACTAAATTCTGCACGTCTCCTTTGAATAATATTATATTTCTGTTGGACTGTGCCTCTGATTTATCATAACTATTTTAATTTCTATATCAATCTTTCAATGTATTCCCACATCTGCAAATGTGTTCCCTCACCCAGAGCAATCGTGACAATATTGTGTTGCAGTGGACTCTGGGTATACCTTGTGGGACTATGTGTGATACATAGCTCCATCCTGATAAAAGCTGCATATAACCCCTCTGGTATGGTTTGCCAGCCCATCTTACACCCTTGGATAGCAGTTTCATATAGTTCATATTTCTCTCAATTAAGAGTGGTAATCCCATGTTCCACAACCTGAAAAAAGTACCAACCTCATAGAAGATGTTATAGTCCACACATGGTCACAGGAGTTTCACTGAAGGAACAAAACCGCCTGTATTGTTATATCCTGGTAAATAATTTTAGACTGTAAAAGACTTCAAGCATTGATGTGCAAAGACATAAGGAAGAAATATTAGAAAGAATAATGAAAATAACTTCAGAATTATCACTGATTCTGGCAACACATGTTGATGACTGTATGGTTATTCATCCCTAACTTGGACAAATGCTGAAACAATCTTCATCACTTAACCTTTGCTACCCTGATGCAAAAATGATATTGAGGACTGATAGAACCAATCACAATAAGTAGTGTGGGTAACAGCATTTTGCTTTTTGAGTAGGAATTCTGCTTTGTGTTTCATTATAATGTCCAGTTAGAGAAAAATACCATGAAGAAGGTTAAAAAAACTACGAAACATGTTATGGAATAGATCCATGGTGGCATGAGTGGAGAAGATACAGCACCTGGATGGAAAACATGCCTGTATTTTAGATGAACGGATCTTATACCTTCTTCCAAAGGAGATCTACAACACAATGCACCAAAGTACTACTGGATTATACTTGTTTTGCTTGTCCCATTGAAGTTGGCAGAAGTGTGGTAGGGGTGCCAATATTTCCAAGGTTTCCATGAAAAATCTCCTGTTTCCTTCACAAAGTCCTGTGCGGTGGTGGGACTATGCCTTTTCTCACTCTGCAGTTGCCCTGTAATGCTTTGTGGTCTGCTCTTAGCACTTCAAAAGACCAGCTGCTCCCTCAGACTATCAGCAAGCTTTTTATCTATAAATAGAGTATAGTTACTGTCCTGATGAGATTCTGAGCTGGCATATAAACAAATGTATTTGACAGGTTTTCTGAGTCTCTCTCTTGGGAGTTAACATTAATTTTTCATATAGAATAAAAGTCAGCAACACATCAAAATATTCTTAAAGCATCTTATGACTCTGAAGATTGTTCTAGTTTGTTTATATATGCTGTTGCTTGTTAATGTGTTAAAATACATAAAATCCTTATTTTCAGAATGAAAGAATATGAACAGTCTTCTTCACTGTGCAAAACTTGGGATCTTTAGTGGCCACATATGCCCTTTGTATTCATTTGTGCATTGGTTTGGAACTGCTCTCCATATTCTCATGCAATCTCTTCTTGAAGCACAACGAGAATGACATGCAGTGATAGTTTTGTTTCAAGTTCCATACCTTCCCGGCTTGAGCTTCGTGTGGTAGTGTGAGCAGAGACACAGCAGATGGCAGTGCATGACATCAATTACCTCTGCTGCGCACTCCTCTTCCCAGCAGTAATTGTCCAGAGCGAGTGAGATTACACGGGAGGGCACTCCCCACTCCCTGGATCCATGTGGAGGAAAGGGAGATGCTTCTGTGAACCAATGTATTCTCAAGCATCACTTTTGCTTGGTGGATGAAGACTTCTGAATCAGCAAAATATCTGCTCTCAGATTTAAGCAGCTTTACAACGGGTAGGAGACTCCAAAGGTCTCCTACATACAGACAAACTGCAGCTTTTATCTGAAGCCAGTCCCAGGTATTTTTGTTTTCACCCATGATTTTATCTTCCACAACTTGATTAATTTTCTTACTGCTTAAAAATCTCGGCAATTTGCATATATATATATTTTTTCTTTTATCCTCATAGCTCTGGTTTTGGGTGAATGGTAGAGTGTTCATTCTTGATGCTTAGTGACATTCGAACTAATATCTGGCACAGAATGATGACATTAAACAAAAGTTCCCTCACCAGGTCCTGATGTGTTTCATCAATTTGATCTGGTTCAAGAGACAATCTGAAGTATGATGAAAAAGAGGATAGAGGAGAAATGAAGGAAACAGGACTTTCTTGAATGCGTAAGAAACTAACACAGGACTGCTCTGATAACAATGACCTGCAAAACAAGGAAGAAATCTCCAAATCAGAGAGTTTTAAGTGTAAAACATTGTTTTTAACTGAGACATTTAATTATGGAGCATTTAGGGAGAACCCAGTGAAGTGTCACTAAGATGATGAAGGGTTTGGATCACCGCTCCTACGAGAGGAGAGCTGGGATTATTCAGCCTGGAGAAGTCTCAGAGGAACATTACCAATGTATATAAGTACCTAAGGAAGGATACAAAGAGGGCAGAGCCAGACTTTTCAGTGGTGCCCAGAGGCCTTGGGCACAAGCTGAAACACAGGAGGTGTTTTTTCAGTGTGAGGATGACTGAGTACTGGCACGTGTTGTGGAGTCTCCAGCCCTGGAGATATTAAGAAAACTGTCTGGACACAGTCCTGGGCAAACAGCCCTAGGTGGCCCTGCTTGAGCAGGGTGGTTGGAACAGAGGCCCTCCAGAGGTCCCTTCCAACTCAACCATTTTGTGATCCTGTGAACCCAAAGGGATGCCAACTCCTGAACTTTTGGAGTTGGTAGCTGTACAGTTATGGTGCTTTCCAACATCAGATTACTCATTGAAAACTACCTGGAGCATTATTAGATAAAACCAATGTCTGAAGTCACACTTGGAAAGCTAGTGTTAGCCAATGCCCAAACATGATGTCAGTATTCAAATTCCAGGGGATTTCCTGAATTCCCTAAGTTACAACCCTAGTGCTACTTTCCAAAATACCTCAGCAAATACGCCAGGTGCTATTTTTTTCAGAATTACATGTTTCAAATGGATCATGAAGTGACAGAAATGCTGGGGTAGTACAAGAGATTGTGTCTTCTGTTTATTACCAACTTACCTGAGCAAGTAACATCATCCTTGCATCACCTGAAATACAAATGAAGGAAAAATCTTGTTATCTTTGTTTTGATTGTATTTTCTCATTCTTCAACCAAGAGACAGACATTTTCTTCTCTCAATATGGCAATTCTAATTACCAAAAATGGAAAATTCTAAAATACAGTAAAAAAATCTAATTACCACAATCTGTGAAAAATATAGTGTTTCTTTTCAATGAACTGAGATGCTGACAAAATCTGCAAGTGTCTTATTAATCTTTTTGAAAGAGTCACTTTTTTGTTTTTTCAAGCAAAGACATGATCAATATGTAGAAACTTGTGTGTCAAACCGTGTAGTAATATCAATTATTTTTGTTGGCAGTCTTATTCAGACTGAATATTTACCCTCTATTTTGAATAATTTTGGACCACAAGATGTAGAAAAATATTTTTATTCTTTTTATTATAAGGCAAGAATATTGCTTTAGGATCTTTTCATTAAAGAAGATTCATTTAGGATCTGCTTCATAAAGTATATGCTCTCTTTCAGGAATAACTAAATAGGAGAAAAAGTCTCTTTTCAAATAGGTTTCTGCAGGGAGCGCAGATTGGGAATTATGTTTGGAATCCCTCCAGAAAGAGATGCATGCATCAAAAGCTTACCCTGTGCTCAAGGTGTTGTTGAGACAACATTCCTGGGGGACAAATGTCATGACCATTGACTTAGAGAGTGGCTCTGACTTTCACCTCTGAAAAGCCAAAAGATTAATGAGCAAAAAGACTAGATTTTTTCTTTTTCCGTGGATGCCATTCCTCCAGGACAGGCTTGAATGCTTGGAAATGTCAAAAGCACTGTGGGGACACTTGTACATCTGAGAACTGGTGAAGTCAGCTCATCAGTCAGAGTAGTTGATTTGGGAAACAAGAATGCCACTGCTAATGCCTGTTTCAAATTCCCTTTATAGAGTTAGCTTAGGATTTTATAATATATAACATTAGCCTTTCAGAGTCCCTCAGCTTTTTCTAGAAACTAAGAGCAAATTTTTACAGTAGTCTTTCTACTGCTTGTCTCAGAAGAAGACCAGCCATTAAAAAAGATCAGACAACTTTCGGTAGTCCTTGTATCACCAATAGTCACCACCCTTGTGAATTTACCAGAACAGTTGATCACTAGTCCTCATGCTTAAGAAACAATCAGTGAGAAATCTCTGCAAAGTCACAAGAGTATCTCACTTCAACTTAACTTTCAATGACATTGGACTTTATCTTACACAGTTTAAAGCCCCTGACGCCACTTCAGCAAGCTTTGAAACAGGGTGTGATTCCCTTGCCAGCAAGACAGGCTGCTTTCTTAGGCTCATTTGGAAGCAAGGTAACCAGAAGAAAAGACCTGGACTGAACATGCCACAAAATAGGATATCTTATAGTGAGAGAAACTGAACCCCTGTGAGCCTGAAACCCTGCAGTGTAGCTGAGGAGCAATAGGAAATGCAAAGTTTTCTCCCACTTAGCTCAGCTGCTACATATTCTTTCCAGTCCCGCTTCTCTTCTGATTCAGTTTGATTTGCGTTTGCTGCTTTGTGACCTCCAGGTCAGATAAATTCTTTCTGAATCTTGTTTTTCCACTGCAGGCCTCACAGAAAGCTGTGATTTTCCTTCCAAACTGAGCTGACAAGTATGTGAAATTCCCTGGTTTTCTGGGAACATTCTGCTGGTGGTTGCTGTTTGTCTACTAATGGTTTGCTCCTGGACTCTGGGCATTGGTTAATTATGATAACGAATAGTCACTCTAGAGGCAGACAAAATGAAAAAGAAAAGCAAAGTTCCCACCTCTACTGATTTACAGTTAAGCCAGAGGAGTAGATCTGCTAGCCTGTGTGTGTTACCTCTCCAAGAGTCTTGAATGATCCTACTGCACAGCATATGAATGGGTTCAGTAAAAGTAAAGGGAGGGAGTAATCTTGCTTCAAAAGTGACCTGGACTGGCAGGTTTGACCCGCTATTGATTACAATTTCTTCTTACACTGACCTATTTCTTTTTCTTTAAGTAATTGCAGCTTAAATCACTGTTATAGTTGTGTATGTCTGGAATTTTTTCAGCCTTGACTATATCTTTTTCAAGCAAGGGCATCCAAAACTGAACAGATGTTTCTCCCACAATCAAATTCTTTCATAACAGGCATTCAGAGAGTATTGCTGAAATATTCATGAGCCTTAAGAGATAACAATGCATGAATACTAATGAATAGTAAGTTGTATGGTGCTTCAGACAATGTCACAATAAAGAAGTCCAAACTAAACCGTCATACAATTAAACATTTCCTTAGCTGCATAGTCTTAGGAGAAGATTTCACATGTATTGTTTCCTTTAATATTCACAATAAATAGAGAAAAGGCACTGCAGAAAACTGCATTTCAGTTTACAAAGATGTTTTGCCAATGTCTTTAATCTTCCTTGAAGCAAGGAGTCCATGAGAAAATGTTTAATAGCCTCATCACTGATTATTTCTAAATTGCCAACTGTGGAATATATTTAAGGTTAATTAGATATTTTTCAATTTTTTTTTCATTTTAATTGAAGATGATACAACAACTTATCCTGCATGCATGCAGTCACTACCTGTTAGACCTGGAAATTGTGGTTTTGACCTGGGATTTTCTAACATTAATTAACTGTAATTTTTCAGTCTCGGGATTTTTATCAAAACTAGAACTTTTTAATGGCATTTTCCCCTTCACTAATTTGATGTCAATCAGGGATGAATATTTTGACCATCTCAACTGGCAAGCTGTTGAACATGAAAACAGGCAGCAAAAACTTTCACAATTTGGAGACAGTAGGTTCGTGGTACCCTCAGATTTTACTGTTGTTGAAACTGGCTATTGGGATGTAACTAAAACCACTTCAGATTTGCAGTCCATCCTCACTGAACACTTCCAGAAGTGGAGTGCTGTGGACTGAGCCTGGAGGTGAGGTATCTGACAGCCCAGTTCCCTGGCCACCAACACTTCCTCTTTTAAATCTCTGTAGATTTATGCCTTTGCCCTGATGATAGGACACTCTGGCACCCCTGTAACACAGAGCAGTGCCACCAGTGAGGATGTTGCTGTCTTCTAAGTTCATGTCTTTCTGGTGCCCTTTGGCTTTCAGCTGAGAATGCCTGCATTATGAAAATGATTCATTTTCAGCCTCTAGCATTCTGCAATTGCCCTGTGCTAACAGAGAAGCTGCTTTAGCCCAGTGCACTGAGATGAGAATAACGCCTCAAATACTCTACAGCTTGTCCCATTTTACGCAGTTTTTAAATTACAAATTACATTATTCCGCGTCCCTGATGCCAGTGTTTAAAGACTTGTTACCATGGAATTTCAGATGAAATAGAAATGATGACGCTGAGAGATGTCAGCTGACAACCTCAGCAACTGATGAGTTCCAGTGCTTATCAAGACCACCTCTCTCACAAACACTGAAAACGCTGGCATTTCAGAAGCATGTATCACCAGGAGATGAGAAATCTTAAATGTTTTTTAGGGAGGGCTCAGGTAGTCAAAATATCATAAATTATAAAAATCTGTGATTTGTAGCACAATGGCTAATTCAGAACAATCCCTTGTCATATTTTTATCAAGGAAATCATGTAAGATCATGTAAGAGAAGATGTAATGCAAAAATCAAATAGAAGGTAATTATAAAAGGAAAGGTTAGCTGTCATACTGGTAATAGTGCCTGGTATCAATCTAATTGTCACATGAGACCCGTTGGTGGAAGAGCACATAGACCTGATTACAAAAATGATGGGGCTTCCACTGGCTATTATTTTAGCCCCTGATGTTTCTCTGCTTTGGTGTCAAACAGGGAGAGTACCCATACAACCAGTCATAGTGGCAACTTGGAGGGAGGTAATAGTGATGATGGAATTTCCTGANAACGTCTTAGAATTTGGACAAAATAACAAGTGTTTGTTGGTACCTATGTTTTCTGAAATAATGACTTCTCTTATCAGTTACATATTTATCAATAACTGGAGTATTAACAAGGAAGAATTATTCTGCATTAAGTAAAATAATAGTAATTACTTTCAAATATTTGTTTGCTTCCATATATTCAGCCAAAGGAAATGATAACGTCATATTTGTTATCTTTACATCTATACTGGGGATTGACTAATACTTGTAAAATTGTATTTGTTACTGTGCAAATGATTTTGTATATATCTGAGAATCTTACTGACCAGGATGGTCTTCCAGAGCTTCACAGAAAAAGGTTTGGAGCTATACATTTTGCACTTTAGACTGCAGTAAACCATAATAGAAGCATTAATAATGTTTGAACTTTGCTCTTACCATGTATTTCCAAGATTTTTATGTCTCTCGATTTATGATAACTTCCACATTTCATTGCCTTTTTCTCGATATTTCATGGTTTCACTTCTACATTTTAATAGAAGTGTCTTCTGGAAGTGAAATTTATGGAAAGAGCTTGATTTCATTTTTTTCTGTGACTCTGAAGTGTCTGGGTGTGTTTTTCATTTCTGTCACCTATCCTGATGAAATGTATAATCTGCTTGAACCATATGTGGCTCTCTAGGATACCTCAGAAGGTGAAGAGCAAAGACAAAAGCAGATTAAAAAAAATCAAAACCTTTAAAAAGTTATTTTGTCTTTAAAAATATGCAGCCTTTTTCTCCTCAGGATGAATATTAGCCCTTATAAGTATATATTCATTTATAAATGTACAACCAGGAAAGACATGACTTTTTGCAGTGTGTGGTTCATAGTTTTTCACTCAAAATGTTACTTGGAAACAAGAACAAGAGCTTCCCATTCAGGAAGACACATGTTCCTGAGTTAAGGAATTGAAGGGCTGGAAAATTTATCCCTTTCTCTTCAAGATACTTAAAACAGTTTCTTCTCTTTACTGTAAGTGCTCCCAAAAAAGCAAGCTACTTCCTCACTGACATTCATCATGAGGACAGGAACAGTCCTTTAACCAGCACATCTGAGATATTAGTGGTCATCTTCTGGTGCTCCAGAAGGGGCCAGGAGATTGCATCTAGACTGTGTGGCTACAGCACTCTTCAGCTTGCCCTAATGTCCTGGTGCTCTGAACATGTGACTGGGTATGCCATAGCTCTTTTCTGATCCAGGTGTCCAGGTTTCTGCTATGGAAGCAATTTAGTGGGGATAGCAAAAGAGGAAAAAGCATTGATCTCTGCCTGGATCATTCCTGTGCATGTGGTCATCATGTGGGTAGGTGGTGCCCCTCAGTCTGGATCCACTCTCCAGCCTGCAGATTTTGGTATAGTGTCAGAGCAAATGCCTTTATAGACAATTGGCTGGACTGCAATCAGCTTTCTTGGATATCTAGTGTAGAACCCAATTTATTGGTCTGTATATACATATGTATTTTGAAGTCCTCAGGCAGGGTGGGAGCTGGCTAACAGCTCCTGCGATGTCAGTAGAATAGGAGGGACTCCACAGCAGATTCTCTGCCTCAGCAGCCTGGTTTTGGCAGAGCGAGAAGCTTAGGTTAGATGGGAGAACTGTGGGGTGGCCACACGTGGTGATCTAATAGGGCTGACATGACTAGAACTGACAGAATGTTATTATTTTTGCCAGTGGTGTAGTGATAGGTTTCAAGATTATAAAACACCAAGACATTGCCTTATTTCCTTTCAATTGCATTCATTCAGAGAGCAGCATATAGACACACCAGACAGCAGTTAAGAGGAATACACAAATGCTGTGCTACTTTACATAGAATTAAGTTAACACTGTTTACATGTAGATGACCTGGATACTCCACTGTCCCTGTTATGGAGGAGCTGGCAGCTGAGAGGGAGAGAAGAGCAGCCCTATCAAATGCTGCTGGAGGCTTCAGTAGTACTAAACAAGTCTCTCCAGCCCTGTGTGGGAGTGTTGACCAGTCACCCGAAGAAGCTGTTTGACAACATAGTTTGGATTTACCCCTTTGTGTCCTTATCTCTTGCTTTTGACAGCATATACTAATATTTCTTATACTTGGCCATATACTTATGAGAGCACCAAAGTCATGGAAAACTAATCAAACTCATGTAACACTGCAGCTGAGTGCTGTGCTGGTCTTGGAGAAGAGCTGGGCAGGGGACACCCCTATGGAGGGGACCCTACATCCAGGTACAGCTGCCCAGGGGCACAGGCTCATGCAGTCCGCAGTCTGCTACACACCATTTCCTCTGCTGTGTTTTTGGGTTTGGTGTTATTCCTGCAGCATTTGCCATCAGAGGACAAAGTGTGGTAAGACACAAAGGCAGTTTCAAACCTTTTACTAAACTGTCTCCAAATGCTGCCTAGAAATTATGTGTGTGGTGTGTAATGCACACACACATGCTCTATACCATTACCTTAATGGCCTTTGTTTTTGAAAGACTACTCTACAAACACATGGTAGGGGGAAATGTACTTTTTCTCTCATGCTAACACTAGAGGAACAACAGAATAACTTAATACCAATAGGTTATGTGAAAACAGTGAAAAGAGCTAATGACGCTTGCAACTACTATATGTGCTTTCCCAGGCAATAGACACATCTTAAGTAAAACAAAAAATGTTTTAAAGTGATCATCATGTCCATTTTAGGGAATAAAGAATCATCTGTCCTCTTATATAGGCATAAATGTTTATTCAATAATGTTATACTGAATAACTGTGAGCTTTATTACTTTCTTCTCTAGCTGAAAAGAACAATTTTATGGAGATAATGTTAACTTTATATTTATTGCCTCTTAAATCCATAATCAAATAAAATATATCAGAAAGAATTAGATTGTTCATTCAGCCTCATTGCAGCCTTGAAATATGCTCCAGATGCTGGGGACATTGACTTAGTATTTAACATTTTATTTTAACATTAATAAAAATTAACATTTATATTCTTTATGCTTGTTGAATATCTTCCTAGTTAATAAACTAAAATGAGATATTTTCCTTTCCATCAAGCCAGCAGTTCAATTATTTCTTTTACATAAGATACAAATGTTTCTTATGAGATTTATAAATTATTACTTTTAACTTTCAATAAAAAACTTAAAAAATTTTCATTAAAGACAGTGCAAAACTGCCTTTTGAATTCATATCACAGTGTGAACTATACAGGGTTGCTTATAAGGGAAGCAGAAGGAAAGCATCTAGGAGTGAGTAAGTAGCAATATCTGCATAGTCTCAAGTCAAAGTAGCTTACCTGTAAGTTAGAGTTTCAGATAAAAATTTGCCATCTCACTTTTAAAATATGAGTATGGGTTCCTATGCCACTTAAATGCTCTAAAATTTTGATATTATATAAAAACCCAAAATGTTTTTCAGTATTAAGGATCTAAGCAAATGGAATATGCTTTTATTGTTACTTTAAAAGAAGCAGAATATATGGATCTCATCCAGCTCCCAGAGAGGTTCTTTCCTGTCCATACTATTTCAGCCTTAAAAGAATTGGTTAAATGTTTACAAGTGTTTATATTGTCGACCAAATTTATTTGTTGATTGCCATGTAAACAGCAATAATGTTTTGCAAAGATGCCAACCAATTCTTAGGTAGCCCTATGACTCCAAAGGTCAAGATCCCTCAATGTGTTTACTCACAACATTTATAAAATTTTGGGGACTAAAATGTTTGATTTTTTTTTTCTTTTTTGAAAGATGCCTGGAACTTGATTTAACTGAAATAGAAATTCAGTGTAGACAGTCTCTCCCTTCCCATACAAAACATTTATATTAGCATTAGATAGATTTATGCATATATTGATAGAGAAAATGCAAACACACCACAGAGAAGTTAACAATGACATGAATGATTAATAACGTTCAAGTAGAAATTTTGTGCAAAGATGTGGTGGATAGCTAATTTACCTGCTGTGCTTGCCCTTGCTTTGTGGCAAACTTAGTGTCTTTCCTTTCAAAGATTGTTATTAAAAAGTTTATATCATTATTCTTGATAGCAAAAGCGATTTTTATGTCTTTCCTTTTTTGAAGATGAACCGCTTTCACTCTACCAGGACCTCTCCTTGTGTTGTGTGTGAGCTGTAACTTTTTCTTTATTATTGTAGTGATCTTATTTCTGAAGGACTAGGTGTTGACAAAGCATGGGCCCAAGAGTAGTTATTTAGACTGTAAATGCAGTATATGTGGAAAAGAAGAAATGTCACCAGCATTGGGGGACGAATTTCCTTTATCCATTTATAAAGTGTTTTTATTCAAGGGGTGTCAAATCCAAAGCATAAGCATCTGCTAACTATTTTGCTGCTATTCAATGAAAATACAATGAGCTGCATCATGAAGTTAGATTGCTATGTTGATGCTGCAGAAATTTGAACCTCTAAATCACCAGACCCTCTTATCATCAGGTCAACACAAACCTCTGAGAAGAACTTCAGAAGCAGAAAAAGTCTGGCATGAAGTAGGAGCTGGTTGTTCTGGTAGGTTGCCTTAGATGGACACCAGTTGCCCACCAAGGTGTTTGTATCACTCCCCTTTCTCAGCTGGACAGAGGAGAGAAAAATATAACAAAAGGCTTGTAGGTTGAGATAAGGACAGGAAGAGATCACTCACCAGTTACTGTCACAGGCCAAACAGACTTGGAGTCCAGCAGGTTGAGGAGTTCATTCTCACCCTCTACTCCACTTTTGTGAGATCTCACCTGGAGTATTGCAGCCAGCTCTGGAGTCCCCAGCATAAGGACGTGGACCTGCTGTAGCAGGTCCAGGGGAGGGCAACAAAGATGATCAGAGGGCTGGAGCATCTCTCCTAAGAAACCAGCCTGAGGGAACTGGGGTTACTCAGCCTGAACAAGAGAAGGCTCTGGGGAGACCTTTTAGCAGCCCTCCAGTACCTACAGGGAGCCTATAAGAGAGCTGGAGAGGGGCTTTTTCCAAGGGCATATAGTGAAAGGACAATGGGGAATGGCTTTAAACTGAAAGAGGATGGGTATAGATTAGGTATTAGGAAGAAATTCTTGGTTGATGAGGCCCAGAGAAATTGTGGATGCCTCATCGTTGGCAGTGTTCAAGGCCAGGTTGGATGGGCCTTTGAGAAACCTGATCTCACAGGAAGGTGCCATCCTTGCTCATGGGAGGGGTTGGAACTAATGACCTTTAAGGTCCCTTCCAATCTTTCATTCTATGATTTAATGAAATTAATTTAATCTATTGCCAAGCCAATCTGAGTAGGGTAATAAGGAATAAACCCATATCTTAAAAACACATTCTCCCATCCCTCCTTCTTCACGGGTTTAATTTTAATTCTGACTTCTCTATCTCCTTCCCCCAGCAGGGCAGGATTATGGGGAACGGGGATTGTGGTTAGATTATCACACGCTGTCTCTGCTGCTCCTTTCTCCTTGAGGGGAGGACTCCTCACACTCTTCTCCTGCTCCAGTGTGGGGTTGCTCCCATGGGAGATAGTACTTTATTTAAACTTCTCCAATATGTGTGCTTCCCACAGGCTACAGATCTTCACAAACTGCTCCAGTGTGGGTCCCTCCTTCAGGAACAGGCTGCTCTAGCCTGGGTCCTGTGCAGGGTCATGAGTCCTTCCAGAAAACCTGGTCCAGCATGGGCTCCTCTCTCCAGGTAGTCATAATCTCCTTCGGTCACATCCACCTCCTTTGGCGTGGGGTCCTCCAGAGGCTTTGGGGGAATGTCTGCTCTAGCACCTGGAGCCCCTCCTTCCTTTCCATCACTGATCTTGGTGTCTGCAGTGTTATTTCTCTCACATAGTCTCAATCCTCTCTTCTGACAGCTGGGGATGTTGTGCAGGGTTTCCTTTCCTCCTTCTTAAATCTCTTATCCCAGAAGCACCACCACAGACCCTGATGGGCTCAGCCTTGGTCAGCAGCAGGTCCATCCTGACTGGCATTGGCTCTATTAGACACAGGGAAACTTTAAGCAGCTTCTTACAGAATCCAGCCCTGTACCCCTGCACTACCAAAACCTTGTCATTCAAGCCCAATACAACTGTTAGCAAAGAGAAAATCCTATTCTCTTAACTGGCAAGTAGTGAAGCTTCTGGGTCCATAGCAAAGCCTGGAATGCCTGGCATTGCTAAGAGATGTGAGATGTTTTCCCCGGACTACTGTGGTCATTTGTACATGCTCCCACTGTGGCACCCGTTTTCACTTCAGACCAGCAATTAAGGATAGATGACAGCACTAACAAGGAAGATTTGACAGGCTACAGAGTTACATTCAGTGTTACCATGCATAAAAGAAAAAAACTGAGCCAGATTACAGACTTTTGTTTGTATTGCATTTGCCCTATTTTTTGCTCCTTGACCTGAGCACTGCTCAGGTCAATTATAGAGTATTATAGGATGAACTAAAAGCTGGGATTGTTTTTCTGGGTACAGTACTGCAAAAGAGTACATATTGTCTAAAGTAGCAATGTTCACTTAGACACAAAGGAGGCACTGCTCAAATTAATTGTGATTCCTCTCTGACCCATCTCAGCTGTCTGGGTTGCCTTTCATAATTCAAAAATGTCAAGTCTATGTTGAATTATATGCTTTTATCAGTGTCCAAGCAACAAGTAGAGCAAACTTTTTATGTGTACATTAAATAGTCAATATTAAAACCAATTTTAAAGAACATAAACTTGATTTTTTTTTTTATGGCAGGAAAGTTGAAATAAAATATAAATCACTCTTTGAGGCAATTTCAGTGTACGGTGAAAATAGCCATTTTAACAAAATTTTAATCTTCTGATTGACATTCCACTGTGTGCATGGAAGGACCATCAGAATTTTCACATTTTAATCTCACTCAAGAAAAAAAAAAAATTGCACATCATCATTTTGTAGCCTGCAGCTGAAAGGATCAAATGACTCTTGCTTGCATGTTATAAAACTGCATCTCCTTCTCAGAGACAAGGCCTGCAGTCAGGCTGGGATCTTGAACTGGTGTGCCTTCTCCAGCCTGCAGTGTCTCACTAACTCAAGCTTTGGATCTGTGTCTCTGCTCAGTCTCCATCCTAAATAACCTTTACAGAGGTTTTGTTTGCTGTTCTGTGATAAAGCACGAGCCTTTGTGGGGGACTAAAGATATCTGTGAAGTTGGAAGATTGGGCACTCAGACAGTGGGAGGAATGGCAGGACAGTAGTAAGCATGGCTCGTTTGTTCCTCTCTTCCACCTCTATTTACTGGAAGAGCCTCCTCTCGTTTTGGAGCAGCTTGGGGCTGCTCAGTGTCTGCACAGATATGGCCTTAAGAGAACAGAAAGGTCTTACTGTACACCTGCCTACTCACCTTGGTTATGAAGAGGTGGGCGCCTTCCTCCTACTCCTTGAAATCTGGGCTATGGTTCCCCAGAATGGGGAACATCTTGCTAACCATTTTTTTCACCCAAGTGAAAAAGCTAATGACTGCTTAAAGAGCAGATTCTGATAGCCCTCTGCACCAACTTATCCACTGGTTCAAGGGATATGATTTCCTGAGTGCTCTTGGGTAGTCCTGCTGCTGTTTCACAACTAGAACAATCTCTCTGTATTAACTATGTTCTTGGTACAAGCCTTTTTAATCTTTGGAAAATGCGGAAATGTTTTCATTTTGGCCTGGAATTACTGCTTTTGTCATCCTATACATCCTGTAACGTGATTAAATGCTTGCCTAGTTGTGCTGTCATAACTGTGAGCTACTGTCATAACTTTCTGTCATGCTGTCATAGTTTTTACAATAGTGCCATCTGTATTTAACAGCTGTAAGCCATGTGCCTCAGTAATTCTGGCGTAGCAAACTGCCATTGTTTTGACCAGATGTTTATTTTATTCAAGTACATCCACTAAGTCCAATATCTTATAAAAAGACTTGAGGACACTGTGAGATTAGTGAAACTGATGACAACATCCTATTTCTCAAGCATGTCTTACAAAATCCTGCTTTCATTTACAGTATGATACTCTGTTATAGGCAGTGCTGTCCTATATGTGGAGAATGAAACAGGTACTTCAGTTTCTTCATTAAGAACAACGCTGTGCCCTTTGTTTCCCTGACTCTTCCCCACAAGAGCCCACCAGAGACCCCAGTCTGGTGACATATTTTCTGTAGTGGTAGGAGTGGTGAAAGAAACTTGGACAAGTCAGTGGTTTGATTCTCTGAAGCACCAAAAATTCAGAAATTTATACAGGGTCCAGTTTACAGGGGTAGTTAGGTACCTAGAAATGCAAAAAGGTCTGTGTAGGATTTGCTAAATCCTAAACGGATTATATACTTAACTCCTATTGACCTCCTTTCAAATGGTTTTGATTCTTTTGTCTGGAAAACAAGCTGAAAAATCTGAAACAACATCCTTCTGAAAACTCTGGACACTTGCTGATTTTGGTCAAGACAGAAATAACACATGAAAACTCCACCCATGAAATGCAAACACTTCTGTATGTGATGTTACTGAAGCCAGGAGATGAAACAGGAAGTGAGGAACAAAGGGACCCTTCATTCCAATTCTCCCTCCTGCTTTCCCTTCTTTCACCCATGTCATTACCAGTTACAAAGACAATACATAGCGGAGAAACATTGAGTTTCTTTCCAGAGACTTACTTCTTGTCTGCACTGGGTGGAAGGCCAGATCCGCTCTTTTTCATTATCCTGCTAAGCTGCCAGCATGGAACTGATGGCAGGCTGGGTCATAGAACAATTGCAAAGAAAAATTTTCTGTGGATAGGAGAAGGTAGCTACACTTGGCACATATTTCCTCTTGTTTGCATTTGTTTATTTTAAATCTGAACTAGCCAAGGCAAGGTGACATAGGTTAAGCTTGTGGGATGCCTTCCCACTCTGTCCTATTCACAGACAATAGTGTCTACATTAAAACATTGCAGAAAAAGAAAACTTCACTATTAAGCAGATGAAAGTGTTAGTCACAAAGATGGCAGGGAATGGTGACAAGTACTTGCTGTATTTTTATTCTTGAGACCTTCCTTTACATGACGGTGGTGTGTGAGGAGGAAAACAAATCTCCTGGGACAGCTGGAGCCTTTAGCCAGTACCTTGCCTTAGCCTTTATCTACTTACCTCCTGTGGTGTGTAGGTTGTTCTGGGTAGGAGAGAAACAAAGCAGACAGGAAAACAGGCATGAAAGAAGGCATTTTTGAAATGGTCTCTTGCACTGATTCTTTCAGGCTGAGGGCAGCACACGCTGGTGAGAAATGCGAATCACACTGAGAAAGTGCCAGAAGCCTGAGGTTTGCTCCTACCTAATTGGCTTGTTAAGCTGTTAAAACTGAAAGCACCAAATCCTTGGATATTTCTTGCCTGTGGTTTTTTTTTTCCTTCTTCTTTTTTTTTTTTTTTTTGCACACACAGACATGGAAAGAAACATGTGCACATCTAAGATCTGATATAAAACTGGCTTTGCTATGTTTCACCTCCTGTGTGAGAATGTCTTAGTTCGTTTTATTCTGTGCTTGTGCGGCACTCAGTGGAGTGGGGTCTTGAGTTGTGCCTGGGGTTTCTGGTAATGGGCATTATTGCTGCCATCACATATGAAACATCTAAAACACCATGAAGTGTGTCTGCTCAGCTTTTCTCTTTGAGAATGCCGGTGTCCTGTCCATTAGCTATAATTTTTCAGATTTTGGCAGTACGAACAATGAACCACCTATATTAGGTCTAAGCAAACTACAGTAAAGAGGTAATCCATTAGCAGTAAGTACCCACACAATGTATTGACATAATGCCTTTACCTCATTACTTTGCTTGTTATCTAAAATTGTGTTGAATTTTGGAATCACAAAACACCTCCCCACCTGCAAAAATGCCAAATAAGCCTAGAAATAAGTCTTTGTCAGAGTTTTAACCACACCACAACTCCAAATGAGTCTCCTCAGGTTTCATGTGTATTTGCAGAAATGCCTTTTTCTGAATCATGAATAAAAATTTTTCTCTTTTAGTTTAGCTGACATTCATGACTGTTAGACTGCTATAGATCACATGCTATGGGCACCATGTCTCTACCTGACCCAGATCAGAGGATGAAACCAGTCAAGAGCAGCAAGATTTTATGTGAAAGCTAAAATCCAGTTGTTCGTATTAAAGTGACTTTCTCCGCTGTTTTCCAGGGCCTTTGATAGAAGTATGCTTATTTCCATACTTGAATCTCTCTCTGATTGAAAACTGCTTCATGAACCACTTATGGTGTCTTGAATAAAAACAGTTACGTGTCTTTCTTCTGCATACTTCCACAATTTTGATTTTCTCATAGATTTTGTGCATTAACAACTGCCATTCCCTGTCATGTTAATGAAAGAAGAATGCCTAATCCTGTAATAAAAAATGTGATAGTGTGTTGTTGTGCACAGAATGGAGTCTCTGAGAATGTTCAAAGAGACAAAAATGACAGAAAATATAGAGCTGGAAAATATTTTTAAAGAGTTGTTTTTATTTTTTTTTTTTTAATTTCAGAAACATTTACATCTTATGGACTTGTCGAATGATTTACCATCCTTTTTCTGAGCTTGTCCCTGATGCTGTTCTTCAGCATCTGATTTTTATGAGCCTTATTCCTGGTTTCTAGGTCACTGAGCCCAGAGGCAGCTCACAATTTGTCGTTGCCTCAAATGCATGCAGGATGGGGGATATTTTGCTCTTCATCTATTAATGTGCAGTTAATGCAAACAAATAAAGTAAATCTGTAGCCTAATTTTTTTATAAGTCTATTTAATGTGTGAAAGCAGTTAAGCATGAATACAGAGCAGTAAATGAGATCAAGCCACACCAGAGAGGAATCAATAAGTTATGCTGTTTTATAAGCAAAGTAACTGATTATTCCTTGCAGTGATTTGCCAGAGAGGCAGATTTTTTGTTTTCTCAGGAGGAACTGAATTAATAAGTGCAGAACAGCAGTAAATTTCTGACACACATATTTAAGAATCAGCAGTGTATCTTATAGTCAAATACTGTATTGTTTCCATCCCCAGACAAAGGTTTGTGAGCCTAAATATTTCCAAGTTAGTGAACGACAATTTGAATACAGCCTGACATCTTGGGGAGGCTGGTATCTCTATGGGGACTCAGTAGCAAAAAAAGATAACTAAAAGTAAGAGCTGAAAACTTTTATTTAAGGTCATTAAGCTTGAGCTGACCCAGGAACGTGCTCTTGCACATATCCTGGGCTGCATCAAGAGAAGTGTGGCCAGCAGGCTGAGCGAAGTGATTCTCTCTTCTACTCCACTCTCATAGAGACCCCACCTGGAGTGCTGCATCCAGCTCTGCGGTCCCCAACACAGGAAGGACATGGACCTCCTGGAGCAAGTTCAGAAGATGGCCACAGAGATGATCGGAGGCTGGAGCACCTCTCTTATGAAGACAGGCTGAGAGAGCTCTCGGGTTGTTCAGGCTGGACAAGAGAAGGCTCTGGGGAGACCTTATATCACACCCCCCAGTACCTAAAGGGGGCCTACAAGAGAGCTGGAGAGGGACTTCTTACAAATACATGTAGTGATAGAACAAGGGATGATGTCTTTAAAGAGGGTAGGCTTATACAGCATATCAGGAAGAAATTCCTTATTGGGAAGTTGGTGAGGCACAGGAACAGGTTGCCCAGAGAAGTTAAGGATGCTCCACTCCTGGCAGCATTCAAGGCCAGGTTGGATGGGTCTTAGAGCAACCTGGTCTCATAGGAAGGTGCCCCATCCAACTGCATGGGGGAGTGGAACTAAGTAATCTTTGAGGTCTCTTCCAACACAACCAATTCTATGATTACCATATATGTTAATGTTTTCTGTCTGCTTTTTCAAGATGGGCAGGAGAATTTTTTGTTCAAAAAACCTCTCCTTTTGCTGGTTCATGAAAATATTATAAACAAGGCATATTCATGGTTAAAATAAAATTCAATTAAAATGTGCTCATTTCTAGTAATTTGTATTCAAACTATAATTGATGTCGTAACACAAAGTGTCTCTCCCAATGTTTTTTTGCAAGTAAATGAGAGTTTGCAGGGACTTTTTCTCCGCTCATTTAGTATTTGCTGCTTTCAAGAATTTTGTGACTGAATTTTATGATCATGAGTGATCATAGAAAGCAAGTTTTATGCTCCTGTGATCATAGGGAAAATGTGACTTATGTGACTTGTGGAAAATGAGCTTACTTATTAAATGCAGTTTTTCCCAAAACCTAAGGATAAATATGCTTTTATTTGAACTAGGGAGCATAGACAGACATAATAAGACAATGAAGTAGAGATTTCTCCTCTATAGTATCAGGTATCAGGCACAAAATAAACCATTCAAGATAATGAATACAATGGAGAAAATGGAGATCTGTGAGGAAAAACTACATGAAAAGAGAAATAAAATTTGTCAGATTTGATTCACAGTGGACCTCTCTGAGCTGTGAAGCTGAGTTTTAAAATTCTTTACCATTCTAGAATTTAAAGTAAATGAGCATGCCTCATTAGGAGATTTTCTTTAATGCTTATTTGTCTGAGGCAATTGTTTACATGTGTCCTCACTCCCTGGGCATTTGCCTAATGATCCATCTGAAAGTTCCTGACATGCCATTTCCCTAGATGACTAGTGGCTCAGGGTATTTTGGTTTTAATAGATACAAAAGGAGACACTTCTCAGACAACTCAAGTGCCTCACATATATGCTCATGCCTGAAAACTGAGGTTACGCAGATTCATGTGTAAGTCTGTATTGGACATGTACACAGGAGCTGTGGCAGTGGCAGCCAGGACTGCATCTGGCTCTCAGAATACCTGAATCACGAAGTCTCACTAACGTACGAAAACCCATTTCCTAAATCTTGCACCACTGCTTGTCACTACATTGAGTACACCAAATCTGTTTAGCTACAAACAAGGCATCACTTTCCATATTTACAGAACTGTACTCAACCTCTTTCACCCTTGAAGAATTGCCCCAGCTCAGTTAAAAGTCAGCTGCTGGATAGTCCTTCTCCAAATCCCTTTAATTAGTGGAGCTATTCTGATTGTTGTCACCCGGCTGCTCCTGAATGTTGCAAAACTCAGTTCCTAATGGGATAGAAAACTGCAAAGACATCGGACCCGTCCTGAGACGGAGACTGGCTGCCTGCCGATGGGAACTGCTGCACATTCTTTATTCCCAGAGGAAAGCTGGGCTGACTTGACATGAAAGTCACATGAGGATTGACTACTGATCTGTATTATTTAGGGCATTAGGGTTTCCTCAGACCTGCCAAATGGATCCAATTGTCCAGCTGTTGCCATAGCCATTTCTTCTAAAGCATAGATTTCTTCAAAGGATAGGCAAGAGGCAATGGGAAAGAGGCAGGGAGACTGCCATCGCCCTTGGGCTGCAGTGTTTCTCTTCCTGCCCTGCTTGTTTCATGCTGTCTTATTTCTTGTGGAGGAGTGCTGGCCAAGAATAGACCAAGCCAGCGCCCTGGGGCTCAGGCACTGGCAGAAATAAGCAGCCCTGTTTCACCGCTCCTTCACTGTTTCACTATTAGATGCTCAAACTTGCCCCAGCCCTTAGAGGGGCATGTCCTCTGCTTGCAGGACTAAACCGACTCACTTCCTGCTTTGATTTTAGTAAAATCACACTTTTACTGGGAATCTACACGTGGGATCCAGGTGCAGTGATAGTCTGCTAACCAGCACTTCTCTCAGCATGCCAGAAGGCACTGACTATGTGTATTTTTCCAGGCAGTCATAGCTGCAACTTATTAATGAGAATTTAGAAAATGAAAGGAAACAAAAAATGTATGCTGGTCGAAGTCAAAATGTGCTATGCAGAAACTTTTGACCGTGGTAAAAGTTTGTTTACTAAGCTAAACACTTTGACTGCGCATGACTTTACGAGGCTACAAAACAGGACCCTGCATCTTGAAATATCCATCAATTCTCATTTCCCAGACCTTCTGTTCTGTCTGGATTGGACTAGGGAGCAACGGCATTACACAAAAAGAGAACTTTCCAGTCTTTTGTTTTCAGTAGTCAGCTCCATGCATTTATTCACTGCTCATAAATACATGGGATGAACAGACTTGTTTCAGTGCTGCAAGGCAGAGGCCAAGGCTTTTTATCCTCTCAGAAAACTGATCCTAAGAAAATATGTTCAACTCATCAAAGCAGTTTTTTTTGTTTGTTTGTTTTGTTTTGTTTTGTTTTGTTTTTTGTTTTAATGGCAGCTAGACTGTGAAGACAGACAGGATATAAATTTACTCATGGAAGCATTTCAAATCTTAGTGCACACATTTGTGAGCTTGATTTACTACCATACATCACAACAGTTATGAGGTTTTTAAAAATAGAAATACAATCTGTCTCTCAAAGACATAGTCTGTCAATTTTGACTGCAATTTTTAATTTTAGAGTGCTTTTTTCTTTCCTTTAAAAAATATTAATATTGCAGTGATATCAGTGAGAAAAAATTAGATAATGCAGTAATCTCTGAAATAGCTGCTAAAAGCAAACATTAGGTATTTGTCATACCTGTAATGTTATTTTAGCTTTATATTCTACTCAGGTGCAGGCACAACAATTAGCTGGAATATGTCAGAGCAAATGCAATCAAAGCAAAGTATGCAGACAGAAAGAAGGTGACAAAAAGGACTTGGTATTTTTGGATAAAACTTAAACTTTGTTATCTGCACATCAATATTTTGTGCAGCTGTGGATTGTAAAGAGCATGTGGTTGTTTATTTCATTAACAATGAATCTTATTAACACAGTATCTTAAATATAAGCAGGTTAGTAATTTTGCAGTATTTTTGCTAACAGTGAGTGCATAAGCAAACCCCAGATGTTTTAATTTTGTACAATGCAATACTCAGTGTACACAGAATAGCTAACCACTGCCCATGCCTGACCACACTGTAGCTGTAAGTAGCTGTGATCATATGAAAAAGGTTCCTGCCATTCAGCATGCATCAATCTCAAATGTTAACCCAGTTTATTAAAACTTATTCAAGTGAAAATAGTGCTATAGACTTGGAAGGACATGGTTTCTCCTGGACTAGTTTTTCGGTTGTGAGCTAAAGACAATCAGTGGTATGTTGTCTAGTTCTCGTCCCATCTGTTGTTAGAAACTCATTACAAGTGGATTTTTCTCCTGGTTCAGAGGAATGTTACATGGAATTGTTACTACTTGTTCTTAATTTTTGTGTCTTACCACCCCTAGGGTTTAGTACAAACTAGACTGTCTCTTTTCAGCTACAAATAGAGCTGGAACAACATGGTCTTTATAGAGGAATGGCTGGAACTTCCATGGTTTGGTTGAAACTTTGGCTTACAGCTTCATGGACATATAGGACTGTGTTTCTTCTGCCCTGGCAGGGAACATACAGGATGTACTGAAATGAACACCAGGAACCAGTGGAGGAAGATGTGAAATAAATGGGAGCTAAAGGTCATAAAATCATGAAATACCAGGATGGAAGAGGACCTCAAGGGTCATCTGGTTCAACCTTTCTTGGCAAAATCATGGTCTAGACAAGGTCTACATGACACAGGGACCTGCTCTTCACCTTCTGAGCAGCTAATTTCTCTCATGTACTAGGAAGAAACCTGATACCATGAACAGTACATGGTACTGAAAGAAGCAGAGGTCATGAGAAGATCTGCTTTTTGAACTAGTTTAAAAGCTTGGAGTCTAATAGCAGATATTTCCTATGAGTCTCATCTAGAAGTAATGGAAGGAGTCACTGTTCTCCTCAACAGTTTTATTTGGTTATAAAGGCAAAACCAAGACTGGAAAGCTATGTGGAAGGACACTGTAGTCATCCTATAAAACGGGACCTTCCTGGCATTTTAAGGAGTGGGGAAAAAAAAAAAAGAGGTTTTATTTCAGCTATACTTTTAACTTTGTAGGTTTGTGAAAAGATTTAGGGGTAGACTAATGTGAATTCTGTCAATTCTGGAAGGTGAATACATTCAAATTGCCTGTGTCCCACCAGACTCCTTGGTCACAGATCTCCAGGATGCAAGGACTGGAATAAATGATGTTTTGGTGGCATATCCTGCCAGTGATCATGCTGTATTATCTTGGGGAAAAAAAAGCTATAGTGCTTGTTCATTTCCTCAAAGAAGGAAATGTCTTGGACTACAAGGGGGCTGGCATTGATGTTTGATTTGGGACGTGGCTATAATGGAAGAGAAAAAGTAAACATTGCTGTTTCAGGATGAGGAATATCAAAGGGTCAGTTCCAGAATCCTACGCAGAAATGCATGGTCGTGAGCTCGTTTTAGCCCAATGAAAGGCAGAAATTGGGCAGCAGTAGGTGAGGGAGTAGATTCCAGCTGAGAAAGAGAGATGGCAAAGAATTCACGCTCATGGCTTAAATCTCATGAGAACTGTAGCTATAATCCAGCTGCGGGGGGCTACCTTTTGGTGTGACGAGTGATGATTCTTTTTCTTCTCCTTCCTCAAAGTTGACCCTGTATCTAAAAGAATGACTTATGCTCAAGCAAAGAGAGTCAAAACATGAAGGTCATACATTTTTACAAAGAAGGCTCTGAACCTTGTAAATTAGCCAGTGGTTCTGTAGCTCCATTTGCTTACTTGAGCGTTGGCTAGAACACAGCATAACAGTGAGACAGAACTGCCCATACATCTCATTGCTGAAGCTCAGGTGGGATTCAGATTTTCTGAATCAAATAGCAGTCTTTCTAAATTTTATTTTCGGTCACTGTTTTCCTCAGAGAAGATGGATAAATTCAACTGTGGGTTTTTGATTGTAGGACAAAGGGACTGTGAGGCTCATTGACACATTGACCAAACTTCCTAAAACCGTCTTCTCAGTAAGCCTCAGTTTCAAATGGTCTGTGAACTCTGTACTAAGACAGACACATAAGTTCAAGCCCTAAGCGGATCCACAGGCATCTTGACTCATTACTAGGGAGTGTCGCATTTCCTGAGAACGACCGGTGTGATTTGTGGTCTTTGTAAAGCTTGAGAAGGTCTTTCTGTGAACCTTTGCCCTCTGTTTGTAAGGGAGGTACAAATTTGAGAGGCTACTCAGCAGGGAAAATTGCATTACTACATCAATGTGATGAGAATAGGAGAGAGAAGGAGTGAAATGTGAGGCAAGGTTCACCAATTGTCTGTGCTTGCCTCAAGTGGCACCAGATTTAGATGAAAGCGATGTTTCTGAAGATAAAAGTTTGTTGAGTGAGAGTGAAATATATATTGCAAAAATTGTGCTAACCTATTATCTGCTGGAATATAACAAACTGTTTTATTGGAGGCATTAAACATTGTTCAAATACATGGAACATGCACTTCCCTTTCTGCAGAGTTTTGGTGCTTCAGGACAGAAAAGCAAAATATGCACATGAGTAGACAAGTCTGTGCAATCATGTGGAGAAAACAATTTCTGTTTTAGACTGGATGGGCCAAAAGGAAAAAAAAAAATTATTGTAGCTACAAGCAAAATCTTTCACACAGTAGTGCCAGAAAGTAAAAAGAATTGTATGGAGGTAAATTACATGTTCGAATTCAGTAGCATAGTGGAAAGGAAGAGGTAGCTGATGGGAAAATGAGTAGGTAGAGAAAGAGCTTGCTGTGTGAGGTACTGAAAGTAACCTGTTGCAGTGAATTTGATAATTTTTAGGAACTAGAAAGAGAGAAGAGGTTTTCAGGAGGATCTGGGCGTTATGACTGGTATGCAATGGAAGATCTAAAGAAAATAGCTCCACCTGAGCATGAGGAAGAACTTCTTTACTGTGCTTGTAACCGTGCACTGGAACAGGTTGCCCAGAGAGGTTGTGGAGTCTCCCTCAGGAGATATTCAAGAACTGTCTGTACACAATCCTGTGTACCGTGCTCTGGGATAACCCTGCTTGAACAGAGAGATTGGACCAGATGACCCACTGTGGTCCTTCCAACCTGATTCATTCTGTGAAACGACCCAAATACAAAGACAAAGGAAATTATTACTCAAGGATAGATATTAGACAGAACTGAAGACTTTTCCATTACCCAAAACATGTTACTCTGTTCATATAAAATATCTATCTTTTCAGAAAAGAGAGAATGTGTGAGAACTTGCACTGTCATTTTTTGATAAAGGAAAATGAGGCTTACTGGAAAGAGGCATTCGTCAGCTTCCAAGCCAGCATACTGTACCAATGCTTGGCTTCAAGTTAAGTTCATTATTGATCTTTATTTTATCTTTCCAATTTACTTACACAAGTGAGAAAATGAACTCTGGAAGCACCTGTTAGGGAACAGGTGGAATGTAGTTGGGGTTTGCTTTCATGACACATTTAAGGCTGTTATCATCTTATCAGAGAAGATGCAAAGCTGAGATAGAAACCCCACTTTGCCATGGCGGGATTCAAAGAACAGCACATAGCAATGGCAAGCTCAGTAAGGAGTAGTTAATTTGCAGTAGCACAGCTTTTTACACTGCATTATCACTGTGCTAAGGCAGCTGGCTTCTACACACCTTGTTTCTGACACTGATTTTCAGGTACACTCCCTGTTAGGAGATGTTCCTAAAGACATCCTTAGCAAAATGCCCTGTCACAGTGTGTGATGAACGGCGAATCCAGCTGCATATTATGTTCCATGTGCCGCTCCAAGTTTTCACAGTCTGCCCTGACTTCAGGCAGGCCTCTGCTTTATTAATTTTTTACTAAAAACACCTAGCCTTCCCAAGTAATAGCTTAGGTTTGCCTATTGCATTATGCTCTGGCCCCAGAAAATAACCATGTCAAATTAGATCATCAATAGTACTTTTACAATAAGGTGGGCAGAGAATGGATAGCTGTTGGTCAGAGTTATGTGCATTCCCTCCTGGATTTTGAACATTGAGAATATCTTGTATGGAAATACATGTGGAGCTAAGATTCATTGCTGCTTGCATAATGTATGGTGGATATTTAGATACCTGAAGGCAAGTAACCTTACATGTAAACTGTGCTGACTGTCTATATGCCAGTCCCACTAGACCTGCTCTGTTGTGACCTCATTAAAGTATCATTTAGCTTTCATTAATGCAAAAAGCAAATGCAGAAGTGGCTGTCAATCTAAGTCTATTTTACAGTGCCTGGGCCAAATTGTTTTCACCTCACTGGAGGAAGTTATTCCACTGAAACCAGTGAAGCATTTCTGTTAAAATGCGCTCTTGATCAAAGTACAACAATCTGCTACTGCTACTAATTAAGCTTCTCTCTACTGAACCTCAGCAAAGTTCAACAGATGTGAAACTGTTCTCTTACTGAACGCTATGTACACCCTGCTCACTGAGGAACTGCTCAGGCCTCAGATGGGCAAGCCTAAAGTGATGGCTGAGCCTATTGATTTAGTTTGCTTGAAAAGGAACAGAGGACTGTTGCTGAAATCAGACTTTGTGATCCCTTGCTCTTTCATCTGCCCCCATAGGAATATATTCTGGTACACTGCCTGACACCCGAGCCTTGCTGGCAGCCAGCTGAGGTGTTGAGTGGAAATCATAAGCAAATGGGAAGCTATTTTACACTGAGGCTTAGGATTGCAGAGGAAATCAAATCTATTTAGTAGGCTCCTAGTGAAAATGAGAGCTGACAGTTACAAAGTCTTACAAGAAGAAGCAAGTAAAGCAATAGAATTAAGCATTATCTGATTTAGTACTGTTCTTTCCTTTTGCTTGTTTGATCTGACAATTGAAGTGTTTAATTGTATCAAGGAAGATTTTTAACAGAGGAAATTTCTAGTGACATCAGACAGATAACTGAAAAAAATTCTGGCCATTTGTGGTAACAAGTTGGATACTATGCTGCAGAGACTCCAATTTGTAAAGCATTTGGATAAAATGAAACTTAATGTGTCATGCATTGCATTTCACATGCATTTGTGATTTGGATTGGGGAATTGCAATTATTGCCTATGAATGAGGAATTCCCAATAAGTGTGGATAAATGAGCTTTGATTAAGTCCATGCTCTTTGCACGCACTGCTCATCTCTACTACCCCTTGGACAATTTAGTGAGGTGCTATGCGCTATGCATTATGTGCTGCACTATTTATCTGTTCAGAGTAGCTATTTTAAATGATTTCTTGTGTGGTAACCAAGTCCTGATGTGGTCTGACAACCTTATTGTTGAGTCCTGTTCAGGAACTGGCAAAAACAAGTTTCCTATTCTGAACTGCTTTCAAGCCAAAGACTCGTCATGCAAATACAATCAACCTGGTGTCTTCAGGGTTCAAGCAAGACTCTAAAGACACCACTGGCACACAACTCGAGATTAAAAGCAGAAAATAAGTGCAGTGAACGACTAAAATGCAAAACATGAGAAGGGAGCACATGATAAAAATGTATACTGATGCATCAGAAATGAGAGAAATGTCATGGGTGAAATTCTAATTCTGTTGAAGTTAATGAAAGCATTGGCACTGATTTAATTAGGTCAGAATTTCATCAGTCTCCACTTTTCTTACCAGGGAATCTTGTTATTCTTGACTAGCAGTTTCTTAAAAGCGTTAGTATAAAAACGGATGTTGATGGGGCTAGAGTACAGATATTTTTGAAGAATGTGTTTCATATATCAAGGATAACACAGAAAAAATGTAAAATATTTGTTGATATAAATAGAAAAAATGCAGAACTCAGGAAGCTTCTCAAAACGTGTCTCTTTGATTTGAACTTGGTGATTAATTTGAAAAAAAAAGTTTCTTGAAAAGGCTAATTCTGAAATATTTAAAATAAAACATTTTTAAACAACAATTCTATATTGAAATTTTCCTCACATTTATTGTTTTCAAATGCAAAATATATATGAGAGCAAATTGATATTTTTAGCTTTACCAGTAACAAAATATAACATTTGCCTTGAAATTTAATTCTTTCTCATTGTTAGGGTGACCCTTGCACTAAAAAAAAAAAATCAAAAATACCCAAAAAAACCCCACACCATTTTTTTTCAGACACTTTGGAACATGACTGGTGCATTGGAGGGCTTCACAAAATATGTTGCGGTGTACAAAAGCATATAAGCGGGTGTAAAAACTAGTCAGCGAGAGATATTCTTCTAATTTGAATACCCAGTTACAACAACCTAATTAACAATACAAGGACTTGATTGGTTCAACGAAAGTGTAGTAAGTGGAGCTGAGTAATATAGAGAAGTTGGTTGCAATATAAAAGCATTTATATATGCATATATATGTATATATGTGTACAAACAAACAAAATCTTGAAAAAGATATAGTTAGTTTTATTACAATTATAATCACATCCTTATAGGCTTGAGATATGGGATTGGAGGCATTACAAGTGTTGCTGACATCATAACATCATTTCTGGATGTTTGGAGCACATAAGAGAATACAGAGCCTGGTTCTGCCCTACCTTTTTCTCTCATTTTAAAAGTCAGGATGGGTTTTTCTGCCCTCTGAGCAGTGTTTCAGTTACAAAACCTTTAAAGGTTTTGGACTGCACTATAAAAACCCATTCTGATTGTAGCCAGGGAATGTTTGATATGGTGAGCATGTTGTGACTGCTCTCATGGTAAGAGAGGGTCACTTTCAGATCTTTTGCCTCCCTCACATGCCCTTTCCTACAACAGTGTCTGACATTAGTTGCAGGGCTCCTCATGGACATAAAGACCAGCTCGCAGTTCCCATGAATTAATCCACTGGCACTAACCTTAGTGCAGGTGACTACACCTCTGGGGCAGTAACAGAAATTTTGACATGTAAAGAATCTCCTTCTGGTACAGCTTTGTCAGCACAATGCTAATCTGGGACATTGCAAATTTCTGCAGGAAGATTTGGCAATTATACATAATACCTTAGAGTGGGAGCTGTTGACCACATACACATTTGCCTGTTGACGTAGTACAGCTTTGTAAATTAAATTTGTTCAGAAGAGATGAATCTGCTTTAGAGTTGTACAGTATGCGCAGATTATAACAGTAAAAGCTGTAGGAATATTTTTTCACTAGTGATGTAAATGGGGACTGACCCTTGCCTCTCTTACCCTTCCCTCCACTTTTCTGCCAAACAGGAATTACTGGTGGCTGGACAGAGAAATGAGAGTTGTCACTAGTTTGAATAATTGGAATTTGGAGTGCTTGTTCAGAGTTGGGTTTGCTTCTTTTTATTCTCTGATCCCCAAGGGGACAAATTTCTCAGCAATATTTCCATGTGACTTCTCACAGAAATCATTTAAATTGGGATTTGCTTGAGGGGCACTGTTGTGATGTGCCTGAAAAGCCAACATCTGCCTGGGCAGTGTGACCATGTCCCATGGAATCAGATGTCTGAGGTCTGTTTCGAGATGTAACAGCAAGTAGTGAAAATTCATGCTGCTGCTATGCACATTACATCCCTCTACCCAGACTGCTTATGAGCTTAAAGCGTTGGTTTCCAGGACTGTCAATCAAGAAACTTTCACCAGAACAAAATTGACTTGAAAGAATCAAAAGAAAAATACCTCTAATTTTTCAAAAGTGATTATTTGCAGTGTGAAAGCTAATCATTTTAAATTCAGACATTAATCCAAACCTGTGAGCTTTAGCAAGAGCAATACTTACTTGTTCTTTATCTCCTAAATGAATCCACATCTCAGTTTTTTTCCAGTTCAAACACAGATGAAGTTCAGATGTTTACTTGAAGGCAATCATTTCAAATTTAACCATGAAAAGCAGAAATATAATCTCCTAGTTCAGAAAGACTCTCTTTCTTTTCCTTTAGTACTCTCTATAGCAGGCTGTTTTTGAAATCTGGGTGTTAGTATGACAGGCTTTGTCCCTCCCTTTAAGGACTATTCGATTGTTCAAACATTTATGAATTTCAGTGAATAGCTGATGAAAATGGAACATGCTTTGAATGGGTGCTGTGTAATGGGTGAGTTTTGCAATAATGTGGTGTGATTCAATACTAGTCAGGCAATTCCTCCTTTAGCTTCCTCGCTCCTTGGTGAAAGCTGTACAGTCAAAAGCCTACCTTAGGCATGGAGCAGGCTAAGCCTGTCTCAGAAAGCACAATGGGTATGCCATGAAACGGTAGTATGAAATATCTCCTGTAGGATGTTTGTGCACAGACATTACAATCTGCAGTTTGGGGCACGTGTAGGGAGGGATACGTATCAATATGGGCAACTCAGCTACTGACTGCTGAGAAAGAAGTAGATGCTTTCCTTCCCAAATTAAAAACAACAGCAACAACAACAAAAAGAGAGTAGACAGTGTTTATCTGTGCTGGCCTCGAGTGCCCTGCTGCCCAGAGCTCTGGGGAGGAAAGCAGAGCAAGCCATTGGGAAGATCACATCTGGAGCATCGGCAGCTGGTGCAGAGTCAAGTGCCTAACTGACACATGCCTGTCATGATGATAAACCCAGGAGGGAGGTTAAATGTCTCCCCCACTGCTAGTTTTTCAGAAGATAAAAATGTGTCCAGAGGGACTATGACAAGTTTTAGAAATTCTTGGAAGCAAATGCCGAACCAGATAAAGGAGCTAAACCAGAGATTTGCTATCCGTCGGATAATCTGGCAGGTGTGATAGGGCACGTCTGCTGCTGCTTGGTTCTGCTGTTATTGTATACCCGAGATAAGGCTCTGTGGGCATAGGAGCAGCTTTGCTTACACTCCCACTGCCTTTCATGTAGCCACTTAAACCAGAAAAATCTCTGACTCCTTTCCGACACTTCTCTGGCCTTCTGGTCTTTATTTTCCACTCTCTCCTCATCATGCAGGAAGGCCCCTTCCTCTAGATTTGTCACTGCTGGCAAACACTGTGGGAAAAGTCCACAGCAGCACTTTTCCCAAGAAAGGCCATTAACCCCTTTGTGCTTCCACTTAGTGCTTCCTTTAAATACTACTCCACACTGGAATGTTTAAAATATTATATAAACATTAATATTGTTTTTTTTTCTGAATGAAGCTGTAATTTTCTACAGTCAAGGATGTGTAAATGCTAAAAAAAGAAATGTTAGACTTGGTTGTAGAAACTGCTAAATTTAAGTGTGACAAATTATTGATTTTTTCCCTGTTTTGTGAAAAATTTTATTAATGGATTATACACTGGGTGAGAAATTCTGTAGAAGAGAAAAACCCATCCATTTGCTGAGGAGTTTGAAAAGTGAATAGACAGCATAAGCATACCCTGTAGCAGATTTCGTCAGGGAAAATTAAATTCAGGAGAGCAAGCTAGCAATAAAAATATGAACACATTTACTAAACATCTCTAAACTATTTTATCTCTTTGGCAAATAAACAACAAAAACAATTTTACATTTCTAGAGACAGACATGAGCTGAAAATCTGAGAATGAGCTTTTGAGCCTTCTTCCCAAAGCCTGGTGGCTTTACTAGCCATGCTATCAGCGAGATCATTCCCAATTGTAATATGCAGAAACCACAAGTCACACAAAGTCCCATAAATAGTGCTGAGCAAGGTATATAATCTAAACCAGATTAAAGACTTCCAAGAGAGTAAATGGTAGAGTGGATCAATATGACTACTTATCTTAAAAGATTATATTTGACTTTGCTTTCCAGAATGTGGGAAGTGTCCAGCGACTTTTTCAGTGACCTTTCTTGAAATAAAAACAAACTCTCAGCGTATAAGATAAATATGGCAGATAAATTTTATTTAAAGGTAATCTAGCAATGTCTTAAAGAAAAGAACTTTCAAGCATTCTCTGTTCTCCTAAGGAATTCACTCTCTTTCAGGACTTCAGAAAAAAACAGAGATGGGAGGAATTTGGAGAGGTTTTTTCTCCATGACTTCTCCTAGAGCAGGGTTGGATGTTATTATTCCCAGAGATATCTGTCTAACCTCATTTTATGGTTTTCTTCATGGAGCCCTCCAGCCCTCCAAGCACCGTGTTTCATTTTTCTTGCAACCCACCAAATTTCCTAGAGTGTCCGTGGGCTTTTCCTCGCTCAGAGGTGCTGGGGCTACCTCTTGTCCTGCCTGACACAAAAGTAGGCACAAGAATACTTTTTTACTCTGTCACCTATTTGAAGACTTTTTGTCCAACCTGCCTTCAGGATTGTACTTAGTAGTACAGCCAAGTCCAGTTTCGCTAGTCTTTCCTCTCAGCTTGTTTACTTGTGTAGACCCTAAGCATTTTTTACAGAGTTCTTCTCAGTCTTGTCCCATGGGTTCATATTTTCCTCTTCTTTTTCTCCATCACTCATATCGTTAATAAGTGGATAGACAACTTCACATGATTTCTTTATACATACTGGTATGGGTTTGCTTTTTCTGCAATAGCAGGCCCTTTTGGACTCTTGCTCAGGTTCTGACTCACAGTGACACAAATCCTTTCCTTCAGAAATGCACACATTCTGATAGTGATCCTATGCACGCAGAGCAGTCTGATCTCCCATCAAAATGAAGGTACAGCACAACTGTGAAAGTTTGAGAAAAAAATGATCAAAAGTAGCTTCTCTGTGAAAATCAACCAATCTTATTAGGAAATTCCAGATAGGACAAGAGTATCTAAGGAGGGCATACATTAGAGGTCTGTTATATCGCAAGTACCAGAGAAAAGGGGAAAACAGACTTATTTTTTGATTTTCTAATGTAAGGACCAGTGGAAATAAAATTAAATAGCAAAAATCAGATTCAAAACAAATGCACATGGTTTGTCATGCACTATGAACTCAAGTTCCTATATTTCTTGCCGCAGCATGTTTTGGATGGCATTAAAAATATGCTGGCTTAGACAAGCAACCAAAAAATTCACAAGGAAAAGGATAAAGAGATCTCCCCCTGCTTAGGCAGTCCCTGATCTGTTTGAATCAAGGAGAGTATTCTGCTAAGGCATTGTGGTATTTTTTTCTCTCTCTTTTTTTTTTTTTTCCCCCCTGTTCTTTCCTGGGGGTCTATCTTTGACCACTTTTTTGGATGAAACGAGTCAATGACTGACAGTATTATTTTGTCTTCAGTGCATAGAAGAAGTGCCAGAATGTAGCTTTTTAGTTATATTTCCCTAGTCTGATTAGGGAAATACTGTATGAAATAGTCAAAATTGTGTCTAATGTCGATATATGTCACATCTATTGTTTCTCCTTTATTTACTAGACCTGCTGCCCTGTTAGAGAAATTACTAATATTGGAGTGACAGAATTTGCTCTTGAAAAATCCATATGGATTTTTCATATGGATTCAACACTTTGTTTCCATTTATATGCTTGTAATCATTTATTCATCTAGCTGTTGCAGTACTTTTCCTGAAAATAGAATGAAGTAGATATGCCTGTGGTCCCCTGATGCCTTTTTTTTCCTCTTCCTTGAAAGTAGATGCCATATCTGCTCTCTTCAAACATTTCACCTTTTTTCATATCTTTTCAAACATCACTGCTCATGGCTTGGAGATTCAACAAAGCTGCTTTTAAAATTCTTTATGATGACAATGTGTCAAGATTTGTCAATTTGAAAAAATCTATTTGATTGCAGATACGACTTTCACACTTCCTTTGAGCAATGTCTCAATACTTCTCATCTCAGTTGCCTAGTGGATCAATCTTTTCATTGCCTCTTTTCTGTGGACATATCTATAAATTTGGCCATTAATAGACCATTATCTTTGTCCCTACCTGGTACTCTTGGTGCAGCACATTGTACTTCTATGCTTGTCCTTAGTAATCTGATTCTATTTCCCCTGCCTTCATACTTTTCTATGATGTGTAAGATACATGGACACCTCACTTAGCTAAGTTGATTCCTTGCAATGCTTCCTGTCTTTCTTTCGTGGTGATGTAATTTATATTGGTGCTTTTTTCCAGGACCACCCCCCCTGCTTTTCATCCCCTTTTCTTCTTTAACTAGTCTTCCACAAGACCTCACAAGACAGTTTTACGACTCTTTTGTTGACTTTGGAGTTTGTCTGTATCATTCCACTGTACCACAAGTGCTTCTGTGTGAGCAATTGCTAACATGGTTGGTCTTTTATATTAATGGGAGCTGTATCAGAATGATGGCAGAAAAACTTATCTTAATTTTTTGAACAACAATTAGAATAATAATCTTGAATTCAAGAAAGCATGAATGGTCTCCTTGAGTCAGGCTGAACTAACTATGCATAGGGCTGGAGGGGGCTGCCTGAATTTCAGCAGACACTGCTGGAAGATGATGCTGTAATCATTAGTGTGGTCGTGCGCTGGGCTGAATTCTGCCCCAGCTTTTGGACCAAGTCTATCATGAACAAAATAATTGCTGGACTTATTCTTATCTACAGTTACTTATTTCCTGTTTTCAGTTATTATTTTTTTTACTTAAGGACAAAGGTGGAAAATAGGACACTATTTTCTTCCTCTCTGACAATTTTCAATTCTTTTTGGGGAACTGCAGCCTCTGAGAATCATTCATGAGAGAAAACCTGAAAACTGGAGAAAACAGATTTTCATTACTTTTGATTTTCCACTTTGCTCTGTTTTTACGATTCCTTCCTTGCTCCAGTGTGTATCCCCTCACAGCTTTTTTGCTGGGGTTGTACTTTTATGCCCATAATATCTTCATAGTCTCAGTTATATCAGTGTGTTCCAGGGCAACATACTCAAAGAAATCTATGACAACAGCTACAGGATCTTGGATAGTCTCTGGTGAGCTTCTGTTAAATATTTTTCAGTCTATCAATCAGAATTGTTACTTTCCTTCAAATCTGACTACTTCAGAGGATGCATCAGCTGTTTCAGAGCTCCCAGCATTCCGTAGCCAGATGTTTGACAGCAAAATGTTTTCTCAGCTGGGTGGGAAATCAGTGAAACTGCAGAAAGCAGTGGTGGGAATAATCAGCCTCAATGATACACTTATATTCTGATTTCGCATGGGAGAATGGCACAAAATTCTGAAATACAAATACCCATCTTGCTGCTGATTTACCTTAATAAAATCCAGTTCCAGCAGAGCAAATGTAAGTTGGCAAACATGGACTACAAAGAATGTAACAATATGGAATATATTCAGAAGTTACTACAGCTCACCCTGCTTCCAATCATATATTTGTTCTACTTCAGGATGATAAATTAATGTTCAGTCTGTGTTTGCAATGATACTTAAAAATGTCAAAAAATTGTTGTTCCTATTGCAGGGAATTTATGGAACTGGATTGCATCAAGCATGAAATAATGAAAGAGATGTTTAACTTTGATTGGTTTTGAAAAGGTATTGAAAAAGGAAAAAAAGTCCTTAATCACTCGAGGTGGCTTATGAGCTGTGTCAGTGTGTACCTGATGCTGAATTCCCTGCTCAAAAGATAATCTGAATTAGTACCACTTATCAGTATATTTACAGAAAATTGTGAGCTGAAGACCACAATCCTCTAAAAAAAGAAATGTTGTGCAAAAACTTTGGTGACAAAACAGCACAGGTTACTTCTTTAGCTGATCTTCTGCTATCTTTTTAGAGGACAGGCCTTGGGACTGCAGTCCAGGCAGTGGCAAGGGAGGGAAAGGAAGCAGGATTTTCTACCAAGAAATGCCTTGCGATTCTGTTTTTTTTTGTTGTTTTGTGTCATGTCTGCTGCAGCAGCATAATCTCCATTAGCAGCGTGGTGATAAAGTCTATGCAAGGACCTGGGGCTGAGGTGAGGAAGCTGAACTGACATGAAAAGGTAAGTCAGTTCTTGGGGTAGTAAGAGTGTGTGTGGTCTGGCCTCTGTTCAGGAGTTGACTAACTATCTTCTACTGATCTTAAATGTACCATGAAAGAGGCCCGTGCAGAAGGGAAAGCTCATATTTTTTGTCCAACTTTGAAAGGAGAAAAATGCAAATATTAATGAACTTGTAGACTTGACTCAGCTTTTCCCATTCAAAATCTGCCACAGTAAGTCTGACTTCATTTGTCTCAGTAAGAGCTCAGGGATTAGCCTTGTCATGTGTCTTGCTTGCATGTTTAGGGGTAGAAATCAACATCTTCAGTTCCTCTGTCTCCCAGAAAACAAGACAAAACAAAAAAACAAACATGAGAAAAGCAAAACTAGTCATAGATTCAGTCACAGAACCACAGAAACATGTAGATTGGAAAGGACCTTTAATCTCATCAAGTCCAACTGAAAATGTATTTCCACTAATTTTTTTGAAGTTTTACTTCTAATGTTTCAACTCAATGTGGGAAACAGAAGCCTTGGCTCTAATCTTTCACAGAAAGCTGTGATGTTTCCTCAGAAATAACTCCTAGCTTGCAACATAAAAATTTGTCTGGTATAGGTGGTCCAACATTTTTGTCAGGGCCACAGCAATTGTGAGTAATGAGTAATGTATAGTTATGACCTCCCAGTAGCTGGCTGATATTAAAATGTTTTTAGGGGGAATTACCTTATTTTACAAGTACTTTTAGGCACTGACCAAAGGCGTACACTGCTATTGAAGAGAAGTCTTTTCCTAAAGATCATCTGAGAAAACAAGTGTCCATGACTTCTGATGGCCACAAAGACTGAAAAAAAAGGGTTTACCAAAATATTTTTCCTGTGGATCAGCGCATTCTCCCCATGCTTTTCTGATGACACCTATGAAAAGGCACATAAAAATAGCAGCCTTTTTGATGTCAAGTCTGCAGGCCTCACTTGCTTCACCTGAGGGTCTTTCTGTGACCAAGTCCAGACTCACTTAACTTTTTAGTTGTCACTGACCAGTATTATGTGCTATCTGGTACTGGATCCTGAGTGCTGTCTCTTTTTGTATGTACCTTCTTCTGTTAATTTGGGCAATTCTCATACAGGTATTTCTGACCTGACGTTTTTATTAATCTGAATCCCAGCTGTATGCTTGTCGCTGTATAGAGCCAGTTGTGTTTTATTCATTTGTGTTCATAGAGATCTTGTGTAAGCTACTAAGGTCTTCTGTTTCTGTAAGTAAGATTAAAAAAGTCTCTTGGAGTACGGAGGATTTGGACATGATAGATCCATTCAGTGTTCCCAGTTTGGCTTCCTGGCCTTTTGGCCTCACAGCACGTATTTTTGTTCCTTTCATTAAACGTTTTCCTTGGGGTTAGACTTGGAATGTCATTTTGTCATCTCCTTCCTCTTTGTGTCAGTACAAACCCCTTTCATTACTTCTTCCCTTGGCACCAGTTAAGGTTGCTCTCAGGCTGGAAAGTTCCTGTGCATGCTGTAACCTTTTCCAAAGCCCTTGCCATCTCCTTCCTTCTACCTCCTGTCCTCAGGACACCAGTGTCTGAACAAGGCTCCTGGGAATGCTGGCTGCTGGTTCATGGACAGCCAGTGGTGACCTTCAGTCAGGCTTGCCTCATTGTTTCCAGCTCCAAATTGCATCAGAAGAATTTACACTCCATTACCTTGTTTGCAGTATTACTTTCCTCCACACTCAGTTAGTGTCATTGCCAAATGGATACTGTGCAATCCCCTTCGGAAAAGATGGTGATCATCACTTTTCCAGTTGGAAGTTGAATGGAAGGGAAGTGGGAGCAATGGCATGGATGGGGAAGGAGTGGGGAGGGGATAGAGGAGAGGTGAGATGTCTTCCCTGATGGAGATGGAAAAACACACTTTTGGTCCTTTTCCTTCCGTTAAAAAGGTCTACTTGGGATACTTATCTTGTCCTGGAATAGTTATAGTAGGAGGAAGAAATGAATGAGCTGTGAGCCTTCAGTCCAAGTAAGGACAAGGTGCCAGTCTCTCAGCATGGAGGCCTGGGAGGTGGTCATGTGACTGTGTATTGGCTGCTCCTGCCCTGCTAAGCCTGGACTGAAGCCAGCAGCAGCAGGCTGGGTAAACCTCTGTGGAGTGGGCTGTGTTTGTCGTTGCGTCTTCCAAGCTCTAGTACGATGTATTTCACCCCTGCTTAGATTTCAGTAGTGTAAGATAAAAAATACAAGGAAATGGTTTTGACCATTCCCTTGAAACAGAAAAGTAGGACGATACTTCTCTTTTAGGTTATGATTATTTTCTATAACAGAATTGCTGCTGTCTAAATCTACATTACTTATTTTAAATAAGATGCATTTATGTATGAGGTGTTTGATAGGAATTTAATCATATTCTCTCCATTAAAAAGGGAAAAGACAGTTTTCCAATGGATTAAAAAATATTCGAAATACATGCTTTAGCCACCTCTTGTTTTTCTCATATTTCAGAACTGAAAAACTGGCCTTATTTTCCTCAGCTTTTCACAGAGGCCCAGGCCAAACCTAGTTCAACTGCAAGCTGCAAGCTGAGGAAGGTGACAGTGACAATCTGGACCCAAGCCATGGTCACTCATTTCCTATGCTGGTGCTTTAGCTGTCTCCTTCGTGCAGGCCAAAGTTTTACTACTCATGCTTTTTATGTATGTGTACATCTACTGCATGTAAATATTTTTAGCTTTTGCCCTTGAAGTTGGAAAACGTGTCCATGGTCTGTTCTTTAGGCCGTGTGCTATGTACGCTACAGAGACTGGCAGCAAACCAGTAATTGCTTTAGCAAAGTTTATAAGTCTGTACAGAGCATGGATGTTCAGTGCCCAGGCTCTTCTCTGAGGGGAGAGAGACTTTCTTTCACCCATATCTGGCAGGGATGTCTGCAGAACAAGGAGAAAGATTTCTTCTTTGCAGATCATGGAAGAGCAGCTGAACTATTTCTCAGCCTTGTTTGACAACTCCACCTCCTCTACTCAATCCCATGCCCAGGGTTCTTTCTCTGGAGAGACCAATAATGTTTTTGAGCACATCTTCCAGTTGACTGGTACAGAAAGCTTCGCGTGGGGCCTCTGACTGGGAAAGAAACAAACAGTATCAGATGGGAAAAGAATATTGCACATGGAGAAAGGGCTATGGAGATGTCTTGGGACATTTTGTTGTCTAGGTGTTTTCTTGTTCTGTCAAACACTGTTGGCTTCTGCAGGTTTGTGAAATCAGAAATGATGAGTGTGGCAGTGAATAAACAATATCAGAAATGGAAAAAGTCTTGTGAGAAATGGGCCGGTGAAGAAGGAAGAAAAGCTAACCTAAATACCTTGAAAACTGAAACTTCTACTATTGTTTAAAATGGAGTTTCTGTGTTTTTTCCCTGAGTCACTGCTTTCTTCTTCCCAAAATCCCCAGAGAAAGCCCTTATCTCCCTAGCTAGGTCTAAAAGAATGTGTCCTTGAAGTGTGTTTAAGTTTCCTATTGGCCCTTAGTTAACCCTTTCCTATTGGTTGTTATTCCTAGTTTTCCATTGGATCTTTTATGATCCATCGAGAAGTTATAAATACCTCTGCCCATGTAATAAACTCTCTCTCTGCTCCCTCTCAGGTGGTCTCTGCGTGTCTCTCTGTGGGGCACCCCGGGGGCCCTTTGGGGGGGGACTATGGGGGGAGGGCAACTCCCTGCAATGTAAAGGAGGGACAGCCTCCCGTTATCGGGACATGAACCCCCATAAATCAACTGTCGCAGATGAGTATTTCCACCGTTCACCACCAAAAAGCGTACTTAAAACCAAAGCAAAAAGGAAAACTAAAATTGTCTTGTCAAAGCAGATTGTTTGAACAACATGTCACATTCCTGTCCCCGAGCAGATGGTGGTGATATGTTCAGTGAGAGGATGTGCTCTAGCTCATGTAGGGATAAGTCAGCAGCAACAGGAACTGGATGCCAATGTCCCTGTCATTCTTTGTGGTACTGGCTGGAAAGAGAAGTGCACTCCTTGCCCTTTCTGCCACCGTGTACAGACATGGTAGAGTTTGCAGGTTACTTTAGAGCTCTCTTCACCATTCTGTTCTCCTGTGTATCTCCTTCCCAGAAGAAAAGGCTCTGCCTGGCTCTCCACTGGAACCCCTTGCCTTCACCAGATCACAGCAGTGGCAGGAGGTGCCCCACTGGAGAGAGTGGGCTCCTGTTGGATGGTTGGTCAGGCAGATCCTGATGCCCAAGTCTCCTTAAGGGAATATAGGGAGACAGAGCTGAAGTTGGCTGTGCATTGGCCTGCCTTCAGATAAATTTGGATACATTATGCTGGTGTTAGCAAAATGAAACAAACAAACAAATGAACAAATAAAAATAAAACAAAAATTTGAAAGGGGGGGGGGTGAAATAGGGGAGGGAAAGGGTGTAGGGCGGAGAGGGAAGAAGGTGGGGCACAATTATGACTAATGAGTAATGTGTATTTATGGCCTTCCAGTAGCTGGCTGATATTAAAATGTTTTTAGGGGGAATTACCTTATTTTACAAGTACATTTAGGACTGAAGGCATACACTGCCATTGCAGAGAAGTCTTTTCCTAAAGATCATCTGAGAAAACAAGTGTCCATGACTTCTGATGGCCACAAAGACTGAAAAAAAGGGTTTAGAACAAACAAGATTTCACAAGATAATTTAAAACCAAGGTAAAGCCTTCCACCTTTCTCTCTTTCCCCTCATTCTAACTCTCAAAAGTGCTGAACACATTGAGAGGAGTGGTATGTATAAGAGAATATATAATACATAAAGACAGATGAATCTCATCTATGTATTCACTGGGATCAACAAATATCCTGAGATTACACTGGATACGTGCTGAAGAAGGTATATATGCTGGAAAGCACACACGTGCCAGACATGACCAGAGATACCTGGAGTCTGTTGAAAAGAAGTGGTTTCTTGCCACAGGTTTGGAACAGGCTTCTTTACAGCATACTATCAAGATACATTTTATTGCAGGCTTGTGAGTTTCATATTATTTCTTTTTCTTTGATTTACAACTATTTTAAAATATTTTCACTGGAGATGCTGACCAAATAGATTCCATTCACAGCAGGCTTAGCTTTTTATTTGCTTTTCATGGACCTGCAATCTAACTATTTTGAAGGGCATAGGGACTTTGAAGAACACCACTGATGTCAAATCATGCCTACTTAGACAATAAAATGACCAAGCTTAGCTGGTTTTCAAAACTGACTACACTCCATCAGTGGGAGCTCCGTGGAGCAAACAGAAAAATGCTGTTAGTCATTCTTGAATGAGGAAATACTTCCACAGAAGAATGAGGGCTGTCCTGCACAATGTTTCATTTTAAAAAGCCAGTGAACAGGGATAACTCTGCCTCTAGTTTTATCTCAGTTGGATCATATTTTACCTCAGTGTCATTCTGCAAAGCCTGTTAGCTTCAGTGAAGGGTCAAGATTTGTTTTTAGGAGCTGAATAACATATTCTGTGAATGTGCTCTGAAATCCTTAACTCTCCTGCGTTAGGCAACAGTTTCTATATCTCCTTCAAGGCTGCACACTGACTTTGTGTCTGCGGTTACTGGATGAGAAGTTATCCTGAGGCTAAGTTTTCACTGAATGTAATTTTCCTCATGTTCTTCTAAGATTGCTAGGAAATACCATTATTTTATAGTGTAATTATCATTACAAACCTATGAAACTTACAGTTCCAATAGCTTAACTATAGTACAATGCCATTGGGTTTGTTTGCCAAAATAAGGTCCACATCCATCTACCCTCTGAAAAGGCCTTTGTAGATCCATGATGGATATGATGATAAATTATATCCTGATAGGGCTCTAACAAGACCTTGAAAGAAAAGAACACATTACTCAATACCTGTCCACTGATGTGTTTTTCAATAAACTAGTTTTGCAGAAGCCAATAAAATATGGTAGATACTGCTTTCACTACCAAAGCTAAATGGAGAAATGTCTCATCCTGCTGATACCTGTGTTTAATTTTTTTAGTCTTAATGCTTGTCTGAACTAAATCTTTCAATTCAGTACTCTTTGTCTTTTATTCTTATGCTGACCTGCAAGAAAAGTGAAACTGATTTAGCTCTGTTGCTTCCATGTCCAGATCAAATATCCAATGAACATTCAGCTGGTGCTTGCTGCTGTGACTATTCCTCCTTTTCTAAAAGTGCTTATGTGCTTTAACTGCAACAGAAACATTTCAAGAGGGCTCTCCAAACGCAGCATCAATAAGGTTCTCATTTCAGCAACATGAACAAGGAAACCTAGCGTCATTGTGCAGTAAAACGCACAGAACTCTAGTTCCAATGAGAGAGCTATGAAGGGGTATTTTATTTCTTTAGCTGTTACAGTTGTAAATCTCATAATTTCCTCATCTGATTGCTGAAAAATGCATAGGGATGTGGTTTGTGTGCCCTAATCTATCACTGCATCACCTCAGGCTCTCATATTGCAGCAAAACTAATTATCATGTTTCCAACAACACAGCATGATCTCACATTTGTTTATTGGAGGAAATATAAATATGGCTTTCCGAACAAAAGCCTTATATATATATTATGGCATGAAAAACTAGGGACTTGAGAGAAGGAATAAGGAAGAAAAGGAGAAATATTTCTTCTTTACAAGGTTTATAGCTATTTGGATTTTGTTGTAAACATTTAGATAATTTTATCCTGTGCTGTGTGACATTTTACACTTAGCGAGAATGTGACATTGCATGTGCAAAGCCAAAGTGAATCTTCTGCTGTAAGAAAATTACCTCTAAGGGATCTTTTAATGCCCTCTTTATAGCTCTATGTGTTATATGATTCTGACCAAATTAAATTTATATAGGGCAACTGGTGCTGCCCTGACTAAACTGCCTTCATTTTGCTACTTCAAGCACTCACATGCAGGCACACTAGTGCTCTTTCAATTCAGGGCATCCAGAAAGCTTTATGTTCTCATTTTCAGTTGTTTAATTTATTAGCAGGAGGAAATCCAGTCAAGGTGGCAGTTTGGTTATTTTTTCTAGTGTTTTTCTGAGCAGACTGAGCCTAGCAACTGCAGCTTGTCACATATCTCCCCTGGAAGCTCTGTCATTCACATGGAACTTGTGTTTCATATATCCCACTAGAATTATATCAAACATGCTGTTCCCTGAGAGATAACACACTTATTAAAAAGCATACCAGATTATAAATATCTACTGGCACACACAGGCTTCTTAGACAATAACAGAACAATAATGGCTCTGTCCCTGCATCTCCCCCTGCATACAAAACTGGACTTCTGTCAGCTCTCTATGAGGAAGTGTTTTTAATGATAAATCACAGATGATGGGATTGAAAAGATCAAGGTACTACTCGGATCCAGCCCCTTGCATCAGCAGAGGACACCCCTGTGGTACTCCATTCATTGTGTGCATGTGACCTGTCCTTAAAGCTCCTGAGAGCCTATGTCATAACTACACCATTAGTCAAAATGTTCCATCAGCTTTACTAACAAAGAAGTTTTCCTAGGATGTGAACGACATATATCTATTTTTCATCACTAGACCACAGTGTATTACACTTTTGGAATTCAGCATGAGAAATTATTTTTCTCCCTGTACTAATTTTCCTGCCTCAAATAATTTAATGAGATCGGAACAGACTGAATGACAGATGATCAAGGGAGGTGAGACTGGAAAGGTCACAAATAAACTGGGTCCAGCAGCACTAAACCCTAAAAGGGGTCCCCATTTGATCCACTGCAGCATGATGGCAAAATTTATGAGTTTCTTTGTCATTCCTCACTCCCATTACTGCATCAGTTTTCCAGCTGAGGAACACAGAGCATGTCCCATGACCCAATAAGCACCACTACCCCTACCATGCTGCTGCCTGACAAAAAAACACTCAAGCTAATCCGTTAACAGTTATCTTACTGGTGTATGGCTCCATATGCCTCAGTTAGCAATACTCTGTGAATGATTCATGAACTGGGAAGAATCTCAATTCAGTGGCTTTTCAGTTTCCCCAGTGTGGGTATCACACTTCCTTTTATTAATATTTTGAAGCTTTGCAATTTTAGCCTAACATATGTATTCTATTACCGATTTATATTTCCTAAAATAAAACTCACACACGCTCTTAGTATATCAGTAATATTTAACCTATCTGCAACCCAGGATGATTCATTTATCTGGCAGAAAGACATATGACAATACTTTTATAAAATCAGTGCACCCCTTATAAGCCTCTTTCTCTTCATTAATGCTTTCCTACCACTTTTAAGCTTTCTAAGAATGTGCAACACCTTTAAATTCGGAAAGCAGGTTCAGGAATAGGTTTGCAGAGGACAAAAACTAAGGGAGGACAATATCTTGCAAGAGTACCAGTACCTGCACCTACAAAAGTTGGGACAATGTTTTCAGAAGAAGAGTACTTTCTCTGCCTCTTATGTTCACAAAAAATGAATTGAAACTGTTTGGTTGTGAGGCAACACTTTGCCCCATCATTTAGGACACTGAACTTGTGCCATGAAAACCTGCAAAAAAGTAAGGAGGGCTCTAGTCTTTGGCATAAGTTTATCAGTTTTGTTGTACTTTGTTGAAAATGTCTGATTTTAAAAATTCAACTTTGCTGCTTACCATATGATTTAAGCCTCTGCTTTCCATCAAACTACATGTATAAGAAAGCCTTACTCCAATTTGCTAACACGTGTTTACTGGCTTTGTTAAATCGGCATCAGGTTGTTTTCCATCAATGGCAATAAATATTCATGGGCATAGTGTCATAGGCAAACACTCATAGGATCATGTAGACTGATATATTCAGCTCTATCAACAGAAAATAAAATTTCTGATAATAACTGATATTTCATTTGTCATTGTTCCTCCTCCTTTTCCTGGACAACAATAGATATGAATAGCACTGGGCTTTGTTTTTAATCACTGAGCTTTATTAATCAGCAAAAGGGAGGTAATTCAAACATAACACAAAATCACATAATTAAACTATGTCTGAGTAGAATTTATATAATTAAAAGAAACAAATGTGCCAAAGGAAGCATTGGTATTTCTTACTAATTTTACAAAAATCTATTTAAAAAATGCTATATTGCCACTCCATTTTATTCATCTAAACAACACAAAGAAAAATAATCAGTCTGTTCCCTTTCAGCCATGAAAAAAATTATAGCTAGAAAATCTAGAAGCCTGACATATTTGACAATTAATACACAGAACATTAATTCAAAACTCATTCAATCTTTCTCCCATTATCACTGTAAAAAGGTAATTTATATGGCTTTGGGCAATACATTCCAAACATAATACAAACCTGAGAAATACCACTAACATCCAGACTCAGAAAAGTCTGTTCTTGATTGCAAATTTATTGTCCCTTTTTTAATGGCAGTCCATTTCTTCTTGACTGAGCTGCTCATCAACTCCCTCTAATTCACAAAGTGATGTCAGACAACGTTAACACGAGTAAGTATCAGCATCCTATTCACAATCATACAGGCCCAGGGCAGTTTAAAGGTAATTTCTTTCAGTCAAGATGAGTTCCCCCTTCACTTTTGCAAGCTGCTTCCGCACAGTATTACAGTTTGACATTCATAAATGAGAGAGCTGCTGCATGTAGATGGAGTCATGTCTACTTGCGTGCTGCTAGTATCCACAGAAATCCCCTGCAACCCCTCTGAACTCTTCCTTGTCTTGTTTCTTACCCTGATATTGCTGCACGAATGTTCACTAAAAATACTTGATTCTACCTCTTGTCACCTTAAGTCAGCTAACAACACTCTACATCCTGAAGAACAGAACTAAGGTACAATTAGAAAAGACATGATGACTTCACACAAAACCAGCCTGTATTCTATGACCATCTATATACTACAATGTAAACAATTCTTCCCCAATAATTCTTCCCCAAACTGTGTAGTCATGTGGGCTTTCACCAGGAATTTTAGAGAAAGCTGTTTAGGAGCTAAGAGCTACAGCTCCTGCTGAGATGGGGTAAAAATGACTGGCTTCTGGGATGGGCTTGGTGGAAAACCTAGGGGCTGCTGAACTCTGGACAAAGGCCCAAGATGACCTTTTGTAAGTTTTTCAAAGGTGTCTCTGCAGTTCAAGGTGAGAAACTACTTTTGAATTTTACAGTGTATAGGCTCTTTTTCAGAGCAGGTGTGAAAGACACCTGCTCACAGCTAAGTAAGGATGTATTCCTTACAGGGAAAAAATGAGAATTACTCAGATTCACCATGCTGCTGTCTGGATAAGAGCCCTTTGTTACTTTTTCAGCATTGACATCCAGACAGGGAACATATATGCGACTAGATTTTATGAATATAACTATAGTGTATATTTAGACGGGTCGATAATGAAGTTCTTGAGTTTAGGTTGTATTTTTGGTAGAAAAGAACTCATGTATCATTACTAGTTTATAATTAGAGGATGTCTGCACATGCATTTTTAGCTGCTCTAGTAATGCAGTCTAAATGCTTCTGGAATTATACCTCTTCCAAGGACATTTTTTCATTTTGGTCCTATAGTGACAACAAAAGCAAACTTATATATATCAGGTTTAAATGATGATCGAAATAGTGTGAAGGCCATAAGCATGAATTTCTAAAGTAATTTATCTGCAAATCTTCTGTGTAAAATAATCTTTGATCTTTCGGAAGTCTTAAGATTTAGGCAGTTGTTTGTGAGAACACATTTTGTGTGTTTTTGGAAGTATTGCAAATTGATGGCTGGGAGAAATTGAAGACAATGAAGAATCCACAACTGAACCAGCTGCTAAGAAAACTGATACAAGAAGCAGTAGTGTCGTAACTTTTTATAGATATCTGAAGACACACACACTGTTTTGCACCAAAGGAAAAAAGAACAACAGTAAATACATAGAATATATGATCAATCAAAATGTACAAAAGACAAGGAAAATTAGGGAACAAGATCAAAAAGTGAATCTGCAGTTATTTACGTCTCTAATCTTGGACTCCCAACCAGTTCTTGTAGGCTTTAGACAGTCAAAAACCTTGTGGATCTGAATTAGATTTTTTTGCTCACAGTCTCTGTGAAATAACATAAGATAATGGTTTCATATCTATTCTTTGTGTGGTGAATGAGTGCATTGCTGTCCTTTTTAAATTCATTTATAATGCTAACCTGTCTGCTGGAAGTTTAATTCTCTTGACACATCCCAAAATGCACTGGAAAAAGTCTTTGTCTTTGGAGTACCCTAGAGTATTGGTGGCTCAGTGCTTTTGCTTTATTGTAACCTATGGATTTGAGACCCAAACTGTGCCTATGTAACACCTATGTAACTGTGTCTGCATAGTGCCTGTCAGTCAGAGCCAGAGCCAGAACCGTATGTGACAGTCCACAGGCTAGCACAGCTCTGTTCCCACCAGGGAAGCATCTCTCCAGTCTGTTGTGTTTCTCCCTCTGCCATCTCCAGGGCAATTCTAATTCAGACATGTTTGTTTAACAACAGATGGAAACAAAGGTGAAGAGGAGGGTAAAGAGTCAAAAGAAGTTAAAAATACTTTAATCTGACACAGAAAAACTGTGCTGCTAAAATTAAGAGACAACACAATCTGAATAACAGAACCAGAGCAGCATCAGTTCTGCCTGAAGCGGAATTCACTCCATCTCCTTCCCAGACATGTATAATGCATGTCTGATGATTTTTTAATTTGAATTTATCATTTCTTCTCCCTTGTACTTAATTGACAGAGCAAGCAATAATTATGAATATTGTGCCATGTAACTAACCATATCAACTCTTTAATAGCTTAGCATCTGTTAGGTCTTCATGCACCAACATCATGTAGGATGTTCTGTGTGATGCAATTATGAATTTAAAATTTGTATGCCAAAGGCTCAGGCAACTGTATATAGTTTGATTACGCCCTGATACAGTGTGATTATTGGGACTGGTCATGTACAGGGCCAGGAGTTGGACCTGACGATCCTTGTGGGTCCCTTCCAACTCGGCATATTCTGATTCTCTGTGATTCTGTAATGTCACAACTTATGATCCCTATATTACTATATTTACTATACCAATTAGTAATGCTAATAAGTCATACACGAATTTATGCTGCCATTTCTGTGGCAACCTTTAGCTGATGAAAGTGCAACATGAGTACAGATGTGCTACCTCTTACTTAAGTCTCAAACAGAAAGATTTGCATCAGTAGATCAGTATGTACATACAACCCATGGAATAACCATGTCTATTTTGGTGAAGCAGATTTAGTAAAAAAATATAAGTTTATTTAAAAATATTTCTTTTTACTATATGATAGTTAACTTTTTGAAAAGCTGCTCCAATATTTGTACCAGTATCAGAAGCAGCTTATAAAATCAAGGACTGTCTTTTCAAATCTAGTGGGCAGACAGACAAGTTTGTGAAACATATAGTCCTAAAGCCAGATCGATTTGCTCTGTGAGCCAAATGACCACTTGAAGCCTTTCTTCAGTATTTCTTAAATCTTGTATTCTCATAAACTGTTCCATGAATGTTATGAAAAGGGAATCTTAGCCTTTGGTCTTCCAAAATAAGACATCCACACTGAATATTGCGGGGTTTGTAACAGCAGATAAGTAGAGGGCTGAATCTGGAATTTTGAATGATAGGAGGATTTAGATGCGTGAATACCTTGGGAGGTTGGTGCTGAGTCCTTTGAATTAAACTATAGACATTACTGTCACAAGACTGTCACACATAAACACAGGATCTAACTCCATATGTCAACTCCTGAAGTGTTGATTATTCAAAGACCTATTTACTATATTTATTCTCCACTGGCCCTGCATCTGCTCAGTCACAGCAATGAATCCAGTGCTGCCTGGAATAGGGATGAAAAAGGAGAGCAAGTCTTGTAGCTGTCTCTAGTTGTAATAGTGAATAACCCTCTAACAGTGTGCCTATAGCATCAGATTTTTTTGCACCCATGTTGCACAGGTGAACTCTTTCTTGGCGGTTTGATGGGCCAGAAGCAGCATGTCCCTACTTTGCTTTACCCCTGAAACATTTGGCAGCTGGCTAACAGAGCAGTGCCTTTGTGGTGTGTTGACCTGCCATCATGTATTGCTTCCCTGTCTTCTCCTTTACCTCTCTGCCCTCTTGTAGCAACATTAATCTGGGACTTCCTGCTATGAATTTGAATTTAGTTTTGAATAATTTGTATAACTGTTAAAAATTAAAGCACATTCTTAAGCTCATGGGATGACTGACCCCAGAAAGTGTTTGCTATGAGGCACAAAAATTTTCTGTTCCCTTCATCAAAATTTCATTGTTTTCATCTCTATGTTCCTAGTAAAGAATGTATATATAGAGATGCAGGACTTAAATATTGCTGTACTTGGGCTCAAGTCCTGATTAGTGTTTTTTTTTCCTAAAGAAACATTGGCTTTCATTGGACAAATGAAATGGACAAATCAACATATTACCAAAACGCAAAATATACTCATATGAGACCTAACATGAGCCATGTGTGCAACCATCCAGTGTAAGGTAGAGAGGTGTTATCTTAATACAAAATATAAGTAATTGTTGCTGAGTACCACTATGATTTGAAAAATAAACCATGGTTTTCCATGGAGAAAGTTAATTTGTGGCAGAACTATGTTGATGTGACTACAGTACTTCAGGAACCAATGACAACTCTTGAGATATACTGTAGGGTTCTATTTGGGTGCTTTTATTTCCATGCAATGTCCAGGGTTTTACACTGCGTAAATAAATGAACAATTCCAAAGCATACTAAAAGGTAGATTGAGAGATAAATACTGTAGTAATTGTTAAGCAGTCATGTGATGCAGTGCCATATCTCAGTCAGGCATATATCATCAAGCCTTAGCTAAAGGAAATCAATACGACCTTAACAATGGAAGTTATGTGGCTCTGCTGTTCTAGCAGGTTTGTCATTATTTTTAGTTTACTGCTTTGTAGATAATTTTTTTGTTCATAAGGAGCAGGTTCTGGGGGGCAGTTAAGCCAGGCACAGAAACTATATCTCAAGTTCTCATCTCTCAAGAGTTAGAGGTTTGATCTGAGGCAATGACTTCAGCTTCTTCTGTAGTCAGATTGGCAACCTCCAAAGAGCAGTTGATGACAGCTTCAGCAGGCCTCCACTGTAGGGTGAGGTGAGACATCCTCTGATGGTGCCTGTTCTCCACTGGTTATAAGAGAAACCTAGGAAAGTAACTTCAAACTAAATGTCTCCCTTCAGGACAACCTAAATTACACAGAAGGAAGAGAAATCAGGGTGTTCTCCAGCTCTGGCTGCACAGGCACAGAGCTCCAGTGGCTTCTTCTGGAAGCTTTGGGCTATAGACCCACACTCAACCTCCTTTCTCAGGGGACTGGCCTGTGACAGCCTGCTGGCTTGCTGATTATAATACAGGTGCAGCAGCAGGTTGGAAGTCACACACTGTTCTCCTCGGATAAACCTGCAGCAATTATTTGTGTTAATAGGGTTTTAAATTATATCAGGAGGCATAAAAGTTGTCTGCGAACTGGAGACAAAGATACAAAAAAATAATGCAAATATGGTGTTTTAACAATTGAATTTTACCTCTTCTTGAAGTGACCTCAGCTCTTTGGATGAAACAGGAAAGAAAGGGAGTGAATCTATATTCTGTACTTCACTCTGCATGGGGTTCACGAAGCTCTCACTTTAAGATATGCCCCTAAAGATGTTTTTGATTTACATAATGGACATCTGTAGAGGATGCCTTTCTCTTTTTGGTCATGATGGTTCAATCAGATTTAGCTGCTACACAGCAGATACTTGTAGTGTTTGTATTTCCCTGCACTGGCGCATCTAATCTAAACAAAAGTAACTCCACATGGTGCAAGGGAGACTGTGATGGAGAGAAAAGTATTTCTGCATTTTCCACAGCATAAGGTGTTTGTGCTAGAAACATCTGGAAACATGTCTCACTGTACATCCGATTTTTAGGATCAGAAAGAGATATGTTATACTGATTAATGGGAAAATGAAACAGTAATTCAATTTTTAAAGAGTAGATGTTCAGAGATTTTTAGATTGCATTACTATGTTAATCTGTTTCCTTTTATATCCTACCATAAAAAGCTGGCCAGATACTATAGTGTGATGTATTTTGGCTGAGATCTTATCTTATCTGATGTCTTGAAGCTGAAGTAATTTGCTTAGACACCGGGAATTAACATCAAGTTAATCTCACTTCCTTATCCACTGCCCACTGCTGCAGCCATATTATATGGATCTAAGGCTCTGCAGGTAATGTATATGATGCTGAACAAATTGACGTGAACTATAATTCTATATGTCAAATAACACTCAACAAATAAGCATTTGCAATAAATATGTCAATCTCTATAATTCTCAAATTTTAAAGAGTTACTGAAACATGTATCCCTGGACAGCACGTTCACGTTTTATCAAGTACAGTTGTTTATGCTTGGAGCATGACTTTTTTATTTTCCAGAATAGTTTTTCCTTTCATTCTTAAACAGAAATGACAGAGATATAGAAAAGGCAGTAAAGCATAATTAAGGACTATAGTAAAAGCCACTTACTGATATTTAGTGGGTGTCTACCCAAGTTTATATTTTCCATGTATTATCTAATAAAATATTTCTCTGGCTTTCCACAGAAAAGTATAGTGAAACAAAATTTTTGAAAAGCCTTCTGTAAGGCTTTCCAGGCAGTTAGCCTTGTCCCAATGTATTATGCTGACAAAGTGACAACTTTCTTAAATTAAATTCTGCACTGTGATATAAAAACATGAATCAATCAGACTCAGAGTGATGGGGATCATTATTATACTGGATGGTGTAAGAAAAAAAAAAAAAAAGCCTCATGTGAAAAAGAAAGGAATTTGTTCCACAAGGACAGGATGAAAAGCAGGTTTGAAAGCAGAACCTGTGATAACAGAGAGCTTCCCTGAGTGCTTTTGCAGTTATCCAAGGACATGAAGAATAGTGACTGTTGAGTGTCTGAGCATTGTGTATGACCGCAGGTGTCACAAGTCTCGCTCTTTCTTTCTATGTTGTCATTCTTATGGCCAACAGGAGCATTGCTCTACATGTGTAGCTGCAGTGAAAGGTAGTTTCTGCCCAAACTGTTACTCTGGTTTGACTGGTGAATGGAAAGGGGGGAAAGGGCATTTGTTTGCATGGAATTTTCCTGGGAAGAGTGTAAGATGGTTCCAGGCCCAATTCTTATGAAATTCTGGGAAGCCTCACACAAACAGGCTTTGTGAAATTGTGGCAGTGGTTCATTATATGAAAAAAAAAAAAAATAAAAAATTAAAGAACCGCCCCCCACCCCTCCGACCCCAGTTTCTATTCAACCATAATATTTGTCAGTTTAGTGAAAAAAACAGTCCTAAGTTGATGATTATACTGATTTTTATGGAAAAGGTCAGCCCATAAACAGAGTGTGTCTCTGTTAAGACAAATGAATTTAAATTTATTTTAATTTTTTGGAGTACTTACTAGCTTCATTCTGCTTGCCAGTTTCTGCTGGGATTTCTGGAAGCTGTGTTTAAGACATTTGTGGTGCTGGAGTCAAGGTGTTGGATTGACTTACTTGGAGAATGTGGTATAACTTGCTTTTCTAAGCCAGATAAATCCTGCTTGTTTCGTGTGTTTCTGGGAATTTCTCTTGCCTTATCTGTCCAGTCTGCCCTAGAGCACTTGTAGACTTTGAACATTCTTTGACAAAGTGATTAATTGCTCTCCTGTTCCTTGATTATTGTTTTCACCAATCCTACTAATGCACTCTGATGTTCCCTAGTTCTTGAATTGGTTATGCTTTCTTCAGGTTTGGTGTCATATGCTCCAAACAGAGGATTACACTCCAGAGAGCTCCACATTGGCAGTGAGCCTTGCTTCAGAGAGTTCATGTTTATCCCTGCACCTGTGCACGTGTGGGATAGGTGAAGAGGGCAGAGAGAAGGTGGGAATGTTGCAGACCTTCACACTAATGTGAAGTGCATTTCCCTAGATGCGCAACTACACAGCCCCTTTGTCTCTCTCAGCAGTGCTCAGCCCTACGAACAAGTCTTGAGGCATTCCATCTGGAAGAACAATGGTCTAATTTTAGAGACATGCAACAAAAAATTAGGGGCATTACTTGAGCGCAGAAAATAGTGCCTAGGTTGACTACTGGGTAACATAAAGTATCATAAAGCAATTTTCAAGTTATTTCCCATTTCCTTTTTGTACAATATTTTGTTTGGTTTTAATTTGCCACAGCAAACCTTGTACCTTTGTCTGGTGATCTTGCCTGTTGCTTTACATTTTGACTCCTTTGGCCTTGGTAATTCTCCTTCAGAGGAGCAATCGCTTCATGAAGTTCCTTGTCTTCCCCATTTTCCTGCGGTGTTTCCTTTATTTCCAATAAGAAATTATGATTTACCACTGAAGTACTGACTAGGTGATATGGAAGTCCACTTTAAATCAGATCCGAGAGTACTTTTGTTGCTGCAGATGTTGAGTTCGGAGGATGGGCTTTGGAAGAGTAACAAAGTTATAGTGTCCTTTGTATTATGTGTAGCCATTTACAGGATTTACTCTGTTAATAACTTTTTGTGTAGCTCAGTGCTACTAAGATGCAAAGCTCTTGTGGGAAACACCTGCAATAGTCAGAGCCTACACGAGGTGGCAGTACTGGTGTCACATAGTGTTTCTTTTTTGGGGGCTTGCTGGGTTTTAGAATATCTCTCTGTAAATTAATTGATTCATGTCAGAAGTGGGCAAGCTTGCAAACGAGTCCATCTGGTAAGCAGCTTATCCCATTTCTATATAAATAAAGAAGATCATCCAACTTTTTCAGGGTCACTCCGCCCCTCAGATCATGAGAAAGTCTGTTTTCAATGCAGAAAAATTCAGATCTGTACAGTGCTCCAAATGCATAGCCGAGCACATCCTTCCTGGCCAGATGATGATGATAGGCAACTGCAATGCCTGATATTCAGAGCAGAGTGAATCAAGCCTTGTATGAAACAGAGCATGGATTTGCTAGGCAATCTTTTCAGCTTCATGGAGATGTGGGTAAAATTTACTTCTGTTAGACTGAGTCCCAGAGAATAGGGCCTTAGGACAGGAATTAACTGGGTTTTAAGCCGTCTCACACCAGAAGAAAAAGTCATTTCATCTGCCCTGTTTTCATGAAATGCTTTAACTCTGTGGATAAAAATTTCTACATCTGAATCAGATACTGTTATTGCAATCAATAAAGTCAATGGACAAAAATAAAACAAGTGTTCTGGCACAGTTTCTTCTCTCTCCTTCTGTTTTCTGAGATTTTTATGCCAAATTGTTACTTTTTAAACAAATTAACCAACTGCCAAGGTTGCTCCTCTTCAGGGAGACTGAGACTTGTATTTCACCTAAAAATAATGTGTGCTGCAATGAGCAACAAGAAATCCCCTGAATTTTCCATCCTTCTTTAGAAGTCCAAAATTCCCAGGCAGATTACTCAAAGTTTTTTTTATCCTATGCCTGTGACTGTGCTGGTGGGATATGGTTTGGAAGATAGGGGCAGGTCTGGGCATATGAGAGTGGAAGTGGGTAGAAGGGAAATGTGACCCTTGGTGGGGAGACTTGCAAGGCAGTTCATCCCTGGCAGCTCTGAAAATCAGTGACCCCCAGCTCTGTGAGCCCCAGCTTCAAAGGGCACTGGGTCAGGGGGTCCTGTCTCCTCTGTATTGATGTAGAGAGTAGCTGCAGGATTCTGCTGTGTGTGAGGTACAGAACTACTGGCAGAGTGTGTTGAATGCAACTCAACAATGTGAATTTTACAAACATAAGCTGCAACTAAGACTGTCTCCTCCTCTTGGTTTCCTTGAAACTCCCTAATCCTGCTCCATCCTATCTGTTCTTCCCTGGGTATTCCAGGTTGGAGGAGGACATTGTTATGGAGAACAGATGATGCTCATAGTCTATTCAGCTCAGGTCATTGCAGACAGCCTCTTGGCTACCCTGAGAATTAACAAGAAACCCCAGCAGCTGGTAACTCACCAAAACTGTTTCCCAGGGCTGAGTTTCTGCAGCTGCAAACTAAGTCAGCCAGCAGGAGTACGGTTCCCAGAGGAGATGCTTGGGAACAAGACTATAAGGAGGGACGTGCAGATGGGCCACGGACAGTGCTGAGGTTCTGTCATTTGATGATGTGGTGCATTCTCTTGAATGCCTGTGCTTCCCACTCTTGAATGTGCTCCAAGGTTTTGTACTGCTTTTCCTATCTTCAGAGCAGCTTTAGGGGAGAGGCAGGCAAAGGGAGTGCAGAGCAAAAGTCTAAAACCTTTAGAGCTTCTTCATTTTGGAACTTCCACTGAAGTCAGTGAGATACAATCCTTTGCACCCCAGTCATGGTTTGGGCATGAAGATTTATACACTGAAGAATTATTATATTACTTGAAGTAGAATTCAAACCAGAAAAAAAAAAAGTCACAAAAAACTCCGTTTCATAACTGCTTTGAAAGATTGAAAGAAAAAAAATAATTTAAAAATCGTTACATGTGATATTTAGATTTTAAGGCTTCTCAGTGGGTGCAGGGAACACAAATGAAGTAGTGTAAGAGCAGACAGCTGACATTCTGCAACACACCAGAGAGGGCCAGCACCAGGCTAGGTGGGGGCAGGTATCCATGCCTTTGCCTTAATAATTGACACCTTACTAGAGAGGTTCTTGCAAGCGCTGTCAGCCCAAATGACGAGGATCAAATAAAGAGTGAGACCCTCTTTTATATTTTCCTTCTAAACCCAAGCCCTTTTCCTGAGCATAGTACCTAACTGCTTTAAAATCTATGCTCTGAATTAAGACCTGAATTCACTGGATCATAAGGCCATATTTCTTTATAAAGAAAAAATCACCAGATAGCTAGACTGGCAAACAGGGAGCAGACACTAATACACGAAGTGTTTTTGCAGAATCTGTGAGCGCAGCATATGTTGTGTTAGATAGTTTGCAGTCCCAAAGCCCTTTGTTAGCCTGGGATGCAAACAGTCCTTGTCTGTAGCACTTGGCACCAGAGCCCTGGCTGAATCGTAAAACAAGATTATGTCACCCTCCCTCACATCTGCTTCTCTTCTTGAAGAATATCTGAATTCAGCATGATTCATTTGAAAAATTGTGGTTTTCTGAGGAATTCCATAGTTAGAAAAAATGTTGAAAAAATTGATAAAATGTCTTTCAATCTCTTTTGCCTTGTGTTTTGGTGTCCACTCGCAAAGGAGTATGTGGTCAAACTGAAATAGAGTAGGCTTAGATTAGATATTAGGAAAAAATTCTTTACTAAGGGGATGATGAGGCACAGGAACAGATTGTCCAAGGAATTTGTGGATATCCCATCCTTGAAGCTGTTCAAGCCAGGTTGGATGGAACTCTGAGCAACCTGTTCCAGTTGAAGATGACCTTGTCCATGGCAGTGGGATTGAAACTAGATGATCTTCAAGGTCCCCTTCCAACCCCAGACATTCTATGCTTCTGTGATTCTTTTACCCAAGCAAAAATGGGCAACAACTTGTTTGGTTTGGTTTTTAATTTATGTAACAATTATTAAAAAAGCTGAAATAGCAGCCAAGAAGGGGATAATGCATTATTCATGCATTTATTTAATCTTTGTTGCTCAAAGGTGATCAATTATTTCAACCTAGCTATCTGTTTCCAGTCTGCTTTTATAGTGGAAAATTTCCTTGGATTTGCAGTTACTGATACACAAAGTAATTCTGCCTGTAGAGAAAAAGAGAGAGCGGCTGGAAACAAGAACTACTAATCTCTTATTACTCACTCTGAAAGATCTTTCCCACCTTAGAGCAGGCACTTTAGGTAGCTGGTGTGGTAGATACTCTTCTTGAACATATGTGCAAAATGTACATTACTGAGTCTGGAAATCTTAGTCACATGTGATTTTTGAATTTGCTTTTTTGATAAGGTACTGATGGCCCCTCTTTTTATATCAAAATAGGAAAATGATTGTGAACAGAAAGGAAATTTCTTACTCCCTGAGCCCACACAGAGTGATCTATTGCAGAGATACAACAGTGAGATTGCAGCAATAGGAATTCCAGGCTCCCAATAGAGGTGTGCTATGCAGCCCCTGTGGTCAGCCCAGCCTCTGGTGCATTGGGGATTGCTTCCTCCTGGAACAGCTATCAAAGCGGGATCTGCATTTCCAGGTGATGTAGGGACAGTGCCTCTCTGACCTCAGTTAGAGCATTAAATACACCAAATGCCAAGTGGTAAATTTGATAAATAGTTTGAATGGACTGATTTCAGCTGAATTTCCCTTGTTTTTCAAGTCAGTTTTCTGAGGTTGAGAAGGAATTTGAATACAATAAAATATTCAATACAAAAATGTCAACAAGGTTATAGACTGCCATAAACAAAGTGTTGAGGAAACACTTCTTTTTCTCTCAGGAATGAAAATGGTTCTTTTCTCTGAGGCATAGTACAAGCACTCAGATGTGAAAGAACTAGTAATCCAGGACAGGGCAATAGCGGGATAAATTTAGTTATGACAAGATGATTTCCTTTTGCCTCTGTGCTGCAATAGGTAAGCATGAATCAGTCAAGGTATACAACTTGTCGATCACTAAAAACATGTACAACTATCTATAATTGTTTTTCCACTTAGAGCTGTAGCAGGCACAATTTTTGCAGAGCTGAAGTGGTCTCCACTTCCACTATGTGCTTTCAGTGTCATGAACTGGGCAAACAATCACAACTATTTCCAAGTTAAATTTACAACAGAATTCATACATCTGCATTAACAGCTGAGATTCTGTTCTAGGTTAAGGCTGCTAAACGCTGGTGTTTTCATATTGGTGTTGTTATGTGTGGCTGAGCTTCCTTACCCATCAATGTCAATTTAGTCAGTACTGTCAATGGAGTTTTGAGAGCTTTTCAGGTGAACAAATGGTGCATGCTCTGAGGTCAGCTGAGCAACTTTGGCGAATCCATTCACTGAGAGCTGGGCGTTGTCTAAACAAATGCATAAAATAGAATTTGTGACTCATGAAAATAATCATCTGTGGCCTCCAGAAGGATCAACTCAAACAGATATGAATCAATCACAGGTCCTATATCACATCTGCCAGACCTGTGTGGCCCTCTTGAAGAGCAGAGGATATCGCAAATCATTGTGGACAGTTATGTTTAGGTACCTGTCCTGACTCCAGTGACCACAATAGGAACTGACAAGTACACCTCGCATTATACACATAACTACTCACAATCCCTGCATGCCTAGGCACCTATGCATGTGATGTAAAATATAGATGTGTATATAAGTATGTTTAAGCATAATTATAGCGGTAGATACAGGTGGAGGTATATGTGTATATACATAGGCTTTTCTCTGTATGTACTGTAGCCATGTAATTTGATCATGTACATGTATGCAAACCTGTGTGTACTTATATGTGTGTCTATATGGGGTGATATGTGTACATATACTGGTTTAGCTCTACATATGCTGATTAACTTTTGCTTCTTGATCCAGAGCTGAACCTGAATCTAAAAAGCAATTTTCTTTTGCTTTCATGAAAGCATGATTTCCCAAATTAAACCAATAGTACACTGAGAAAATCTCTTCTAATACCCCCTTTCCTCACTAGGTAGCAGGGGGGATGGCTAAAGAGCCTCAAGCTGTGGTCTAATGGTAAAAAGATTTTGAGATAAACTACTTTGAAGGCACAGCTGAAGCTGGGATATAGACTTGTATCAATTCACATTTTTGAAATTGGCAGCCCAGCTCCTTGCTGCTCAGTGCCTTGTAGATCCACCAGACTTCTTTCCCTGCTCTCTACCTTAATACATTAGGTGTACAGGAGTCCAGTGGAACTGCATATGTTACTTTACAATATCAGGCAATTTCTGCTGCCATGAAAGAAAGACATTTTGAACCAAAATCTTCCCTGAGGGCCATACAACCACCACTGATTGCAGTGGAGTTGCATGTGCACAGCAGACAGTCTCCTGGTGCTTGGTCAAGAGTATTACAGCTTCCTGCTTCATGTAGCAACCAGAGGTGCGAAGAGGACGGCATGTACTCTAAGGGGTGAATTACAAATAGGAACTGCAGCACTTATCATAAAAACAGATCAGAAGTCCAAAATGAGAATAGCAAATTCTAGTTAATGACTTTATGCAGGGACAGATCACTGGTTCTGTATACATGCCCACAGTCTTGTCTCCTCCTCCTCTCCTCTCTTCTCCCTTCCCCTCCACATTTCCACATTTTTTTTTTAGGTTTCATTATTTATGTATATAAACACAATAACTCTCTTAGAACTATTACCTCGTTAAGGTACTCCTCCACTGTCAGCCCAGAGTTTATCTGTGTCCTAATGATCTTCTTTGGTTCCAGTGTGAATAAATGAGGAATGCCACTTACTCCTTCAGGAGCACTAACTTTGGTGGTTATGTTTACTTTCAGTAATGAGCTTTAATTACTTTAGCAATTACAACATATTTGACTGAATTTCCACTGACTGCACATGACATGTGTACTGGTGGGACTGTGCATATTGTCTGATCTGTGCCCAGGGCTTCCGAGTACATGGTAACAGCTGTATTCGATTAGTCTCTAAACCAATAAGTCAGTAGAAGCCTTCCAGATTTACACCAGCATATTTAAACTAGTACCACTTGTCTTTCATGTCAGGTAGAGATTGAAACATCCTGGATCTTGCCTTGTTTCTTACCTAATATAATGGTTAAATCATTCAATATAAACACGCTGCTCACTACATGGCTTGTTCTGGGTTTGTGCACAATAATCTGTCAACACTGCTTTCTGGGCAGAGATCTCTGGGCTGATGTTTATTGATGCTTTTGGGTACAGTGTGTCAAATGGCCCTTCTTCAAGTGTTTGCCCCATAAAGTGGGTGCTACATGCAGAACCTAGTAGAGATCGGTTTTCTTATTGAATTACATGGGGATGTTGATACTACAGGAATTAGGAACTCATTATAAAATTTAGCTATGCTGTGTCTTAAAGATGCTGCTTAAAACTATGACAGAAGATGCCTGAACACCCACTCCCCAATGTTGTAATTTGCAACCATTTTCTTCATGTACATGAACTAGATAAACGGATGCTTGTGTTTCAAAGCCATGTACTCAAATGTTAAGAAATGCCAGAACTGAAGTTGCATGTTTGGCTTTGTGTCACTGGAGACATTTCTTCTTCCTTATTCTGCAGTTTCCAGGTCTGTGCCTGCCCTCTGTGATCACTGGTCTTCTGAAACCTGAACCACAGCTCTTGGATCATCTTCTTCAGCATGTATGGGACGGACTGAACCCATAGGAATGTCAGCAGGTACCCTAACCCTTCTTGCATGCTATGCTCCTAAACAGTCCTTGAGAGACTAAGAGAGCAGTTGTAAAGCAGTCCTACCTAGTCACAAGTTGGGATTGCTGGTAATGAGCTCTGCAGGTTATGGCTTGAGGCTTGCACTGCTGGGTTAGCCTAGATCTGTGTAAGTGCAGGGATTCTTGATGTGAACCGAGGGATTTGTGGAATAAAGTTCCATCAAGATTTTCCAGTCTGTTTCTGCCCATCTAGGAATGCCAGGAAGATATGTGAATAGCTTTGAGATCTTCAGGGGCTACACTGACTCCTGCAGCACAACACAGTGTTGTGTTGTGTGCAGGTGAGCTACCTCTGCCTGACCTAGTCTGGGTACTGAGAACAGTCTCAATGGAAAGTAAGATAAACTGGTCCTTTTGTAGGGAAGACTCCTATCAAAGGGAAGGCGATGGTAATGGGCCCCATGAAGAAGCAAGAGAAGCAGAGTAGTGGTTTGGCATTCATTACAGTGTCCAAAGAACTAATAACTCCTGGCTTCCCTGTCATCTCCAACAGCTCAAAAAATTAACAGATCACAAAAATTTGTTTCAGGTGGCTAAAGATTAAATGGAAAAATAAACTGCCTGACTAGAACGAACAATCTCTCCTCCCTTTCCCTAATCTCTGTGCATAACCATGCATTCCTAGGTGAATGCCAGAAGGGCCAGGTGTCCTCCCTTTCCCTCCTGCCACTACCATGAAGTTTCAGGATGCCTTTCAGTGGTCTCCTGGAGCTTTGCAGCTGTGCATTATGGCTTGTGAAGGGAATTGGCTACATAACACACTCTGGTTTCTCAAACAGTAATTACTTCAATGGAATTACAACAGAAGATTTCTCAGGTGAATGAGGACAGCACAAACATGCAGATTATATTTCTGCAAACTATAAATAAAGCCTTATAATGCAATCGTGGAACAAGTCCTTCCAGTGCCAGTCTTTTCTACCCTAGTTTCTGAAGAGAATTTATAGGGAGGGAGAATAATTTGTGCTTATAAATATATTTACATCAAAAAGTTAATGAGCTGTGGATACTGTCACAGAGATAGCCAAAGATAGATTTTTCAGAGAATAGACCATAAGTTTTTGATACGACAAAGATGTTTGGTAACTGCAGCAAAAAAA